>CM055120.1:315792033-316287033 GCA_029206835.1 Rana muscosa | reverse complement strand
CATGTTTATGGTAAAAATCCCAATAAGCGTATATTGATTTGTAAAAATTATAGCGTCTACAAACTATGGGATATCTTTTTAATTGTTATTTATTTTTTACTAGTAATGGCGGCGACTTATAGCGGGACAGCGATATTGTGGTGGACAAAATTGGACACCTGACACTTTTTGGGGAAAAGTGACACTAATACAGTACAGTGATCAGTGCTAAAAAATATGCACTGTCACTGTACTAATGACACTGGCTGGGAAGGGGTTAACATCAGGGGTGATTTTTTGTGTATGCTGGCATTTTGATAAAATAAAAAACAAACAAATAAAAAAAAAAAAAAAAAAAAAAAAAAAAAACACCCATCAGAGGTGATCAAAAAAAGGGATAAATGTGCGACTATTAGGGATGGGCCATCTTTTCGAGTCGAACATTGGCTGTTCGCCCAATAGCGAACAATTTTGGGTGTTTGCGGCATATTCGAAAGCCGCGGAACACCCTTTAAAAGAAGTCTATGGGAGAAATCTAAAGTGCTCATTTTAAAAAGGTTAATATGCCATAAAAATATTGTCATAAAAAGTGTTTGGGGACCCGGGTCCTGCCCCAGGGGACATGTATCAATGCAAAAAAAAAAAAAAGTTTAAAAATAAAATAAAAAAAGCCATTTTTTCGGGAGCAGTGATTTTAATAATGCTTAAAGTGAAACAATAAAAGTGAAATATTCCTTTAAATTTCGTATCCTGGGGGGGTGTCTATAGTAAACTATTGGGGTCTATGTGTGCAGTTGACACCAAAAGCATTGCTGGAGAAAACTAGACCTGCTGAATTTTTTTGCATCGCAGCACAATATAATGCGCTACACAATACACGTCAATGTGCTTGAAAGTGATGTAGAAAGAAAAATCGTGAAGAAACCCTATAAAAGATATTTTTAAAAATGCAGTGCAGTAAAAATGCACGTCAATGCGCATCCATTACCCATTTGCTTTTATATATGCCGTGATGTGAATAAACCTCAAAGCCATTATATACAGTGGGGAAAATTATTATTTGATCCCCTGCAGATTTTGTAGGTTTGCCCACTTACATAGAAATGAAGGGTCTATCATTGTTATCATTGGTGTATTTTATATGATGGAGACAAAATTTCAACCAAAAATCCAGGAAAAAAAAAAAAACATAAAACAAATGTTATAAATTGAGTTGCAGTGAGTAAAAATAAGTATTTGATCCTCTACCAACCAACAATAATTCTTCCCCCCCAGACTGGCTACAGTAGGTGCTCATGTGGTACACAGATTAGTCCAGTCAATATAAGAAGGCGCTCCTAACAACAACTCGTTTAGGCCCCTTTCACACTGGGGCGGTTTGCAGGCGCTAGCCTGCAAACCGAGCCTAAACAGCGGCTCCTTTCTCTCCAATGTGAAAGCCCCGAGGGCTTTCACACTGGAGCGGTGCGCTAACAGGACTTAAAAAAAAGTCCTGCTAGCCGCATCTTTGGAGCGGTGTGTTTACCGCTCCTTCCCATTGAAATGAATGGGATACTGCGGTAATACCGCCCGCAAACCGCGGCTGTAGCCACGGTTTGCGGGTGGTATTAACCCCTTTTTCGGCCGCTAGCGGGGGTTAAAACCGCACCACTAGCGGCCGAATACCTCTGCAATCGCGACGGTATAGCGCCGCTAAAAATAGCGGCGCTATACCGCCACCGCCCCCACCGCCCCAGTGTGAAACCGGCCTATGTGTATAAAAGACACCTGTCCACAGAATCTCTTCCATTCAAACATCATCATGGGCAACACCAAAGAGCTGTCAGAGGACGTCAGGGACAAGACTGTAGACCTGCACAAGGCTGGAATGGGCTAAAAGACCATCAGCAAGAAGCTTGGTGAGAAGGAGACAACTGTTGGAGTGATTATTCACAAATGGAAGAAATACAAAATAATCATGAATCCCCCTCGGTCTGGAGCTCCATGGAAGATTTCCCCCCATGGGGTGAGGATGATAATGAGAAAAATGAGGGATTAGCCCAGAACTACGCGGGAGGAGCTTGTAAATGATCTCAAGGCAGTTGGGACCGCAGTCACCGAACACACACAATACACCGCTATGGATTGAAATCTTGCAGCGCCCGCAGGGTCCCCCTCCTCCAGAAGGCACATGGACAGGTCTGTCTGAAGTTTTGCCAATGAGCATCTAAATGATTCAGAGAAGGATTGGGAGAAAGTTCTGTGGTCAGATGAGACCAAAATTGAGCTCTTTGGCATTAACTCGACTCTCCGTGTTTGGAGGAAGAAAAAACGCTGATATGACCCTAAGAACACCATCCCTACAGTGAAGTACGGAGGTGGAAACATTATACTTTGGGGCTGTTTCTCTCCTAAAAAGGTACACCCAAGACTTTGCCGCATTGAGGGGCCAATGGACGGGGCCATGTATTGTAAAATCTTGGACGAGAACCTTTTTCTCTCAGCCAGAACACTGAAGATGGGTAGTGGATGGGTCTTCCAGCATGACAATGACCCAAAACATACCGCCAAGGAAACAAAGGAGTGGCTCAAAGGTCATGGAGTGGCCTAGCCAGTCTCCTGACCTTAATCCTATAGCAAATGTATGGAGGAAGCTGAAACTCCGAGTTGCCAAGAAACCTTAAAGTGGAGCTCCACCCTAAATAGCAACTTTTGCTATTTGGAACCCTCCCCCCCTCCGGTGTCACAATTGACACCTTTCAGGGGGGAGGGGGGTGAAGATACCTGTCTAAGACAGGTATTTTCACCCACATCCGGGAGTCCTGTCTCCGGGAATCTGCGGGAGTTACGTCACTTCCCGCAGACTTCCCTTGGTGTTCTGGGAGACACTCGGCTCCCAGAACACAGGAGCACCAATCAGAACGGCGCAGCGCGACTCGCGCATGCGCCGTAGGGAACCGGGCATGAAGCCGCAGGGCTTCACTTCCTGGTTCCCTCAGCGAGGATGGCGGAGGGAGCAGCAGAGCGACGAGCGGTCGCTCGTCCTCTGCTGCGGACGTCGCTGGACTCCAGGACAGGTAAGTGTCCAAATATTAAAAGCCAGCAGCTGCTGTAGCTGTAGCTGCTGGCTTTTAATTTTTTTTTCCGGTGGAGCAACCCCTTTAAGGATTTTAGAGAAGATCAGTAAAGAAGAGTGGACCAAAATCCCTCCTGAGATGTGAAAACCTGATCACCAACTACAAGAAACGTCTGACTTCTGTGCTTCCCAACAAGGGTTTCTCCACCAAGTACCGAGTCATGTTTTGTTTGGGGATCAAATACTTATTTTACTCCCTGAACTGAAACTCAAATTTATAACAATTGTATCAAGTGTTTTTTCTGGATTTTTGGTTGATATTCTGTCTCCATTTTTTTAAAATACACCTCTGATAAATTATAGACCCTTAATTTCTTTGTAAGTGGGCAAACTTACAAAATCTGCAGGGGATCAAATAATTATCCACTGTACACATCCAAATGCAGCATTTTTTTCTGCCTGTGCGACGCGCTGTTCCATGGCGTTCTGTTTCACGTATAGGAGTTGAACTTTGTCTAGTTTTGTAAAAAAAAAAAGAAGGAGCAGCAAATGGGAATGTAGCTACAATCCGTTACAAAGGTTCTCAGTGACTTCACGGATCTATGTGAAACATGGCGATCCTACACCAAAGCAATCAGTGGAGGGGGAGGGGGAGCGGAGGGGGGGGGGGCATTTAAAAGGGTGATGTCAGCTAGGAAATATTTTTAGTGTTTTTATAAGACCCCCCCTCTGGAGGTCTCAGATTGTAGATTCCACAATGCGGCCCAGAAACAGAGAGGTTGTGTCTGTTAGGGAAAGGGGAGACCACGTTTGTTTTTTTGCCACTTTGGCAAAGACCCTGGGAGGGGCCACAGGTCTCAGACTAAACAATTAACCTATTCACTGCCAGAGGGGGAGATCCCGGCCAAAGCAGCCCACCGGACAATTTTAGCATTGCTGCGGTTTGTAGGAAAGGTATTAAAACAGTCTGGAGCACAGAATGAATGGAGGCTTCTGTTCCAGCTTTAAAACAATGCGAGACGCGGGCCGCCTCCAGGGACAAAACATGAAAAGTTACATTGTGTGCAAAACAAATGTTTACAAATAGGTGACGTGCAGATATTACAATATTAGGTATATATATATATATATATATATATATATATATATATATATATATATATATAAAAAACACACACACACACACACACACACACACACACACACACACACACACACACACACACACTATAGGGTTTGTATAAAAATATATATGTTTTAATATGGATAAATATTAAAAACAATCATGGCAGACATGTCTGCCTCTCTCTTTCCTCTCCTTTTCCCATGTCTCTCCTCCCCTTCCCCCCCCCCCCTCTTCCTTCCCTACCTGTCTTAAAACCACCCTCCCCCACACTCTCTTTTATATCCCAATTGGTTGGGGATAACAATTACTACTCAAAAGTATATATATGTGTAGCGGGGTGTTCCCCTTTAATGCAGAGAGACAAGAAGTTCCAGGTGAGAGGTGAGTCGGGAGGAAGTAAAGAGACATTATGGAAGTGAAAGCAGAGGAGAGAGAGACTACATCTCCCAGTACATCTTGCAGCACCCAGGGTGCATTGCTCCAGAACAGAGACTGCTGGGGCAGACTTTATAAAGGGGAGGCAGAGTTTTGGTCGGCCTCTTTGGGACCCCCTCTCCTAGCAAGAGGATGTCTGTGCTGAACTGCTGTGTGCACAAGGCCTGAAGCCCGGGCCATGTGCTCCTTTCCAAAGAGCCCTCTGCCAGCCTAGCAGAGCCTTAGAGACATCTAATCCTCCTTGCTGCAGTACACCAGAAGGATTGAAGACTTGGATGTCGGTGGATTCCTGTTCCTAGACGAATCGATGGAGGAAAGGGACTTGGACTTGTCCAGGTGGTGAGAGCTGTTTAAAGACAGATACTTTATCTTTACTATTCGTTGGGATTACAAAGTTGTTCTTCAAGTGCACCACCGAGAGATTGCTAGCAAATATTGTTTCACTGAACTTCCATTTAGATCAGTCAGGCCTGACTGCATAGGTAGACATTGCTGGGTGTTAGTCTACCCATGAGGGGAAGTAGCTGTAAAAGGGCAGCGCTAGAGTTACATAGCAATACTTTATTATTCTGATTACTCTGTTTATCTTTATTACTGTTTATTGCAGGGATCTGCAACTTGTTATACTGTTGTTTATTACTTGCCCATTAGCCTCAGTAAAATATCTGGGTAAAGTACATTTGGTGTCAGTTCCGCTTACTTTAATAGGAGTTTTAAAGTATATTCTGTGTATGTTTGTTATAGGACTGCGTCACCAACAGTTGCGATCACGCGGTCCTATCTCTCTATCACCAGCTGTGCCACGGGAGGTTAGAGCCGATTGCCGGGGGTTGACAGCGGTGCACTGCAGGGCCCAAATCAATATCAGCGGCTCTCTTAACTGGGGGTAGCGCTACACGTGGGGGCTCGAGTCCGGGATCCTTGTATGTTGCACGCTGCAATCAAGCCGGTCAGAAGTACCAGCATGGACCCGCTGGCAATGTCACAGTGGTGCGCAGCGATTGGCGCCGATCCAACCGCGGCGGTAGTCATTGTACTCCCGGGGGAAAGATGGAAGGAAGAGGAGATAAAACAGCTCGTATTGTTACTGTCTCCGAGCCACAAAGCATGGGTGATGGATTTTAGGCCAGATCCAGTGATCTCGTTTACATACGCACTGGTAGAATGGAAAAAGGAAATCCCAGAGCATTTTAAAAGTCAGAGTATACAAGCCATAGATAATCAGATCTATCACTTGATACATACGCTGCCAGTGAAGGAAGAATGGTTTCAGACACCAAAGCCATCACCCCCACAATTATCTCCACCACTATCCCCTAAAGCAGAAAAGCTTAAGGAACTATTAAGCCCGGGATCACCGCTGGCCGCTATAGGGAATGAATTGTTGAATGCTCTAGGAGACCTTGTAATTAAGTGCCAGAAAAGCAGTACAGTGCATGTGGAGGCCGGTTACCGGAAGCTTAGCACCTTCTCAGGGAAGCTCCCCGTCCCTGCGGGGGAGGAAGATTTTGACACTTGGGTGGAACAGGCATTGCAGGCAGTAGAAGCATGGGAGGTGCCTGAGGCACAGAAGAGACAGCGAGTCTTAGAAAGTCTGAAAGGTGCCGCGGCAGAAGCGGTGAGGAGCTTCCGGTTTGGAAATGAAAACTGTACAGCTCAAGATTGCCTGGCCATGCTGCAGGAAGAGTTTGGTCAGCTGGAGAAGGTGTCAGAGATGATTTATCAAATTGAACACACTCTCCAGCAGCCGAATGAGAAACTGTCAGAATATGTTAGAAGGCTGAACAGGCAGTTATGCAAGATTGTACTGAAGAAGGGAATGCTGCCCAAAGATGCAGATGAAGCACGCATGAAGCAGATCATGAGGGGAGCGCGGCGCTCAGACCCGGTCTGGCTGCACCTGAAAACCTCAGGAGGAGGAATGTCACTAACCTACTCTGATCTAATAAAAATTATTAGGGACGAAGAGGCGCTGCAGGAAGATCAGCAGGTGGCCAAGGCGAATGTCACACCTGTACCAGTGTTGGTCCATTCGGTCAAGAGCCCAGAAAGAGATGTGGAGGTTGACACTCTGAAATCGCAAATGGCCCAAGTGTTGGAGATGCTGACCTCTTTGATGGAGAAAGATCAGAGAAGACGAGAGAAACCAAGCCCAAGAAAGGAGTTGTTCCCGAACACCTCAGCACCGGCCTCCCTACAGGACAGAGAAGAGGTGATTTGCTATAACTGCGGAGGGAGTGGCCACTTTGCTAACGTATGCTCCAGCCCAAAGAAGAAGAGAACAGATAATTGCAAGCCGGCGGGAAACTCCAAAGGGCCCCGGTGAAGGAGTCAACCGGGTGCCCATCAAACTAAAAAAAAAGGCCAAGAATGGAGGAGACAAAACTCCTAGGAGGAGGTATAGTACACCCCCACCAAGATGTACCCCAGAGGGAGGGGGCAAGACCCCTCAGTGGAAGTACAGCACCCCAAAGAAGGAACATCCACCTAAAAGGAACAATAACATCCCTCAGCGGGTTTGTGCCCCCATTGAGAGGGAGAGAGTCAATGCATGCCAGGCTCAGGAAAAATTAAAGTCCAAAAGGAGCAGGGCAAGGGTCGAAAGCCAAAAAAAAGAGGTGACCCCAGTCCGGCCATACCCAAAGGAACTGGTGGGCCCGTCTCCTACTGTGCCCATTCAAGTGGAAGGAGTCTATACTAAAGCTCTTTTGGACACCGGAGCACAGGTGACTTTACTATACCGGGACTTCTATGATAGGCACTTGAGTCATCTGCCTATCCAGAAGATAGAAGAGCTGGAGATATGGGGACTTGGAACCCAGAGTTTCCCTTATGATGGGTACCTGCCCATAAAGATGACTTTCGACCCATCCGTGGCTGGGAAGGCTGAAGTGTTTGACACCCTGGCAGTTGTGTGTCCCCGGCCGCCTGGAGCCAGCAAGATTTCCCTGATCATTGGGACAAACACGGATCTAGTCAGGAGACTCCTGACCCCTCTAGTGAAAGAGAAACCATTCAGCCACCAAAATCCATCCCATGCTAAAGACGGCCTACCAACGACTGGTCTTAGAGCAGAAGACCCCGGGAGAGGGGATAGGGAAGGTGTGGAGACTTGGCAGAGAAGGAGTAGTGCTACAGCCCGGAGAAGTAACCTGTCTTAGGGCCACTGTGAAGCTTTCGTGGGAACAACCTGGCCCCTTTGTCATGCTGGAATCAGACCCAAGGGAAGAGTCCTCAGGCCTGGAAGTGATACCAGAAGTGATTCCGTTCAAGGCTCTGAAGAAGGCCCATGGCAGAGTTCCGGTGAGTGTTAGGAACACTACGGGAGGACCCATGGAGATCCCTGCCAGAGTGTTGCTTGGTCAGGTGAGCCCTGCTGCCCCGGTCACTTGGTCCGAAGTCAAGGGAACGGGTGACGGAGGAGATGTTTGGGAGAAACTGTCCGTGGAAAACCCGAACCTACCCAGGGCTTGGAAAGAAAGAGCCAAGGCCCAGCTGACCAGGTGGGAGAAGATCTTTTCCGAAGATGAATTCGATGTGGGGTGTGCAAGAAGTGCCACCCATCGGATCCGCCTCCAAGAAGATAAGCCCTTCCGAGAGAGGGTCAGGCGGGTCCCCCTGGCAGATCTGGAGGATCTGAGGGAACAACTTGTAGAACTAAAGAAGACTGGTGTGATCCGGGAGTCTAGAAGTCCCTATGCCTCCCCAATCGTGGTGGTCAGAAAGAAGAATGGGTCGTTGAGGCTTTGTATCGATTACAGGACTCTCAACAGGAGAACCATCCCTGACCAATACACCACGCCAAGGATAGAAGATGCCCTACAAAGTTTGTCTGGAGCCAAATGGTTCAGTGTGATGGACCTCAAGAGTGGGTACTATCAAATCCCTATGCACCCAGAAGACAGGGAGAAGACAGCCTTCATAACCCCGGTGGGATTCTTCGAATTCAATAGGATGCCTCAGGGTCTGTCTGGAGCTCCTGCTACCTTTCAACGCCTTATGGAGAAGACTGTTGGAGACATGAATCTTATAGAAGTCCTTGTGTACTTGGACGATGTCATTGTCTTTGGAAGAACCTTGGAAGAACATGAAGCCAGGTTGGAGAAAGTATTGAGAAGACTCAGCGAAGAGGGACTTAAGCTTTCCCCCGAGAAGTGTCGGTTCTACCAGTCTTCTGTGAACTATCTGGGGCACATAGTGTCTGAAGAAGGGGTGGCCACAGATCCTGAGAAGTTGGAAGCAGTCACTTCCTGGCCACGACCCACCACAGTAACAGAGCTCAGATCCTTCCTGGGGTTCTGCTCCTATTATAGGAGGTTTGTGGAGGGGTTTGCTCGGATTGCCCGCCCGTTGAATGAATTGCTAAAGGCAGAAGGGGAAGAGGATGACTCAGGGCCCAGGAGGCCTGGTGAGTCAGTTCAAGATCAGTGGAACCCAAGGTGTGAAGAGGCCTTTCATGCTCTGAAGAGGAGCTTAACCACTGCCCCAGTCCTGGCCTACGCCGACCCTACCAGACCTTATGAATTAAATGTGGATGCCAGCCATGAGGGTCTAGGTGGTGTACTCTACCAAGAACATGAAGGACAACTGCGACCAGTGGCCTATGTGAGCAGGAGCCTGACCCCCTCAGAAAAGAATTACCCCACTCATAAGCTGGAATTCCTGGCCCTCAAATGGGCGGTAGTAGACAAGCTAAAAGACTACTTGTATGGGGCAGAGTTTACTGTGAAGACAGACAACAACCCCCTGACCTACCTCTTCACCACCGCGAAACTAGATGCCACCGGACACAGGTGGTTGGCCGCATTGTCTGGATTCAACTTCAGTCTGAAGTACAGACCAGGAGCTGGAAATAGGGATGCAGATGCCCTGTCCCGGAGGTCTCATGCCACGACAAATGACTGGGAAGATTGGACCCAAGTGGCACCGGACGGGGTGCGGGCCCTTTGTCAAGGGGCTGAATTCCAAGCCAGAGGAGGCTCCAGAGCAGAAGAAATAGGGGTTACCATGGTAGGAGTCCCCAAACACTATTGTGGGGTAACTCAACTGGAGGAAGACAACCTACCGAGACTGTCCAAGAAGGAGTTGAGGTGTGACCAATTGGAAGACCCCATGGGGAGATTGGTCCTCGAAGCCCTGGAGAATCAGGATCCCAACAAATTCCTACATCACCCCTCAAAGGAGGCTCGCCTGTTGAGGAAGGAATTGGACAGGCTACAGGTACATCAGGGAGTGGTCTACCGAAGGGGCCCCTCTGATGACTCAGAAGATAAGTGGCAGTTATTTCTTCCAGAGAAGCACCGAGAGACTGTACTAATTGCCCTGCATGACCATCATGGTCACCTAGGGGCAGAAAGGACCTTCCAGCTTGTCAGAAATCGGTTCTATTGGCCCTGCATGAGGGCAGAAGTAGAGGAGTATTGCCATTCCTGTGCACGATGCATTCAGAGAAAGACCCTACCCCATCAAGCTGCCCCAATGGGCCACTTACAGAGTCAAGGCCCAATGGATCTGGTATGCATTGACTTTCTCTGCCTCGAACCCGACCTGAGTGGATTGGGGAATGTTCTGGTAATAACCGACCATTTCACCCGCTATGCTCAAGCTTTCCCAACCAAAGACCAGAAGGCATCCACCGTGGCCAAGATACTTATGGAGAAGTATTTTGTCCATTACGGACTACCACAGAGACTCCACTCAGATCAAGGAAGGGACTTTGAGAGTCGGTTGATCCGAAGACTTTTGGATTCATTAGGAATAAAGAAGACCAGAACCACGCCTTACCACCCACAAGGAGATGCTCAGCCGGAGAGATTTAACCGGACCCTGCTCAACATGTTGGGAACCTTAGAAACAGAGAAGAAGCAACACTGGAGTCAGCACATATCAGCCCTAGTACATGCCTATAACTGTACCACAAGTGACGCCACTGGTTACTCCCCTTATCGACTTATGTTTGGGAGAGAAGCAAGGCTACCTGTGGACCTGGCCTTTGGCACTTCTATAGACAATACCTCAGCTACATCCCACAAGGGATACGTGGACAGACTTAGACGTAGCTTGCAGGTGGCCTATGAACAAGCCCAGGCGGCTTCGGATCAAAGGGGGGCCCGCAACAAGAGAAATTTTGATCTGAAGGTTCGAGTGCAAGATCTGCAGCCCGGGGACCGAGTACTGCTACGCAATCTGGGGGTCCCTGGAAAACACAAGCTTGCCGACAGGTGGAGATCTGAGCCCTATGTTGTCTGTAGGAAGTTGCCCGGTTTGCCTGTCTACAAACTAAAGCCAGAAGGAAAGGTGGGTCCACTGAAGATGTGGCATCGGAACCACCTGCTCCCACTTGCTGAGGCAGTCAGAATACCTCCCGTGAGAGACTCCCCTGAACCGGCCTCTATCCTGGATATTCCTAGGCCGAACACTCGGTCCCAGACCTCTCGAGCCAAAGATGGGGAGGCCTCCCAATTGAGTACGGAAGAAGGTGGAGAACTGGACTGGCTGTGGCCTCCCTCGACTCTGGGAACGTCCGCCATAGATCTCCCAAATGGAGGGGATACCCCAGATGCAACGCTGAATCCGGAGGCTACTGAATTCATACCCTTCAGTCCCTCAGCTGATTACTGGGAAGATGTTCCTGACACTTGCGCTGAGGAGGACTCTAGAGATTCCATACGTCAGTCGACTTCTGAATCAGAGGTTCCAGAACCAGCAATGTTACCTGAACTTACTCCTGAAGAAGAGCCTGTGGTGCCAGAGTCAGAAGCACCAAGAGAGCAGAGGGCTCGCAGAGTCATCAGGCCTCCCAAGAAACTAACTTACCCCCAAATGGGGACGAGCACAGAGGACTCTGTTGTAACGGCTAGGAGAAGTGTTGAACAACCTGATCCTTCCACCGTCCATTTGGTGGAGGGCAACCCCAGCTCACTCTCTGGCACAGTTAGGCAGGCCACTCATGGTAGTGTGACCTGTGGGCAAGAGAGTTCCATCCCAAAGTTTTGGTGGGAATTCCCTATGCCAACATCATGCTCGACATTGTCCAAAATGGTAAACAGTATTTGTTGAAGTTTATCTTTGGGGACCAAAGAGTTCAAGTGGGGGGAGCGTGTAGCGGGGTGTTCCCCTTTAATGCAGAGAGACAAGAAGTTCCAGGTGAGAGGTGAGTTGGGAGGAAGTAAAGAGACATTATGGAAGTGAAAGCAGAGGAGAGAGAGACTACATCTCCCAGTACATCTTGCAGCACCCAGGGTGCATTGCTCCAGAACAGAGACTGCTGGGGCAGACTTTATAAAGGGGAGGCGGAGTTTTGGTCGGCCTCTTTGGGACCCCCTCTCCTAGCAAGAGGATGTCTGTGCTGAACTGCTGTGTGCACAAGGCCTGAAGCCCGGGCCATGTGCTCCTTTCCAAAGAGCCCTCTGCCAGCCTAGCAGAGCCTTAGAGACATCTAATCCTCCTTGCTGCAGTACACCAGAAGGATTGAAGACTTGGATGTCGGTGGATTCCTGTTCCTAGACGAATCGATGGAGGAAAGGGACTTGGACTTGTCCAGGTGGTGAGAGCTGTTTAAAGACAGATACTTTATCTTTACTATTCGTTGGGATTACAAAGTTGTTCTTCAAGTGCACCACCGAGAGATTGCTAGCAAATATTGTTTCACTGAACTTCCATTTAGATCAGTCAGGCCTGACTGCATAGGTAGACATTGCTGGGTGTTAGTCTACCCATGAGGGGAAGTAGCTGTAAAAGGGCAGCGCTAGAGTTACATAGCAATACTTTATTATTCTGATTACTCTGTTTATCTTTATTACTGTTTATTGCAGGGATCTGCAACTTGTTATACTGTTGTTTATTACTTGCCCATTAGCCTCAGTAAAATATCTGGGTAAAGTACATTTGGTGTCAGTTCCGCTTACTTTAATAGGAGTTTTAAAGTATATTCTGTGTATGTTTGTTATAGGACTGCGTCACCAACAGTTGCGATCACGCGGTCCTATCTCTCTATCACCAGCTGTGCCACGGGAGGTTAGAGCCGATTGCCGGGGGTTGACGGCGGTGCACTGCAGGGCCCAAATCAATATCAGCGGCTCTCTTAACTGGGGGTACCGCTACATATATATAATATCTTTTCTATAGAAATACATCAGCAAGCTCACACCCAACCCCTGAAGAAGGAAGTATACCCATCATAATAGGAATGATATGCCTTTTATGGTTTTCTGAAAGCAATGACTAAGCACTAGATACAGTGCGAAACGCGTCTGCTGCCTAGGTTCTTTGTTTGCTGTGACCTGTAGTGCTGTTTTTTTATTCAATAAAAGGCAATTTTTGTTCAGAGTGCGGCTGTCCAGAAACATCTCTTTTGTTCCTGCCTATGCTTTTCTGAAACATGTAGGGTTGTTGCTGTGATCACTCTTTGTTTCGGTTTTTCATTAGCACATTATGTATTGCGACAATTGAGCAGCTGTATTATCTCTGAATCATGTTTTGTATTCCATGATTCTTTTTGAAATTTATCCATATTAAAATTATTTTTTTTATACAAACCCTATACTTTATGTTATCTTGGTTTGGCTTCCTGCCCATACTATCCCTTCGGGTCTCCATTTTTCTCTTTCTACAATTTGGGATGTGGTAGGAAGTCTCAGGATTAACCAAACCTCATCATAGTTTCTCCTATATATAAATTCAACGTATTGAAGAAAGGGAGGTGCAAAAAAGGCACGGAAAGCAAAGACACCAGCTGAAATCCATCAGTAATTAGAAAGCAATCCTGCCCCTTGTCAGTGCAAAATTAATACCAGCTGGTTCAATCTCAACTAATGGCCTATTAAAAGGTCTCCTTACCAAGGTGTCACCCAAGGAACATCTCATGATGAAGTGCTCTCTCAAGACCTTTACAACCTTCTTGTTGTAAAACATACTGATGGAATTGGTTACTGAAAGATTTCTAAACTTCTGAATGGTCCAGTGAGCACTGTTGGGGTCATAATCCGGAAGTGGAAAGAACATTTCACCATAAACTGACCATGACTAGGTGCTCCTTGCAAGATTTCTGACAGAGGAGTGAAAAGAATTATCAGAAGAGTTGTCCAAGAGCCAAGGACCTCTTGTGGAGAGCTTCAGAAAGACCTGGAATTAGTAGGTAACATTTTTTCAAAGAAAACTATAAGTAATGCACTCACCCGCCATGGACTGTATGCACGCTCACCACGCAAGACTCCATTGCTGAAGACAAAGCACGTTGAAGCTTGTTTAAAGTTTGTTGCATAACATTCAGACAAGCCTGTGGAATACGGGGAGAATATCGTCTGGTCAGAGGAGACCAAAATTTAACTCTTTGGATGCCATAATACACACCATGTTTGGAGGTCACGTCACTCCAAAAACACCCCCCATACCAACAGTGAGGTTTGGAGGTGGGAAAAAAAATGGTGGTTTTAGCATACAGTACTGACAAACTTCATATCACTGAAGGAAGGATGAATGGAAAAATGTACCAAGACATTCTTGATAAAAATCTGCTGCCACCTACCAGGATGATGAAGATGAAAACGAGGGCGGACATTTCAGCAAGAGGATGATCCCAAACACAAAGCCAAGGAAACTCTCAAATGGTTTCAAAGAAAGAAAATAAAAGCTGCTAGAATGGCCCAGCCAATCACCTGACTTGAATCCAATAGAAAATCTATGGAAATACTGTATATACTCGAGTATAAGCCGACCCGAATATAAGCCGAGGCACCTCATTTTACCACAAAAAAACTGGGGGAACTTATTGACTCGAGTATAAGCCTAGGGTGTCCATCTGCATGCCTCACTGTGCCCATGTGCATGCCTCACTGTGCCCATGACTAGACTGACGTTTAACATGGGAGTCTATGGAAAGGGTGCCCGGCTTTGAAAAATCGATGCTCCCCGGCCGTAGGTCCTCCGGACAACAAACTTTGCACACCTGTAGAGGAAGTGGGGCTACATGTGTGCCAAGTTTGGGGTCCAGAGGACCTACAGCCGGCCAGTATCGGGTCCCCAAATTACAGGAGATCAGGCGCAAAAAGGTGACTCGAGTATAAGCCGAGGGGGGCATTTTCAGCACAAAAAAAAGTGCTGAAAAACTCGGCTTATACTCGAGTATAGGGCTGCAACTAACGATTATTTTCATAATTGATTAGTTGGCCGATTATTGCTTCGATAAAATCGGATAATAACCTTTAAAAAAAAAAAAAAAGGAAATTTTGCTGCGATTTGCATCTTAACATTTTTTTGGGCCAATTTGTTGTTGGGCAGATTAAAAACACCAAATTGCCGCAAAAGCGCATTACTTGCTTTTCTGCAGCTTCTCCATTAAAGTATATTGAACCAAAAAAACAAAATGGCACAGTTGTGCGGTAAAAAAAGTCCGTGCCCTTTCCAAATATGCAGCAGCTGAAAAAAGCATGGATGTGAACGTGTCCCATAGGAAACCATGTAAACTGTAGTGTGTTTCTGCAAAAAGCACCAAAAAACACGGAGGTGTGACCCAGGCCTGAGATGTTTAGTAACATAATGGGGCTAAAAAAAAAAAAAAAAAAAAAAATATATTGGTATAAAAAGAGCAAATAATCGCTACTGTAAGGGTTTAATTTTTTACTGTGGGACAGTGAATGTAATATTTACAGTAGTGATTTGCTCTTTTTTTGTACTATAAAGGGCTAATTTTAGTTTTTTTAACCCCATTAGGTTACTGGCCGATTAATCGATTATGAAAATGGTAATCGATTTCATAATCGATTAGTTGTTTCGGCCCTACTCGAGTATATACAGTAACTAAAGATCAGAGTTTATAGAAGAGGCCCACGGAACCTTCAAGATTTGAAGACGGATTGTGTGGAAGAATGGGCCAAAATCACACCTGAGCAACGGATGGGACTTGTTTCTCCATACAGGAGGAGTCTTGAAGCGGACATTACCAAACAAAGGATTTTATACCAAGTATTAAATACATTTCAGTTACGTGTTCAATACTTTTTCCTTGTGCCTTTCCATTTTATTATTACACGTAACTTCATTTCTGAACTTATATTTGTATGTATGGATTGCATGGGTTGTTACTGACATGTGGTAACCATTTCATGTCAATAGCTACTTTAGAAATATATTTACCTAGAAAAATGGTGACGGTTGGTTGGTGAAATGGGGATGGTCTTATGTTGCTGGAGGGTCAATCATTGTTGGGCAGACTCTACCGTAGTTGCTGGGGGGGGGGGGGGGGGGGTCCATTGTTGCTGGGATGGAATTATTGTTGCTAGCTACAGGGGATCTATTTTACTGCTTTTCTTGTTATCATTAACAAATTCCATACAAATTATATTACTTAGCACCACAAAATTAGACTTGGTTTTGTATTCTTTA
Source organism: Rana muscosa (assembly GCA_029206835.1). Taxonomy (NCBI): domain Eukaryota; kingdom Metazoa; phylum Chordata; class Amphibia; order Anura; family Ranidae; genus Rana; species Rana muscosa. Next base: position 316,271,056 of record CM055120.1, on the reverse strand, counting down.
AAAAGGAGTGGTACTGGGAGGTGGAGACAAGGGGTGACTTGGAAGGGGGGGGTCCTGCACATATTCTCTGAGAAAAAAATAAAAAAGGACTCACAAAAGCGCTCACTTAATAAAAGACTCACTTACTACCGCTTTAAGGCCCCTTTCACACGGGATGGATCCGTGAGGATCCGCCCCGTGAACCTCTGCTTGCTCAGCGGGGATCGTTCCGTTGATCCCCGCTGAGCCGGCGGATTACAGGGCGGTCCCTGCACACTGTGCAGGGACCGCCCTGTTAGATCTCCGCTCTCCTCTATGGGCGGATCGGTTAAACACGGACCGTCTGTCCGCGTTCATCCGATCCGCTCCGCAGACGGATAGAAAAATAGGAATTTTTCTATCCAGAAAAACGGAGCATTGCGGACACGGAGGAGATCGGGTGTCAGCGGATGTTTCGTCCGCTGACACCCGCGATCTCATAGGGACCAATGTATGTCCCTTTTTCATCCGTAAACGGATGGATGAAAAAGCGGACATACGGTCCGTACGTGTGAAAGGGGCCTAAGCTGTTTTTTTTGAAAGGTGTTTATTCATACGGTTTGCGGTTCAACATAGCAATCACAGTATAGTAAAGTGAATACATGAAAATAAAAGGGGGGGGGGGGGGAATAACAGGGGACCAGTTACACATTGCCTAAGAAAATATATGTGGGGGCCTTAGCGACCCATTAAAATCATTGACATGACTTAGTAGGCACATACACCATCCCAGAGCCCTGGGAAATATCAAGGAGTTAGGATGCAGCCGGAAGGTACCCATATAACAATACAACAGCAGTCACACTCACATTCACATTCACTCATTCACACTGATTCACCTTAACCACTTCAGCCCCGGACCATTTGGCTGCCCAAAGTCCAGAGGACTTTTTGCGATTCAGCACTGCGTCGCTTTAACTGACTGACAATTGCGCGGTCGTGCGACGTGGCTCCCAAACAAAATTTACATCTTCCCCCCCCCCCACAAATAGAGCTTTCTTTTGATCACCTCTGCGGTTTTAATTTTTTGCACTATAAACAAAAATAGAGCGACAATTTAAAAAAAAAAAAAAAAGCTATTTTTTCACTTTTTGCTATAATAAATATCCCCAAAAAAATATATACAAACACAAAATTTTTCCACAGTTTAGGCTGATACGTATTCTTCTACATATTTTTTTTTTTTTACCAAAATCGCAATAAGCGTTTGTTTGGTTTACGCAAAAGTTATGGCATCTACAAAATACAGGTAGTTTTATGGCATTTCTATTATAATTTGTTTTTGTTTTTTTACTAGTAATGGCGGCGATCTGCGATTCTTATCGTGACTGCGACTTTATCAGTGGACACATCGGACACTTTTGACACATTTTTGGGACCAGTCATTTTTACAGCGACCAGTGCTATAAAAATGCACTGATTACTGTGAAAATGACACTGGCAGGGAAGGGGGTTAACCACTAGGTGGCGCTGAAGGGATTAAGTGTGACCTAGGGAGTGATTCTAACTATTAGGGGGGTGTGGCTACGAGTGACACATCACTGATCGCTGCTCCCGATGAGAGGGAGCAGACGATCAGTGACAGTGTCACTAGGCAGAACGGGGAGATGCTTGTTTACACTTGCCTCTCCCCGTTCTGCAGCTCTGTGACCCGATCGCGGGACACCGGTGGACATCGAGTCCGGGGGTCACGGAGAGCTCGCAGCAGGGGAACGCGTGTGGCCTGAATTTTAAAGTGACGTAAATATACGTTGCTCTGCCCAGCCGTGCCATTCTGCCGACGTATATGTGCAGGAGCCGGTCATTAACCGGTTAAACCTACTTAGGTCTCAGCCCACCTCACTCCGGAATTCAATTTAAACAAAAGCTTTGTATCATATAAAGCCCTTTCCGGTTTGAACGTACCATCACCTCCGAAAAATTAGGGGTATCACTCACTGTAGGTCAAAACTAGACTACTGTAGGTCATTTGGGATGACAAGACAGTACCCCAGAATGAGTTAGTGACATCCAGCCATGGCTGCCATATTTTAGTAAATTTCTTTGTACAAGCCCTACTCTTATATATTAGCTTGAGCTTGGGGAGCTCACCGTTGATGATGCGAAAAAAAAGGGTTTGCTGATAATATCTTGAAAACAAACCTCAGTGGCCTCCTCCCAGCCCTCATCTGAGAGCTCAGGTAGTAAGACCGACCACTAACCACTCGAGTTCCGAAACGGGTCGGCCCCCTTCAGGGACAGTCCACCATATAATGTCGTCACCAGTTTAGAGATTTCAGGCCAGGAGAGCAAGTCCTCCATAGGAGTCTCTGTGAGCTCTACGGACAGCATCCCAAATTGTGTGCGAATGGCGTGTCGGAGCAACAAGTATTTGAAAAATAACTTATTATCAATGCTCCTTTCACGCCTTGGGCTCTCAAAAGGTCACAAAATTGCTGTTCTGAATTATGTATGATAAGTGAGTGACCTCAAGGCGAGTCCACTAAAATTGCGTCTGGGTGTCCATAGAGCTCAGGGAGGTTGGGGTTGTTCCATATAGGGGTATGTGGCAATTTTTTAGTGCATTTAAATCTGTTAGTACATCTATTGCTCCCCCCCCCCCCAGGCTGGCAACGCTGCCCTCCAAAAGTTGCCCCCTGTAAACCTTCATCCAGAGGGAGGGACACGTTAATACAGGAGGCGTGTTACTGGCCAGATCACCAGGTGAAAACAGAGGGGGGGGGGGAAGCCCCCCCCCTCCAAAAAAAAACGTAAAACTAATGCAGCCACCACATCTAATGATTTGTAAGCTGCAATATATTACATTTTTGGTTTTGGGTTTAATACCGCTCTAAGACACAGATAAGACACAGTGGCTATTCTCTTCTTAATGACGAGATATAATATAGATCAATTTCAAACCTCCCAGGTCTTTGACGCTAACAGTTTTTTGCATCCTGGAAGGGGTTAACAATACAAGGGGAAGCATTAACCCTTTGAGGGGCTGAGCTCTGCTGGAAGTAGAAATAAGGGCCACTGAGAGGTTCCATTCAGAGTGCAGCTTGTAAGCCTGTTAACACTTCTGCCACAAAAAAAAAAAAGTTTCCTATGACCAGCAATTCAGTTATTGCACAAGTCACAGTCATTACCCAGGCAGGAGAAGAAGGGCTCAGCAACAGAAAGACTTGTAGTTCCGCAACAGCTGGGGGGCCACCAGTTTGCCACCTGTGGGTTAAGGGGTAAAAAAAAAAAGAGGGGGGGGGGGGGAAATATAAAACGTAAGCTGTGCAATGTGCTAGAGCAACACATTACACCACCCCTAGAGTGCAAAAATCAAACCAACTGGCATCAACAAGCCTTTTAGTGTAATTCTTATCTTCAATCCAGAGTTGTCCCCCTGCAATAACTCCTTTCCACCACTAGATGACCTCTGAGTTGAATGATGGCCAAAAGTCAATCAACCCACATCCTCTTAGTCAAGGCTGTCACAAGGGGCCATGTCATCACACAGCCTGGGCTCTGAGTATTACAGCACTGCACCTGGAGATGAGGAAGAAGGACCCATAACGTCATTAGACCGACCAAAAACACCCATGGGAAACGTTTTTTTCATTATTTTGTTTTAAGAAGTGGGGGTTGTACAACTTCTGCTTTACAAGTTTTGATTTTCAGCATCTGGACCACAACTGCCGGTGTTTGACGTTGAAGGACTTTTCTTCAGCTTAGACAAAACAGAACTCCAGACCACCTTATGATGAAAGATTGGAACAGGACTATAAAAGACAACATCTAATAAAAGGACAATCCCAAGACAGACCACTAAAGACACCTTCAAAATACAAATATTAAAATGGATTAAAGAAGAATTCCAGGTATTGATATTTGTACAAAGTTACATTGGTCCAGGTTGGAGAAATGCAACTATGTATACGCAATTAGCGGACCTCCAGCTGTTGCAAAACTACAAGTCCCATCATGCCTCTGCCTCTGGGTGTCATGCTTGCTGCTGTCAGAGTCTTGCTATGCCTCATGGGATTTGTAGTTCTGCAACAGCTGGAGGTCCGCTAATTGCATATCCCTGATGTATACCATACCTGCGAGTTCCTCTAGATCAGGGGTCTCCAAGCTTTCTAAACAAAGGACCGGTTAACCGTCCAGACTCTAGGAGGGCCAGACTGTGACCAATAGAAAAATGTCTCAGTGTCAGTGGGTGTATACAAGGTGTCAGGCTTGGTGGTCAGTGGGAGTAAAAAATAAAAATTATATTGCCTTTAAACAATAGGAGGAGGAGGAGGAGGAACAGTGCCCCATCCTTGGGGGGGGGGTGTCAGTGGGAGGAACAGTGCCCCATCCTTGGGGAGGGGGGGGGGGGGTCAGTGGGAGGAACAGTGCCCCATCCTTGGGGGTCAGTGGAAGGAATGGCATCTCGTATCAGTGTGAGGAACAGGCCACATACAGGCAGGCAAAGGGCCACATTTGACCCATGGGCCACAGTTTGGAGACCATTGTTCTAGAGCAGTGGTCTCCAAACTGTGGCCCTTTGTTTACCCTTATCTGGCCCTTGGTGCACTACTCCTCTAACTGACACGAATGATAGGACATCGCTTGCTTCCACTGACCACAGTCTGCCCATCCCGTCCCAAAGCCTGAAGAACAGTAAACTGGCCCTTTGCTTAGAAAGTTTGGAGACCCCTGCTCTAGAGGCTGAAAAATTACTGTATACTCCAGTGATCTCCACTTGCTTCCGTGTCCCGTGTTGAGTGGCTGTCCTGCTGCATTGTGAACACAGGAGGTCGGCTGCTGTGTTCACAAAAAATGGCACCTTGAATGGCACCTGTGTTCACAGGTGCTATTCAAAAAATACTTTGCACTTTCTGAATGAATGCAAAGCATTCTCTGATTGAATGAGGTGGAGAATGTGATGTCACCACCCCACCTTTTCACTTTGTCCAATCAGAGGATGCTTTGCATTCATTCAGAAAGTGCAAAGTATTCTTTGAATGGCACCTGTACCCAGTGGCCAACTGACGGAACGTCCCACACGCCGCTTGATTGCTTCCGTCAGTATATTGCTTCCTAAGCTCTAGAACACGAGACCAGTGGATCTGGCCAAGTTACCCCAAGAACCAGGCAACACCAGTTTTGGAGTACACCAGAAATAAAACTGTTTATTAGAACAAAAATACAGGCTTATATAGACTTGAGGAGGTTCCCCCCTCCTGATCATATTACTCTAACAATACAAACTGTAACCAGAAACATAAAAATTAACATGAGCCAACTAACTAATCATTTAACCCACCTAGGCAACTCAGAGGTCTGACCTTTTAGGTTAGACTTACTGTCTTCTAGCTCAGAAGACACAATCAACATTATCATACCTTCTCAAAATAGCAGGAGCCCGCTAGTAGCAGACTATCCGTCTCCTACATTGTGCAGAGGCGAATGTGATCAGCTCTTTCAATTAACATGTATAATTCAGAATCAAATAAACCAGGAATAGTCTTTGTCCATTTCCTGGGAGATATTGTGGATAAATACTACGGTCCCATTTGCTTGGTTACCCTGTGCCCCGAATAGACACAGGGTGACTTAGACATAAGAGGTAATGGGGAGCTGAAGCAAAGGTTAACAAACCAGGGCACATATTTAAATGGCAAGAGGCTAGCATTCAGTCCCATCCAAAAGCCTCTGTCCTGGGGGAGTCTATCACACCGACCTCCCGTGTTCACAATGCAGCAGGTCATCCACTCGGCATGGGACCGGGAATCTAGTGGAGGAGATCATTGGAATCGTGGTGTCTATAAAGAAGATTTCCAGCTTCTAGGAGATCCCACAGCTTTGGTATATACATTAGTTATATTGCTCATACCTGGAAATTTTCCCTAATATAGGAAAACATTTAAAGCAGTAATAAACCCAAAAGAAAAAAACATTACATTGGACCTCACCCATTAGGTTGCTGCATTGGTTTTTATTTTTAAGCTCTCTTTCTTCTGTTTGCCATCTGAGGATCGGCTCCATTCACACTTGTGCGACTTGTCATGCAACTTTGGACATCAAAGTTCCATGACATGTCGTTCCAAGTTTTCCCAATGATAACCATTCATATATGCACAACTTAAAGTTGTAGCGTCTTCAGAGTAGTTCATTTGTCTGACTTTCATGCAACTTGAGGGCCATAGACTTCAACATTAACCCTCAGAAATTGTATGAAAGTCGTACATGAATGTTATACATTGCAACTTGTGTGCAACAGTTGTCCATTATCATTGGTCAAAGCCAAAGTCGTATGCCTTTGAACATCCATCCTGAATGCATTTTTCTGCTTTTCAAAAAAAAAAAAAAAGGTTCTAAACGACTATAAAACAACCCTGTGTACATGTACTGATAAGATAACAGAGGAGAGTTCAGGGGCAGCTGAAAAAAAAAAAAAACACCACGCCCAACTGCTCCTAAAGTCTGGTTATTCAACAGAACAAGCTGTCTTGCAGTTACAGAGATGAGACAAACCATTTAACACTGACAGGGGTGCTTACAATGATCAGCTTTTAAAATTATGTGTAGCACACCCAGGGCTGCTGCTAGAAATCACGGGGCCCCCGTACAGGCTACCGGGCCCCCACTAATATATCAAAACAAGATTGTCACAAAAAAAAAAATACACAAAAATCATTATTAGCGGACACAAACATAATACAGAGCCGGTGTGAATTAACCCTTTTATCGTTTTTTTTTTTTTTTTTTTTTATTTGAAAAAATGTTTACAATAAATTTTTTAACAGGATAGGGAAGCCAACAGTGCCATGGGAGGGAGGGGGGGGGGGGTGCAGCACAGTGACGGGGGGGGGGGGAAATCAGAAGTAGGCAGAACAAGGAGGAGGATCGGTGTGATGGAAGCGATTACAGGAACGATGCTCTGTGTCTCTCCCTGCAGCAGCTGAAAGGGCATCTTTCTGTAATTGCACCTTCGCCTGACCACACCCATTCCTCCTGTTGTTTGGGCCCCCCTGTGTGCCCGGGCCCCCTACAGGAGGACTGGTGGTCCCCCCTATCAGCAGCCCTGAGCACACCCCCGTAGGAGCTGCTGGTTTTAATTTGGGCCTTGCACGTTACCTTAGTATTCGTTGTCTAGGGGAAGAAAAGTCTGTAGAAACTCCAATGTCCACACAAGATGTAAAACCTTAAGCAGTGAGGTTTTATTTTCCTTTTTGCATAAAACATTTGAAAGGTGAAGGGAAAGGGTAGGTTCAGGTACACGGTACAGATCACTGGGGAGAACTCCTCAGAAAAATACAGTCACTCACCACTCTCCCCGGAGTGGGTATTGCTCACCCGGATAGGCCCCTCTCACCTGGCCTAGCAGCCGGTATGATGCACGAGCGATAAGCCAGGACCAGTCTCTGCCACAGACTGGCGGTGCACAGAAGTGGATAGTCCGGGATCCTCTGCCACAGGACTCAACACCCGAATTTCACGCCAAACAGTTAAGAGCCTTTAAGCCGACCCGGCAGACTGTGAGGTAACTTTAGTCGTGGTGCATCCTCCAATAGAATCACTAGGCCCTCCTCAAGACACCAGCCTTCCGCTTGGACTTTTCCAGGACAGGTCCTCCCCCGGTTTCCTCCATCGAGTGGCTTCCTCCCTCAGGACGGACAGCACAGGATCACCTTCAAAGTGCAGACCCAGTCAGCATAACTGGGCCTACTGGTTGGAATTGTGGCCTCGGACCAGCATGGTTCCAAGGCCAGAAATCACACAACACACCCCTCACGCCAGGAGGGCCATGAGGGGGACGAAGGACCCCAAAAGATGGCGTCTGCCTCTTAAGTACCCTTCCCCAGCATACTCAGTGGGTAGAACACGCCCACTAAACTGTTCCCGGGGGAAGGTACCCAATACACTCTGAGGTGGTAACGCCACCTACAGGCAACAATGGAAAGTTTTCCCAACACAGCCATAGCCGGAACAGAGGCTAATTTAAAAAAGGGGTGTTCCACCCGTGATTTATTTAATTTTTTCTAAAGTCAGCAGCTACAAACACTGTAGCTGCTGACTTTTAATAAGGACACTTACCTGTCCTACTCGCCTGCGATGTCACCCCCCCGAGACCGATCCCTCGGCGCTGGCAGCTCCTGGCGCCGCCATCCTCGGTAAGGGAAACAGGCAGTGAACCTGTGCGGCTTCACTGCCCATTTTCTACTGCGCATGCGCGAGGCTTTGTGAATGGGCCGGCTCTGCTCTCTGGGATACACACAGTTCCCAGAAGGCAGCGCGCCCCATTCACAAGAAAAATCGAATGTAGGACGAGGAAGAAGATCCAACGCGGAGGATTAAGAGGTAGATTAGGGACTTCCTCATAGCAACCGCTATTTCTGGTAAGTAAAAAAAAAAAATTTTCTTCATTTTTTTTTTTTTTTTATTATTTATTTGAAGATTTTTGGTGCAAAATTTTTTCAGGGTGGAACTCCACTTTAACATCAATTATTTACATCTGAGCCTAGCTATTGGCTCAGATACCCTCTAAATTGAAACATAGCGCCCAGTCATTGAGAGCAGGGCGCTACACGTGTAAAAAAAACGGTTTCCGAAAAAGTAAAAAAAAAAAAAAAAAAAAAAAAAAGAAAAGTGCTCTAACTGCTTAGAAAGTGTGAGCTGGAGTTTGGCTTCAATTTGTTAGTGTATTTAAATCTGCCATTTCATCTAAACACACCCCTCCCCCCAGACTGACAATGCTGCTGTCCAACGATGCCTCCTGTGCTCCTTCATCCAGAATGGGGGCACTCTAATACAGGAGGCATGTTACTGGCCAAAACACCAGGGGGGGGGGGGGGGGGGAAACGAATGCAGCTACCACATCTAATGATTGTTAATCTGCAATATATTACATTTTGGTTTTGGGTTGAAGACCGCTTGAAATCTGTTCAGCCAGTATTGTGAGTCAGGTTCTGCACCAGCAATGTATAGACAGACAGAGGTGGGTGATCTCACTTTCCTCCACTACAGTTGAGCAATACACTTCAGTCACCAGCCTCCCCCATGGATGCTAATTGGACAGCATCACTCTGTCAGCAAGCTCCCAGTGTTATAATTGGGTGTTCAATCATGGCCAGAGAGTAGAGCAGGGTTAGACAACCAATAGCCCTCCAGCTGTTGTGGAACTATCTTTCCCATGAGGCATTGCAAGGCTGGCAGGTACAATTACTCCCAGAGGCATGATGGGACTTGTAGTTCTGCAACAGCTGGAGGGCCCCAGGTTGCCTACCCCTGACCTAGAGGAATCCAGCATTGCTGCCTTGGGACGTGGATATGGCCAAGCACACTGCATAACCCCTGCAGACTCTTCTATAATGGACATGCAGATTAAACTTTTGCTGCCACTGACATATGACGGCAGCAGCACCAGCATGTGCAAACATGATCTCAGCTGTTGGCTTGCCTGTGGCAGGGATTCAAGTGGTTGTAAAGCCATCGGATCGCTTCCATGTGAGTAGTAACATGCCACCCCCCTTCTATGTATCCTAGGCTCACCTGTGCTCCCTGGATGTCTATGGTGGGTGTGAGCAGGGAGAGCAGAAGGATGCCAGCAAACATCACTGATCTCCCCCAGCTAGAATGAGCCCTGAAGTGACGAGCTGTGATCACTTCCAGGTTCAGAGCCACCATTGTCTGCTCTCTATGGAATGATCTGTTCTTGTTCTCAGCTTCAAAAAAGGAGATATTAGGCTCCTTACATTAGCGCATCTCCAAATTTGCACGATTTCCACTGCGACTTTGAAGCGCGATTTTGATACGACTTTTGGTGCGACTTTGATCTAACTCACATTCTCTGGACCAAAGTCGCATCAAAAGTCAGAACCAAAAGTAGTGCAGGAACCTTTTCTGAAGTCGCAGCGACTAGAACCGGCTCTCCTAGAAATTCATTCAATTTCACATGTTCTAAGACCTGGGGTCTCACAAGTCGGATCCCAAGTGTGAAAGGAGCCTTAGGGGTCCGATAGACCAGCGTTTCTCAATTCCAGTCCTCAGGGCGCCCCAACAGGTCATGTTTTCAGGCTTTCCATTATTTTGCACAGGTGATTTGATCAGTTTCACTGCCTAATGCCAGCCATACAAGGTTCGAATTTCAAAAAAATCGTATCCAAGAATTTTCGTACGGATTTCGCACCATTAGTGGGCTGCAGCAACAGCCAGTTTTCGTGCGGCAATCAAATTTGAGGAATCGGACATGTTGGAAATTTTTGGAAAAACAAACGATTTTCTAATCAAATGATGGGAGAATCGTGCGAGAAATGCAATAGAAAAAATGAATAAAAATGCGCATGTGCAAGAAAAGAAAATTCCCAGAGAGAAAAGAAGATTCCCGGCCACGAAAATTCTTTTCTGTAGCAACATGAAGTGAAATTGAAGGCTTGGTCGGCCGAATTTCCAAAATCAATGGTGGCATCATCAGATCACAAAAAAAAAAAAAAAAAAAAAACACAACAACACCACGTACTTTCTGATTTTGAAAGGAAAATTTGTTCGAAATTCGACCGTGTCTGGCCTGCTTTAGTAATTACCACAGCCAAAAGACATGGATGAGCGAGTTTGGCGTGGAAGAACTTGACTGGCCTGCACAGAGTCCTGACCTCAACCCAATAGAACACTTTTGGGATGAATTAGAGCAGAAACTGCGAGCCAGGCCTTCTCGTCCAACATCAGCGCCTGACCTCACAAATGTGCTTCTGGAAGAATGGTCAAATATTCCCATAGACACACTCCTAAACCTTGTGGACATCCTTCCCAGAAGAGTTGAAGCTGTTATAGCTGCAAAGGGTGGGCCAACTCAATATTGAATCCTACGGACCAAGACTGGAATGCCATTAAAGTTCATGTGCGTGTAAAGGCAGGCGTCCCAATACTTTTGGTAATATAGTGTCGATTTTGCAGGCTGAAAGAAAATAGAGATCGAACAGATTCCTCCATCTACACCATACATTTACATTGTGGATAGATGAAGCTTCAGCTGCAGCCAGCAGTGGTTGTATCCGATTGAATGCAGATGCTGTTTGGATGACAATTTTACACCCGGCTCCTTCGATTATTTTTCGCAGTTGAAGGTTATCCAGGGCGGACATCGTTTCCAGTGGTGCAGAACTATGATCAATCTCAAAGGTTTCCACACAGGCTTCAATAAATGATAGATCTCGCTCACTACCGACAGGAATAAAATCGATCAATAGCCGCCAACCACATACGGAGAAGTGGATTTTGTTTGATAGTTAAGATACAATTGTAATTTGCAAACGTAAGTTGTCAGTCGCACCTTTGTGTCCACCAACTAATGTTACAATCTGATGGAAATACGGCTGTATTCATGAACAAAGCATCTCATTGTTGCCAATCGGCAGAAAACAATCAATAATTTTCTGCTGTGGCAACTTGATCAAATCCGCTCTGAACCAAGTCACGGCCACCATAGAAAAGGATCGATTAAAGTCGTCGTGTACAGCCAGCAGCCAATCAATGAGGTACTTTGTGTCCTGCCCGGTAATGCACAGGGAAGGGAAAGTTTAACGAGAATTTATTGAGTTTCTAACATGCAATGAATGGGCACACAGACCTGGCAATGTGTAGGATCTTTGATGGGGGGGGGGGGGGGGCACAGACCTTGCAATGTGTAGGATCTACGATGGGAAGGGAGCACAGATCTTGCAATATGTAGGGTCTATGATGGGGGGGGGGGGGCACAGACCTTGCCTTGTTTGGAATCTACGATTGGGGGGGGGGGGGGCACAGACCTTGCAATGTGTAGGATCTTTGATGGGATGGGGGGGGCACAGACCTTGCAATGTGTAGGGTCTATGATGGGGGGGGCACAGACCTTGCAATGTATAGGGTCTATGATGGGGGGGCACAGACCTTGCAGTGTATAGGATCTACCAGGGGGGGGGATACAGACCTTGCAATGTATAGCATCTACTATGGGGGGGGGGGGGGATACAGACCTTGCAATGTATAGCATCTACTATGGGGGGGGCACAGACCTCGCAATGTATAGGATCTACCGGGGGGGGCACAGACCTCGCAATGTATAGGATCTACCGGGGGGGGGCACAGACCTCGCAATGTATAGGATCTACCGGGGGCACAGACCTTGCAATGTATAGGGTCTATGATGGGGGGGGCACAGACCTTGCAATGTATAGGATCTACCAGGGGGGGGGGTACAGACCTTGCAATGTATAGCATCTACTATGGGGGGGGGGATACAGACCTTGCAATGTATAGCATCTACTATGGGGGGGGCACAGACCTCGCAATGTATAGGATCTACGGGGGGGGGCACAGACCTCGCAATGTATAGGATCTACGGGGGGGGGGGCACAGACCTCGCAATGTATAGGATCTACAGGGGGGGGGCACAGACCTCGCAATGTATAGGATCTACCGGGGGGGGCACAGACCTCGCAATGTATAGGATCTACCGGGGGGGGGCACAGACCTCGCAATGTATAGGATCTACCGGGGGGGGCACAGACCTCGCAATGTATAGGATCTACCGGGGGGGGGAACAGACCTCGCAATGTATAGGATCTACCGGGGGGGGCACAGACCTCGCAATGTATAGGATCTACCGGGGGGCACAGACCTCGCAATGTATAGGATCTACCGGGGGGCACAGACCTCGCAATGTATAGGATCTACCGGGGGGGCACAGACCTCGCAATGTATAGGATCTACCGGGGGGCACAGACCTCGCAATGTATAGGATCTACCGGGGGGGGGCACAGACCTCGCAATGTATAGGATCTACCGGGGGGGGCACAGACCTCGCAATGTATAGGATCTACCGGGGGGGCACAGACCTCGCAATGTATAGGATCTACCGGGGGGGCAAAGACCTCACAATGTATAGGATCTACCGGGGGGGGGCAAAGACCTCGCAATGTATAGGATCTACCGGGGGGGCAAAGACCTTGCAATGTATAGGATCTACCGGGGGGGGCAAAGACCTTGCAATGTATAGGATCTACCGGGGGGGCAAAGACCTCGCAATGTATAGGATCTACCGGGGGGGGGCAAAGACCTCGCAATGTATAGGATCTACCGGGGGGGGGGGCAAAGACCTTGCAATGTATAGGATCTACCGGGGGGGGCAAAGACCTTGCAATGTATAGGATCTACCGGGGGGGCAAAGACCTTGCAATGTATAGGATCTACCGGGGGGGGCAAAGACCTTGCAATGTATAGGATCTACCGGGGGGGCAAAGACCTTGCAATGTATAGGATCTACCGGGGGGGGGCAAAGACCTTGCAATGTATAGGATCTACCAGGGGGCACAGACCTTGCAGTGTAAAGGATCTACGGGGGGCACAGACCTTGCAATGTAAAGGATCTACAGGGGGGCACAGACCTTGCAATGTATAGGATCTACCGGGGGGGCAAAGACCTTGCAATGTATAGGATCTACGGGGGGGCATAGACCTTGCAATGTATAGGATCTACCAGGGGGGCACAGACCTTGCAATGTAAAGGATCTACCAGGGGGGGCACAGACCTTGCAATGTATAGGATCTACCAGGGGGGGGGCACAGACCCTGCAATGTATAGGATCTACCAGGGGGGGCACAGACCCTGCAATGTATAGGATCTACCAGGGGGGGCACAGACCCTGCAATGTACAGGATCTAGTTGGGGGGGCACAGACCTTGCAATGTATAGGCTCTACGTACACAAAGCCCCATCCAGGGTCCCTCCATTAGCCCTCAATGCTCAGTAGAGGTAAGTTTGTAGAGCCACTTACCTGAGCTGAGGCTGCTCTGGAAGTAGAAGATGACCAGGATGAAGGAGCCCAGGCAAGTAGCCAGCACCATGACCTTGTTCTTCCTCATGCTGTGCAGGGAGCCAGCCCTGGGTGATCATTGCCCATGGAGTGTGTGCTGAGAGCCCAGCCAACTCACTATCAGCTCTCCCTGCACAGCCAGGGGACCCACACAGGACTGTACCACCCCCCCTACTCCTGAGAGGGGAGGACAAACCTCCAACGTCACTCAGCAACACCCAATTCCAACAAGACTCACAGATCTTCAGCCCATTCCACAGCAATAGGTAAGATCCAGCTAGAGAAGTTATTGTAGAGGAGCCCCCCTGCTGGCTGATCTCCCCCCCCCCCTCCCTGATTGCAGCATGGAACAATCCAGCCTCTTCTTTTTATGTCCTTCAGAAAACTTCTGAAACATTTTTTCTCTGTCTGTATAGTTTACATTGTATCCTCTGTAAAGTTTACATTGTTTACTAAACTCCTCTGGAAGTGTAAATATTGACACTCAGACTTCATACAACGATCGATGGATCTAAACAAAGAGGATCTGCACAGTGTGGGGGGGGGGGGGGGGGGGTGACACACAGAGCGATTTTCTCGCAGCAATTACCCCCATCCCCCCCTCATACTTGTTACAGCGATTTGTCGCTAGGAAAGTCATAACGATTTCCTACGGGGGTCACCAACTGGGGTCTGTCACTCAGCGATTACCATTCACCATTACCATACCACTCTTTGGTTTGACAGCAAAATCGATGGAAAGAATCGCGACTAAATTATGGTTCACACCACAAAAACGCACTCCGGATCCGTCCCGGGTGCCTTTCTGCATGCGCGTTTTTTAATGCGTTCTTTATGCGTTTCTGGAAGCATTCGAGATGCTTTTTTTTCACCGTTTTTTTATGCATTTTACCGCATTCCAGTACAGTCCAGTGCAGGAAAAATGCAACATGTTCTACTTTTTTTTTGGAACTGACCACACTGGTGTGAACTATGCCATTGGAAACCATATAACCTACTTTTCATGCGTTTTTGATCGCAAAAAAAAAAACGCACTGCATGTGGTGTGAACTGGCCCACACCACAAAAACGCACTCCAGATTCATTCTAGGTGTGTTTCTGCATGCACGTTTTTTTACGCTTTCCAGTGCATTTTTGATGTGTTTATGGATGCATTCCAGATGCTTTTTTTTTTCTTCTTTTTTCCTGTTTTTCCACTATACTGGGGTCCGGTGCGTTTTTGATGCATTCAAGTGCATTCCAGTGTGTTTCTTATGCGTTTTACTGTGTCCCAGTGCAGGAAAAAGGCAGCATGTTCTACTTTTTTTTCTGGAACGCCCTGGTGTCAACTATGCCACTAAAACCATATAACCTACTTTTCATGCATTTTCGATCCAGAAAAAAAAAACGCACTGGACTGCATGTGGTGTGAACTGACCCTTACATCTATGTCTTATATGAAATCATACATTTTATTATAGAAAATATTTAAAATCCAGAAAATTACATAAAAACAAATATAGTGGTGGTTATCGGATTAGCTGTACATATAAAGCGATTATAACGGTCTTGCTTGATAGTCCCAATAATAATACATTAGATCTTCATGTGTCAACGCGTTTCGCCAATATTTAGCTTAATCAGGACGCATGAATACAATACAGCAATCCTCTCAGCAACCTAGCACCAAGGTGCACATGATCCCTGGGTGGGCACCGGAACTACAGAGGGAGACCCAGCAGGACACTGCCCCCAAAAATAATTCTCAATAATACTTCCCAGGTGACCCAATGTGTATTTTCAAAGTTGTAGTGAACGAGAACACTGATCCACATATATAGGAAATGGCTCTAATGAGGTTAGCACACAAGCGAAGGGATCCATGTAAGAGATTACTGTGCTCAGACTAGACCATCCATAAAGGGAAAATGTTATAGTATGAAGTTTCCATCAGGTAGAGCCAGCCATGACTTCCCTTTCATTCACACAGAGGATCCACAGGAGGTGTAGCAGGAAGATCTCCAGTGCCCACCGACATCCGAGTGAACAAGTGCCGTGGTCCCCATCTGTGGGCTGAAAGGATTGCTTTATTGTGTTCATGCGTCCTGATGAAGCTAAATCTTGGCGAAACGTGTTGACACATGAAGATCGCTGTATTATTATTGGAACTTAAGGTACAACTAATCTAATAAGCACCACTATATTTGTTTTTATGTAATTTTCTGGATTGTAAATATTTTGTATAATAAAATGTATCCATTTTATATACTCCATGTTAAGCCTATATAGTCCGACCTTTTTCTAGTTTTTGGTTTATCTATACAATACGGATGTTGGCCTATAGTGTCACATTATTATATAAAAAAACGCCAAGGGGAGCAACACTACTGAAGGCTGCAGGTTGTGGACAAATAGTTGGAATCTGTCTCCTTCAGGTTACAAACTAACTCTCAGGGGCCTGTCCATTAAGGACGCACAGGCCCCGCCCCCTCTATCCTCGCCGCCCCCTCTATCCTCACCACCCCCTATATGGTTAATGGATAGATTCATGCATAGCATGAATCTATCCATGGCCGCCGCGGCCACCCTCTATTCATGTGTCTGGCCCCTTTTAGGTCACCGGGCGCATAAATTACAGCGGCGGGGGTGCTTTTTTGAAGCACCTGATTAGAGCCATAGGCTTCAGGGTGGACTCTGAGCGCAGAGCATTGCGCTCCGAGCCCACTCAGATGTGTTAAAAAAGTAAATTAATATTCTCTTTTCTAACACTGAATCGCCTCTCCACCAATCTGGAAGTGCGGGTCTGTTACCCGTTTTCCGATCTGCTGAAAGGTCAGGCGATCCTATTGGACACCTAGGAGGAGGGGAAGAGACGCACGGGCGGAAGCTGCTGTGATCTAAGAAGAGAAGAGGACACAGGAGACGCTGCCAGATGCCCGCCACAGCCTGATCCCCTGTGTGCCCGCGATCCCTGCTGCTCTGTGCCCACAGATCCCCGCGGCTGTGTGCCTGCCGATCGCCGGCGCTGTGTGCCTGCCAATCCCCCTCGCTGTGTGCCCACCGATCCCCGATGCTGTGTGCCCACCAATCCCCGATGCTGTGTGCCCGCTGATCCCTGATGCTGTGTGCCCACCAATCCCCAATGTGCCCGTCGATCCCTGCCGCCGATGGGGTAAGTGCCAGTGGACTGGCAGACAGCGGGGGAGTGGGGGGGGAAAAAAAAAAACACCAGCCGCCACTGCTACCTCTCCGTGTGATGTCAGATACCTTCGAGGTTTGTTCGTGTGACACATAGATGAACATCCTCTGTCGCTGGCTCTGCCCTTTACACATTACTCCCATAGGTGTGCGCAACCTATTGCATTAGGGTGTGCACCCCAAATGTATTAAAACATGGATGGTGTCAGTAGTTTTTTGTTTTTATTATTTTATTTTTACTATTTTTTTAGGAGCCCTGTTGGGGGGCTTTGCTGAAAAATCAACAGGGGGAATCTGTGCCACAAGCGGTGATTAGGGTGTGCCCAGGCACAGCCGACACACCCCCTATGCACGTCTATGGTTACGCCATGGATGTGGCTTCTTCAGAGCACCTACACTGCATGAATTAACTGCTCGTTTCGTCTAAAGGCCCATACACATGATCAGACTTTTTGACAACAAACCTCCGACGGACCTGTTTGATAGGGATGAGCCGAACACCCCCCAGTTCGGATCGCATTAGAACATGTGAACAGGCAATAAATTTGTTCGAACATCCGAACACCGTTAAAGTCTATAGGACTCGAACATGAAAAATCTAAAGTGCTAATTTTAAAGGCTTATTGTCATAAAAAGTGTTTGGGGACCCGGGTCCTGCCCCAGGGGACATGTATCAATGCAAAAAAAAAAGTTTTAAAAACGGCCGTTTTTTCGGGAGTAGTGATTTTAATAATTCTTAAAGTGAAACAATAAAAGTGAAATATTCCTTTAAATTTCGTACCTGGGGGGTGTGTATGATATGCATGTAAAGTGGCGCATGTTTCCCGTGCTTAGAACTGTCCCTGCAAAAAATGTCATTTCTGAAGGAAAAAAAGTAATTTAAAAGCACTCGCGGCCATTAATGAATTGTCGGCTCCCGGCAATACAGAGAAAAGTCATTGATAAAAAAAAAAAAAAAATGTGTGGGGGTTCCCCCAAATT
This sequence comes from Rana muscosa, assembly GCA_029206835.1. NCBI lineage: Eukaryota > Metazoa > Chordata > Amphibia > Anura > Ranidae > Rana > Rana muscosa. The sequence continues at coordinate 316,253,072 of CM055120.1, read as the reverse complement.
CAATTACCAGGCGCTTTAGGTCTGGTATGGATATATATGATACATGTCCCCTGGGGCAGGACCCGGGTCCCCAAACACTTTTTATGACAATAACTTGCATATAAGCCTTTAAAATTAGCACTTTAGATTTCTCCCATAGACTTTTACAGGGTGTTCCACGGCTTTTCGAATTTGCCGCGAACACCCCAAATTGTTCGCTGTTTGGCGAACAGGCAATGTTCGAGTCGAACATGAGTTCGACTCGAACTCGAAGCTCATCCCTACTGTTTGATTGGACAATCCGACCGTGTGTACACTCCATCGGACAAACTTTTTCACTTTTTCATCGGACAAATGTTCGCTGTGAGAACAGACAAACTTTCCGGCAACAAATGTCCTACGTCGGCTAATCCGATCGTGTGTACACAAGTCCATCGGACTAAAGTCCAAAGTACAAAAACGCATGCTCAGAACCAATGCTAAAGATCAGACAACAATAGCAGAAGTTGCCCAAAGGGTGGCGGTAAAGAGCAGAAAAACCATGTAGTACGTCTATTACGTCACTACGTTTGTGTTTGTTGGCTAAAAAAGTCCTGCCGTGTGTATGCATACCAATTTCACGGACAACGCCCTTCGGAACAAAATTCACGGAAAAGTCCAATCGTGTGTATGAGGCTTAAGGGAGATTTTCTACACTTTATCCAGATCCTCAGCCCCCCCCCCCCCCCGCTCCCGGGCAAATGACACTCCCCCTTCCTCTGGTGGTGGACTGTATCTTTGTATCATCAGCGGTGGGGCTGCACATAGCCCTGTTGTGCTCATGTAGTGGTCCATACACCAAGATACACAGCCCCAAGGTGAGTATTTATCATAATGCTCCCAAAGACAAGCGCTCATTGATCAGCACGACCAAGTGACTGCACTGACCAATGTAATAAAGACTGGTCACTGCTGCCCTCTTACCTTTTGCAGGGTGACTGGTCTTGTCTCCGCCCCTCCTGTAATGGGCGGGGCCTGTTGGGTCCCTCCCACAATTCTGCTCCATGCACAGGCTATGTACAGTGCAGTGATGATGTCACTGCTACTTTTTACAAGGTTATATTTTGGTTCTCAAAGGCATTTGATGCACACAGGGTGGATTTACTGTATATCCTTTGTGGCAATAGTCTAACCACTTGCGGATCGCCGCCCATCGTAGATATACTGCGGCAGGGCGGCCACTCTGCGCCAGATCATGTCCATAGTACGTGATCTGACACTTCCGGGCCTGGGGCACACGCGCCGCCTCCGGCCAGATACCACTGTCATTACACACAGCGGGAGCCCAGCGGTGGGTACCGTGGACCTGATGTCTGCCGGCACGCAGATTGTTCAGTACACAGGCAGAACTGCGGTCTGCCTATGTAAACAAGGCAGATTGCCATTCTGTCAGTAGGGAAGGCATGGATCCTGTGTTCCTGCAAAACAGGGACACAGATCCATGCCTTCACTCAGTAAAAGCCCCTCCCCCACAGTTCACAAGCACTGGCTATGAACACATTTAACCCTTTGATCGCCCCTAATGTTAATCCCTTCCCAGCCAGTGTCATTAGTGCAGTGACAGTGCATATTTTTAGCACCAATCACTTTTTTAGTGTTTCTGGTCCCCAAAAAGTGTAAAAAATGTCAGTTAGTGTCAGATTTGTCCACCGCAATATCGCAGTCCCGCCATAAGTCGCTGATAACTGCCATTAAAAAAAAAATGTATACCACAGTTTGTGGACGCTATAACTTTTGCGAAAACCAATCAATGATCACTTATTGTGATTTTTTTTTTTTTACACAATACTTGTTGGCCTAAATTGATGAAGAAATTAGATTTCTTTTCAATTCAATTTTTTTTTATTGAATATGTTTTATAGCAGAAAGTAAAAAAATATATATATATTTTTAAATTGTCGCTCTTTTTTTGTTTATAGCGCAAAAAAGGAAAAACGCAGAGGTGATCAAATACCACCAAAAGAAAGCTCTATTTGTGGGGAAAAAGCACATACATTCTATTTGAGTATAGTTTCGCACGACTGTGCAAATGTCAGTTAAAGTAATGCTATGCCATATCGCAAAAAATTGCCTAGTCATAAGGGGGGGGGGTAAATCTTCTGGAGGGCAAGTGGTTAAACCATGAAGCCGGAGTTCAGCTTTAGTATGCTTTTTTACACAGTCCCTTCATTGTACTCTGTATACATACTGGATGATTTCGTTCAAAGATTACTTTATTATTTATTTCAAAAGTGTTGTTTCCGCACGCCTGAGGTCAGCTCTCCATTGGTTGGAAATTTCTTGCAGTCGTTCCCTCTCTCCCTATCCTCACTGCTGCGGTTAGTGGAAATTGCACAATGATTGTAGTTCATAGAAAACAAAGTCCAAGATGAAACTTCCCTGGTAATTGGACGAAGGTCACTCAGCACAAAGGATGGACAAAACAATTATTTTTTATTTTCCCTAGAAACCCCCCCACCCAAAAAAAAAAAAAATTGTATTATATATATTAATATATTGCAGCTTACCAGTCCTTAGATTTGGTGGCTGCATGCGTTTTCTTTTTTCAGGCTTACTTTCCTTTATTTTCCCCTGGTGATCCTGCTAGTATTAAATTTCCTGTCCTCGGGTGACAACGCTCACTGTACTGTATAGAGGAGCAGCGTTGTCAAAAGAATACAAACTCACTACACTCAAATAATAAAAGATGCAATCTTGCTGCAGAGGAACTTAGGTTTATATTTATTAAGGCGGAGGTTCACCCAAAAGTGAACCTCCGCTTTTTGGGAACCCTCCCACCCCTTCGCGTCACACATCCCCCCCCCCCCCCGCTGTGTTCTGGGAAACACACGGCTCCCAGAACACAGCGGGGACCAGTGAGGACGGCGCAGCGCGACTGGCGAATGCGCAGTAGGAAACCGGGCAGTGAAGCCGCAGCGCTTCACTTCTCGATTCCCTCACTGAGGATGGCAGCGGGGGAAGTCGAGCTATGAATAAGCACTAGTACAGTGTGAAACGCATTAGCCAGTTTTTTCACCAGTGTGACGTGATGTGCAGTGTGTATTTGGATCCCTGAATTTTAAAATAAAGGCTTTTATTTTTGGAGTGCTGCTATCCAGAAGACTTGTTTGTTCCTGGGGGAAGCCGAGAGCCGAGCGTTGCGGATGACCTGGACAGGTAAGTGTTCATTTTTTTAAAAGTCAGCAGCTGCAGAATTTGTAGCTGCTGGCTTTTAAAAAAAAAATTGCCGGTGAACGTTTGAAATAGACTCGCCAGGCTTCACAAGTTTGTTGCACAATTGCAGCAAGTCTGCATTGCATGTCTCCAGATCAACTTTCTTTGCAAATACTCTGCAAGTCTGCTGCAAGTTCTGGTTCAGTTATGTTGTACAATAGTCATCCCACCACAGGGGGCACTGTGGCTGAATTTTCATGCTGTAGTTTTGCAGAGCTCTCGCTGTAGACCAGGGGTGTCCAATCAGTGGCCGGGGGCCACATGTGGCCCGCGGAGCCCTCTAATGTGGCCCGCGACCTCCTGTTCTGGGATGGTGGGTTGGCAAGCCCAGGTTGTGGGTTGCCGACCCACCATCCCAGAGCAAGAGTGTTGTGAATGAAGCCGACGGTAGATGAAGCAAGTGGCTGCGGAGCAGAGCTGCATAAGCCTATGCTTCCTGTAAAGCACCAACTCCTGTCACAGGCAGCTTGATACCAAATGCTCTCTACCTGGGACAGCAACAGCCAATGATACCTGAATGGAAGACTGCTATTAAAGGTAAGTTTATGACTAAAATCACAGTGTACAGGTCCTTCTCAAAAAATTAGCATATTGTGATAAAGTTCATTATTTTCTGTAATGTACTGATAAACATTAGACTTTCATATATTTTAGATTCATTACACACAACTGAAGTAGTTCAAGCCTTTTCTTGTTTTAATATTGATGATTTTGGCATACAGCTCATGAAAACCCAAAAATCCTATCTCAAAAAATTAGCATATTTCATCCGACCAATAAAAGAAAAGTGTTTTTAATACAAAAAAAGTCAACCTTCAAATAATTATGTTCAGTTATGCACTCAATACTTGGTCGGGAATCCTTTTGCAGAAATGACTGCTTCAATGCGGCGTGGCATGGAGGCAACCAGCCTGTGGCACTGCTGAGGTGTTATGGAGGCCCAGGATGCTTCGATAGCGGCCTTAAGCTCATCCAGAGTGTTGGGTCTTGCGTCTCTCAACTTTCTCTTCCCAATATCCCACAGATTCTCTATGGGGTTCAGGTCAGGAGAGTTGGAAGGGCCAATTGAGCACAGTAATACCATGGTCAGTAAACCATTTACCAGTGGTTGTGGCACTGTGAGCAGGTGCCAGGTTGTGCTGAAAAATGAAATCTTCATCTCCATAAAGCTTTTCAGCAGATGGAAGCATGAAGTGCTCCAAAATCTCCTGATAGCTAGCTGCATTGACCCTGCCCTTGATAAAACACAGTGGACCAACACCAGCAGCTGACATGGCACCCCAGACCATCACTGACTGTGGGTACTTGACACTGGACTTCAGGCATTTTGGCATTTCCCTCTCCCCAGTCTTCCTCCAGACTCTGGCACCTTGATTTCCGAATGACATGCAAAATTTGCTTTCATCCGAAAAAAGTACTTTGGACCACTGAGCAACAGTCCAGTGCTGCTTCTCTGTAGCCCAGGTCAGGCGCTTCTGCCGCTGTTTCTGGTTCAAAAGTGGCTTGACCTGGGGAATGCGGCACCTGTAGCCCATTTCCTGCACACGCCTGTTCACGGTGGCTCTGGATGTTTCTACTCCAGACTCAGTCCACTGCTTCCGCAGGTCCTCCAAGGTCTTGAATCGGTCCTTCTCCACAATCTTCTTCAGGGTCCGGTCACCTCTTCTCGTTGTGCAGCGTTTTCTGACACACTTTTTCCTTCCCACAGACTTCCCACTGAGGTGCCTTGATACAGAACTCTGGGAACAGCCTATTCGTTCAGAAATTTCTTTCTGTGTCTTACCCTCTTGCTTGAGGGTGTCAATGATGGCCTTCTGGACAGCAGTCAGGTCGGCAGTCTTACCCATGATTGTGGTTTTGAGTAATGAACCAGGCTGGGAGTTTTTAAAAGCCTCAGGAATCTTTTGCAGGTGTTTAGAGTTAATTAGTTGATTCAGATGATTAGGTTAATAGCTCGTTTAGAGAACCTTTTCATGATATGCTAATTTTTTGAGATAGGAATTTTGGGTTGTCATGAGCTGTATGCCAAAATCATCAATATTAAAACAAGAAAAGGCTTGAACTACTTCAGTTGTGTGTAATGAATCTAAAATATATGAAAGTCTAATGTTTATCAGTACATTACAGAAAATAATGAACTTTATCACAATATGCTAATTTTTTGAGAAGGACCTGTATATCTGGGCATATCTGTTCTGCAGCGGTTACTGGGCTGCTTTCAAACTGATCTGCAGGTGCAGCGCAGAACACCTGTGGGTTACCTGCACTGATCCGAAGACTTCTATTATTACCTGGGGGTTTGGTGCACTTCAGAAAGTGCACCACCCTTGCAGGATATAATAGAAGTCTATGGCAAAGTAAAGCTAAGCCACAGGTGCACTGCACTGCACCCTCGGTGTGGGTAAACCACAGCGCGTCAGTGTAAAAGCAACCTCAGTCCGACCCAATCAGACCCTCCATTCACCTCTATTGAACCACAGATGTAAATGGACTTATGGCCATTTACACCCACCTACCTCCAATCTGATCCGCTACAAAAAAAAAAAAACAAGAGGGGGATCCGTCCCCTTCCATCTGGGCAGATTGGATAGGAGGGCCCAGAGAGTAGAGAGGGCTGTGTCTGTCAGCTCTGCATATGCGGAGTGGACTTGGATCTGTCATCCGCATGCTACGCTCATTGTTGCCCTGACTGGTTGACAAGTCGCTTAAGTGGCCCTCGCTCTTCAAAAGGTTGGGCACCCCTGCTGTAGACTGACCACTGCAACTTTTGCTAGACACTTGTCATGCAAATTTGCTACAAATTGGAAAAGTGTCAACTAGAACTTGTGCTTCAAGTGCTCTGCAAGTGTACAACTTGCAGGGCCGCCATCAGGGGGGTACAGGCAGTACACCTGTAAGGGGCATTGATGGCAACCCCCCCTTTTATTTTTTTGTAAGGGGCCCGGAGGTCCCCAGGGCCCCGGATGGTAACCCCCCTTTTTTATGTATTTTTTATAAAAAAAAAAATATATATATATATATTTTTTAATTTATTTTTTTGTAAGGGCCCAGAGGCCCGAAGGTCCCCAGGGCCCCAGATGGTAACCCCCCTTTTTTATGTATTTTTTATAAAAAATAAAATAAAAAAAATATATATATATATATATATATATATATTTTGTAAGAGCCCAGAGGTCCCCAGAGGCCCGAAGGTCCCCAGGGCCCCGGATGGCAACCCCCCCCCTTTTTTTTTATATTTTTTTTTTTGTAAGGGCCCAGAGGTTCCCAGAGGCCCGGAGGTCCCCGGGGCCCCAGATGATAACCCCCCTTTTCTATGTTTTTTTTATAAAATAAAAATAAATATTTTATTTATTTTTTATTTATTTTTTGTAAGGGGCCCAAAGGTCCCCAGGGCCCCGGAGGGCAACCCCCCGCTTTTTTTTGTTGTTCTTTTTTCTCAATTCGTGGCTGCCCCCCGCCCCCCCCCCTGCTTCTCAATTTGCGGGGCGGGGATAAAGCTGTGAAAGGGGCCCCAAAATTCCTGACAACTTGCCAGTGAAAATGTGCACATAATTTGTAATAAAAACATCTTTGCCATTCTGAAGCTTCCCTCCAACCACTTTGCATATTATTTTATATATCCTGTGATTCTGTACTTGCCAAATATGCTGCAGAAATCTCCCACCACTGAGTCTTGGCTGCAACCATTTTAACTGTGGGCAGCTGAAGCTGCTGCCTGTTCACTTTCTGGATTTACACAGAGGCACACCTCCAGCTCTGCAGCCTTTACTGGCCCTCTTATGACTCATCCCTCCTCCCTTACTGGAAAACTCTCACAAAAGAGTGATTGAGAGAGCTGTGCATGATGTCAAAGGCCTAGGCTTTTTACCAGACAAGAAACAGGAAGTGGGCTGTATAAGGGATTTATTTACTGGCAGAAAAAAAAAATGTACTATCCAAAGTTAAAACAACAACAAGGGCAGAAGATTAAATAGATGGAAATATGAAAAAATTACTGAAGTTCCACTTTAACAGACTTACAATTCAACACTGCCACAAATGGTTGGCAAGTTATCCTTGCTATCCTGGACTGCCCTCCCAATGTTTAGTGTGCCCAGGAGAGACGGTGCCATGCCCAGCCCTGTGGCAGGCTGTGGCTGGATGGGGCTGAATGCTGTACCCAGTAGAATGGGCATTTAGTGCCCTGTGCATTTAGAGACAAAGGTCCAGAATCTAAAACAGGAGGGCCCGAGAGGGACACACTGCAGCTGGATGGTCCCGTGTGCCAGAGGCATAGTTATTAATCATATCCACGGCAGTGGCGGTGCGTCCATAGAGGGCGCCGGAGCACCGCCCCCTCTCGCTCCCGCACCGCCACTGAAAGACAATACACAGATTCATGCATTGCATGAATCTGTGTATTGTCACCGCTGCCGCGCTGCCCACTATTCATATGGCCGGCCTCCTGGTGAGCGCCGGCCATATGAATTAGAGCGGTGGCCGGCGGTGGGTGTGACTTGGAAGTGTCTATCAGAGCCAGCGGCTCTGATAGGCTTTCCGAATACAGCTCTCAGGCTGTAATCGGCTTCCAAAAACTCCTCCCAGGTACGCACGGGGGTGCCTTCCTTGGAGAAGACTGTGGAGGTTTCAGCCAATCAGGTTCACCGGATCTGGTTACCGGTAACCTGATTGGCTGAAGCGACATCGAGGGCGGGAGAACACATCGTGGACGGCGCGGACCGAGGAAGGTAAGTGCAGGGCTGGGGGGGGGGGAACAGGCTGCATTTGGGGGGAACTGGCTGTATATGGGGGACAAACTGGCTGCATTTGGGGGAACTGGCTGTATATGGGGGACAAACTGGCTGCATTTGGGGGGAACTGGCTGTATATGGGGGACAAACTGGCTGAATATGGGGGCACACTGGCTATATATGGGGACAAACTGGCTGTATATGGGGGCACACTGGCTATATATATGGGGACAAACTGGCTGTATATGGGCGCACACTGGCTATATATATGGGGACAAACTGGCTGTATATGGGGGCACACTGGCTATATATATGGGGACAAACTGGCTGTATATGGGGGCACACTGGCTATATATATGGGGACAAACTGGCTGTATATGGGGACACACTGGCTATATATATGGGAACAAACTGGCTGTATATGGGGGCACACTGGCTGTATATGGGGGCACACTGGCTATATATATGGGGACAAACTGGCTGTATATGGGGGCACACTGGCTATATATGGGGACTAACTGGTTGTATATGGGAGCACACTGGCTGTATATGGGGGCACACTGGCTGTATATGGGGGCACACTGGCTATATATATGGGGACAAACTGGCTGTATATGGGGGCACACTGGCTATATATGGGGACTAACTGGTTGTATATGGGAGCACACTGGCTGTATATGGGGGCACACTGGCTGTATATAGGGGGCACACTGGTTATATATATATATGGGGGAACACTGGCTGTATATGGGGACAAACTGGCTGTATATGGAAACAAACTGGCTGTATTTGAGGGGGCAAACTGGTGGCGTTTGGGCACAGTGGCTGCGTTTAATGGGCACAGTGGCGGCAATTGATTTTTTTTTTTCAGTTTGTTTGCGCCCCCCCCCCCCAAAAAATTTTGAGCACCAGCCGCCACTGATCCACGGCCATCTGGAAGCGTGATATCTTCCACTATTGCTCGTCCTAAACAGCACATAGCCGCTGTCTCAACAGCACAACCTGGCTAACACGTTTCAAGGGTGGACCCTCCTCTTTAGAGCTCAGATGGCGAAGGTCTGCCCTTGAAATGCGTCAGCCCAGAGCAGCGTTATCACCCTAGAACATGAAGTGTATTAAGGCTACAGGACACCACCCTCTCTTCTTCTCCATAACAGAGGGGGTGGCGTTCCATATCCATATCAAAAGTATATTGGACTATATGGAGCATTAAAAAGGTGTAATCTTTTAGCAGAGATTATTGCATATGAAATAGGAAACAAAACTGTAGAGTAAAACAGAATGAATCAATAAGAGAGAACAATCAGTGAGGATTCTTGGTGAGGGTGTCTCAGGTCACCAGCAGTGCCTCTGCAGGACTCAACACGGTTAAGTGGAACATAGAACAATTGGTAGGGGGAGAAGTCGATCAATGATTTAACCATCTGCAAATGGGAAGAAACGGCAACCAGTAGAGCAGGGGGGTTTCACCCTGTGTCTAATTGTAAATAATTTTCAGAGAACCGGAACACCAGCCAGGGAGACCACATTTTATGGAATTTTTCAGAGCATTCCCTAGCAATGGCCACAGTTTCCTCCATATTGTAGATATCTTCTATGGAGAGTAACCATTCAGGGATCGTGGGGGCACATTTCGATTTCCAGTGTCTGGGGATCAGAATATTTGCTGCATTTAGCAAATGTCTGGTTAGGGACTTCTTGTAGCGTTTCATAGAACAATCTGCGATGTGCAGGAGGCAGGAGTAAGGGATCATTTACATTTGCTTCGGCTTCAACAAGGCTTCGGACACTCTTTGTTAAAGCTCTCTGAACGCTAGTCAAAGCTCCTGTCACTAAATAAAATTGTTAGCTTTCAGTCCTGTTTACACCTTGCTTTTGCTTTGCTTCGGCTTTGCTTCAAAAATTATACCCCATGTAGCTTCAGTGGTGCTTCAAAGCGTCTTCAAAGCCTCCATAGAAGTCTATGGCAAGGTTTGCTTGTAGCCCCACTGAAGCCCCACCAAAGCCTCATTGACACCCCACAAAGCCTCACCGAAGCCCCATCGAAGCCTCATCGAAGCCCCATTGAAGCTCTACCAAAGCCTCATCGAAGCTCAATCGAAGCCCCACTGAAGCCTCATCGAAACCCAATCGAAGCCCCACCAAAGTCTAAAGAAGCCCCACCGAAGCCTCATCGAAACCCCATTGAAGCTCCACTGATCAGGGGCGATCAAAGGGTTAAATGTGTGCCTAGGGAGTGCTTGCAAACTGTGGGGGAGGGTGCTTTGATTGGAGGAAGGTAAAGATCTGTGTTCCTGCTTAGCAGAAACTCAGGATCAGCACATTTCCCTCTCACAGAACGGCGATCTGCCTTGTTTACATAGCCAGGCTCAGACCACTTTGATTTGTTAGTACCCGCTTCTGCCTATGTGATGTAGCCTGACGCACAGTTCCCTGTGGCCTGTAGGTGGCACTGCCATATCAGGTCAGGGTTAAACCGTGGGTGACATTGCTATGCCTTAGGGTGTCCTCTCTCGGCAGCGGTATGGTGGGCGTGGTTGGCCTGCTGTGCATGCTGGGAGAGGATACATAAGGGGCAGACGCCATTCTTTTAGGAATGGAAGTCAGGAGTCTGGAGTGTGAGCGATTCGCGCCACCCGGCCCTCCAGGCCAGGGGTGCGCGCATGCATCGGTCTCAGGCACCTTTAGCCTGGGGCTGCAACTCCACTAGTAGGCCCAGCACCTTTAGCTGGGGCCTATCTCCAGTGAGAAGAATCCTAGGGTGCCCGGGAAAGGGTGGACCCGCTCTAAGAAGAGGAGACCGGGGGAGGACCTTTCTGATGGACCGGTGAGAGTTCACGGTGGAAGAGAGACCCGGTTACTTTCTGGAGGGATTCAAAGATCCATCAAAGGCCTTGCAACGTGCTATTGCTGGCACCTGTCCTTGTGTTGCAATAGCTGAGAAGTTTGGGACTTAAATATTCTGTGGCAGAGGATCTCCTGATCGTATCTCTAGGAAACCTAAAGTGAACGTTCGAGCATCACTCCGGATGCAAGGATCCGCTCTTACAGGGGACTATCCTGGTGAGCTAAACCTACTTGGGATCGAGTGGTGACTATCATACCAGTTTGTGCCTGGACCTCCCAAACCTTACTGTCCTTTCTCTCATCCACCTTTCCTGTCTGCTGAACTTGAACTTGCTTATAAAATAAACTCAGCGTTGGAGTTAAAGTGGTGTGGACATTGGCCTTACTGGGGGAAAATAGAGACTTGTCCCTATACTCTAGGGGATGAGAACCAGTCTAATGGGATAGCTTGCTGCAGGACCCAAAATTGTTAACACCGCTCAACCTCCTCAAACAGGAGGGTACGGGTATATAGCGCGGTGTGCCTTGACCTGCAAGTGAGCCAAAGGCAGGAAAAGGTCCGTGTGCTACATATTTTTTTTACAATTTTTTTTTTCAGCCCCATTGGGGGGTTTTGGTGAGATATCAGGGGATTAAATGGACCAGGGCACGAGCAGCAGGGGAAATCTGCACCGCACGGGATGATTAGCGCATGCCCAGGCACATCCGGCACACCCTATGCGCAAACCTATGACAGGAAGTCAAAGTCTCACACTGGAATTCTGCACAGATCTGGAAGAAATACACAAAGCACACCAAGATTCAAGGAAGAATACACATGATGAATGGATGTAGACAATATTTTCTTATCCAGCTGCTCAGCTTTAATTTTTTTCAACTTGGCTAAAAAATCTATTTTACTGTTTTATTAAAAACAGAAAAAAAAAAACACTAATAAAGCAAAATGCAGATATCTGATTTTTTCTCCAGCTTTATTAACAAGGCTCTGTTCTCATTTATTTTGTGGTTAGGCACACTTTGCCAGGAGCGGCTCCCGTCTAGTTCTGCCACTCCCAAACCTTATGAGAACTTTTCCAAACTCCATCCAGAACTAGGAACATTTATATATAGAGTTATAGTTACAAGCTGGAGGACAGAATTCTGTTGTGCGGTTGTCCATCCCATTTCCCACCCTTTAGCGATGGGGGGCTCACAGCTTGGGTTGTGTTTCTCCTCCGGCACAGAATATGCATTCTATATAAGCACAGTTGGCCAACATATGTGAAATGGAATGTGAGTTTATCCTAACGCTGCTGCGTAAGACATCAAAATGCTGAACTACTGAACGTCTTCTCTTATCTTAATAGATGAGCTCTGCTGGTGTAATCCAGTACCAGGTTGTCCAGGCCTAAACGGTGCTTCTATAGTTACCTTCCTACACATCTATATGAAATAAGCACCTTCTAGGCAATTGGAAAGCCTCGTACACACGGCCGAGAATCTCGTCAGGAAAAAACACGTCGTTTTTCCTGACGAGATTCTTGGACAAGAAACTTGTCCCGGCCGAGTGTACACACGCTCGATTCAAAGAACCCGCGGTTCTTTGAATGGAGCGAACACGGTGACGTCATCGACTACGACGAGCGTGCACTCGTCACGATCGATGCCGTCACCGCCATCTTGCTACACCCTACCTATGCCTAGGAAGCTACCGCGCATGCGTCAAAGTCATTTCGAGCATGCGTGGGTTTCCACAGCGACAGGTAAGTGTACACACACTCGGGTTTCTCGTCGAGAAACAGGCCGACGAGAAACCCGACGAGAAAATGGAGAATCCTGACGAGAAAATAGAGAGCAGGTTCTCTATTTTTCTCGTCGAGATTCTTGTCGGTTTTCTTGACGAAAAACCAGAAAGCCGCGTACACACGACCGATTTACTCGGCAAGAAAGCTCTGCCAGCAAGTTTCTTGCTGGTTCTTGCCGAGAAAATCGGTCGTGTGTACGAGGCTTGAGGGGACACGTTGATAAAAAAAAAAAAAAATATTTGCATTGAAAGTGTCGTCTTCTTAAATGGTCAGTCCACCCAAAACTGGTGGAACCTGGCAAGCTTAAGTGGCCCCATGTCTTGGATACTCCAACAGTGAGACCTTCCTGCCATAAAATGTGACTTTGTTCCTGTCCACCTGGATGTTCAGGGTGTCCCTTCCCAGTTTTGTGTGTTCTAGCTCCACCAGGGATGGAAGGAACTCCTCAAAATGGGCCATTTGAAAGTTCCTTACAAGATTTGGCCTTGTGTCCTCCACTGTAGTGGGTTCAATCTCTCCTGTCGTAGTTTGTATCCCATTCCCCGTTGGAGGGTGTTCGTTTCCAATCAAATACAAGGATTTCTGTTATAAGACCAAGGGCATTTTGTTGAGTCAGAAGAGGTATTTGCATCTCATGCAAGTAGAGATATTCAAGAGTAGAGAAAGAGAAATGTATGGGGTGTTGAAGAATCTTATTTTGCTGTGTTGATTGAAGATATTCAATGTTTGTTTTGGGTGGAACATTTTAGGTGTCAAGCATTAATAGCACATGTAGCACCCTGGAGTTTAGGCAGGGTTGTTCCTCACAAATTTACTTGCCAAGAGTAGTTATCCTGGTTGATTGTTAGAGATCTGTTGATTTCTCCCTAAGTTTGACCTTGTTGCATTTTTCTCTTCTACTACTAGGTGGCCGGGTACTTGGTGGTAATAGATATGAGAAGGGCAACCCAAGGTTATGGGTATATGGGGTATCTCAGCCAGGCAGGGGTTTTCTTGGATCCCTTAGCCTTCTGGGAGAGCCTATATATTTGGGTGGAGTCAGGTGATCTATGTTCTGTGCCACCTGGATGGCTGTCTGGGTGGACGTGTGTAGTATCACAGACCTCTGGGGCCTAGAAAGTACGGGGGTCCCTGGCTCCATCAGCGCATAAAAGCGGTGACAAGGAAAACGCTCATATTGTGCAGAAGCTTGCTCCATATTGTAGCCCTAAAGGCCAACATACAAAAGGAACGAAACAAGGATAGATCCAGGATCAGCCAATTTTTGCATAAGAATGCAGCGTCCAGGAGGAAATAGAGGTGAGAAAGAAGATAGGAGCGAGGAGGAAAGAAGGAAAGAGAAGGGAGAGGAACAGAGAAGAGGAAAGGGGAGAAGAGTGAGGTCATCCGGCGGGGAACCTGTAAAGTGGGCTTATAGTCCCGGGAAAAGGGGTATGTTCTGGAATGTGGTCCAGGGTTCCCAAATATTTTCAAATGTGCGCGATTTATCCTGGATGATACCAACAATTTTCTCTTGTGCCATTATCCAAGAGATTTCGCGTTTTACCGCAGCGAAGGGGACCGAGGCCTTTTTCCAATGAGCCGCTATGGTGATTTTGGTGCCCAGTAAGATAAAAAAAATTAGGGCCTGAGAAAATTTATCCACCTTGTCCACTTTAAGATTAAGTAGAGCTACCTCTGGAGATTGGGGTACCTGAACAGATAGTAACTTGCGAATCAGAGCAAAAACCTTGTTCCAGAGGCCCCTTATGCGTGGGCAAGACCACCATATGTGGAGTAAAGAGCCTACGTGACCACAGCCACGAAAACACAGCGGAGACGCGTCAGGATAAATCTTGGCCAGGACCGCTGGAACCCTGTACCAGCGGATTATTATTTTAAGGCTCGCTTCAATCAGAGAAACGTTAAGAATGCCTTTAAAGGAGCGTTGAAAGCAGGAGAACCATTTCTCCCGGTCCCAAGATATGCCCAGGTCGTTTTCCCAGGAGAGGGCATAGGGAGGTTTACATTGTGTCATGGCCAGGGAGGAGTATATGACCGATATCCCGCCCCTCTGATCCGTGACGTCAGCACACCAAGACTCATACAGTGAGACTACCGGGGGGTCGGGTTTATTGGGCCAAATGGAATGGAGGAAATGTAATAGTTGGGAATATCTGAACTTTTCCGATTGGGGCATCTCCAATTTGCTAGTGTAATAAGCAATAGAGATGGGGCCTGAGGAGTTGAAAAAATTTCCAATTCTGAATAGTCCTTTATTGAGCCACCAGCTAAACGCTAGGATATTCATACCTGGAGGGAAGTTTGGATTGTGAAAAACATGTGTTAATGGGCGGAGAGCCGAGACCAGTGAGGGGTTTTTGTGTAATTGATCACAAAGGGCCAGCGAGTGAGAAAGGGTGGGAGCCATAATAGAGGGTCTAGATTTAGGGGAAGACCATATCAGGAAGTCGATGGTGTGAAGAGGAATTGCCTGTCTCTCCATGTAGACCCAATCAAGTTTGGGTCCCCGAGAATATACTATGGAAATCTGAGCTAATTGTGCTGCCTGATAGTACCACCATATATTCGGGAGTGCTAAGCCCCCCTGATTTTTCAGTCTATACAGGAGGTGTTTTGAGCCTCTACACCCTTTCGGGCCCCAGATAAATTTCAGGATTTTAGACTGAAGGGTTTTGACCTGCATTTTCCTAACAGGGATAGGGAGAGATCTGAAGAGGTAGAGGAGGCGAGGGAGAAAGGTCATCTTGATCGCATATATGCGACCTAACCAGGATAAACCAAGTTTAGACCAGATCACTAGGTCCGCCGCCATTTTATTAAACATGGTCGGATAGTTAGTAGGGTAGAGCGAATCGATACTAGAAGTAAGGTTAATCCCCAGGTATGGTATTGTTGTGGGACACCAAGTAAATGGGAAGTGACTTTGTAAAGAGCCTAAGATGTTGGGGGGAACTGTGATATTTAATGCTAAGGATTTTGAAGTATTCACCTTTAGGCCAGAAACTGTGCCAAATTTATCAAGTAGGGAGAATATGTTGGGCGTCGAAATCAATGGGGAAGTGACAAATAGAAGCAAATCATCAGCGAACAAGTCACATCTATGTTCCTGCTGTCCGCAGAGGACTCCTTTGATATCGGGGTGAGCTCTGATGGCTATGGCCAGGGTCTCAATCGCGATAGCGAAGAGAAGGGGAGAGAGTGGGCAACCCTGTCTAGTGCCTCTTTCTATTGTAAAGATGTCAGAGTAGCATCCCTGTAATCGGACCTGCGCGCTGGGATTAGAGTATAAAGCACGTAGCGTCCCTAGAAAGCGAGGGCCAAAGCCCCATCTCTCTAGGACATTAAATAGATAGGGCCATGAAATCGTGTCAAAGGCCTTTTGGAGATCAATTGACAAAAGATAACCTTCCTGGGGAGGACCACCATCCCAACGGGATTTAAGGAGGGAGATGACATCAACCGCCCTCCTTATCTGATCAGGACCCTGTCTCCCCGGGATAAATCCCACTTGATCCTTGTGGACATAAATAGCAATAAATGAGGAGAGTCTATTGGCTAAAACCTTTGTTAGAATTTTGAGGTCGTTATTAATGAGCGATATCGGACGATAGTTAGAAACTAGGGACCCATCCTTCCCAGGTTTAGAAATGACCGAGATAAAAGCTAAGTTTAGGGCTTTGTCGAGGGGAGAACCAGAGCGGATAGAGTTAAAGAAGGAGACCATGTGTGGGGCGAGGGTAGTCGCAAATTTCTTATAGTATCCCACCGAAAAGCCATCTGGACCAGGGGCAGAATTAGGCTTAAGCCGTTTGATAACCTCCAGTACCTCCGAAATCGAGATCGGCTCGTCCAGGAGGTCAGCATGGTCTGCAGACAATTTCGGGAGTGGGGTGGCATTTAGGAAATCGTCTATGAAAGTCTGAGGGGCTGCCTGATCATGTTTATAAAGGGAAGCGTAGAATTTGTGGAACGTTTTGATAATGCGCAGGGGATTTTGTGTCAGATCACCCGCAGAGTCTCTGATCTTGGGAAATGCGAAGGACCGAGGCTTAGGAGAGAGCTTAGCCGCGAGCTTGGCTCCGATTTTGTCCTTTTGAGAGTAAAAGCGCGCTCCTAACCATCGTAAATGCTTCTCGGCCTCGGTGGTAAGAGCCAGGTTCAGAGACGTTCTAGCTAATTCAAGGGAGTTCAAAGAATCCAAGGTTGGATTGCGCTTGTGTTTTTTGCTCAAAAATTGGAATTCCGTGGAGAGCTTATCTATGTCTGCCTTACGTTCTTTCTTAAGCTGGGAGGAAATCTGAATAATCCTCCCCCTGATAACCGCCTTGTGCGCAGCCCATAGAGATTCTGGGGAAATTGTGTCAGTTTTGTTCAGTACAAAATATTCTTGAATGTCCCTTGAGAGAATTGTACATTGGACCGGGTCACTTAGGAGACCTTCGTTAAGACGCCACATAAATTGCCTGCAGGGATTGTGGGATCGTCGCATATATAAAAGGACCATAGAATGGTCCGAAATCGCAGTGTCCCTAATAAGTGCCTTTGAAACTGAGGGTATGGAGTTGGATTGGACGAAGATGTGGTCAATTCTAGTATAGACTTGGTGGGGGGCCGAGAAATGAGTGTAATCTTTAGATTTAGGGTTCATTTCCCTCCAGATGTCCACCAGGCCCAGCGAGTGGAGCGTCATTGCTATTTTAGTACTATGTTTCGGAGGCTTCCTTGAGCGTGGGGTGCCCTTCCCCGACTCGTCCAGGGAATGATCAAAAGGGAGATTAGTATCCCCTCCCAGTATAACCTTACCTTCAAATAATGGACCCAGAGTGGACATCATGGAGGCAAAGAACGAAGCTTGGCCTTTGTTAGGGGCATAGTAAGAAAGAAAGGAGTACTGTGTCCCGTCTATAGAACCCTTTACTAGAAGGAATCTACCCTCCTCATCTCTAACAATGGCAGACGGTGAGAATTTCAGGGACTTGGAGAGACAAATGGCTACCCCTTTCGTTTTATTAGGGGCGTTGGAGAGGAAAAACTGGGGGAATTGCCCATGGAGAAAGGAAGGGTTGTAAGAGGATGGAAAATGCGTTTCCTGTAATAATAAGACATCTATTTTCTGTGACTGGTAACATTTGAAGAGTTTCCTCCTTTTAACCGGGGAGTTTAGGCCCTGAACATTGTGCGTGGCAACACAGAGGTCAGGGGGCGCATTGGTGTCAGACATCACGGACCAGACGAGGGGAAAAACGCCTCAAAAGTAAATATCTTACCATAACCTCCCGGGAGTACTGCAGATTTCCTGCCATAGTTGACTGCCGAGATTGAAACGGTATCTGAGGTGATAAAACGATCCCCGGGGTGACCCAGAAAAAAGGGAAGAGGAGAGAGAGAAGAAAAGGAGGAGAAAACTGATCCTGGAAGAGAAAGGTACAAAAGTTAGACTTAAGCACTAATCTTGGAGCAACAGACCAAAAATAAGGAGAAAAAAATAAAGGCAGCCAATATAGGAATAAAGAATCCCTACAGGGGAAGGAAGCCGCCATCGTTCCCCAGCAGGTTTTCCCTAGTAAAAATGGAAAACGACAAAATAAAAAAATCCCCAACCAGAGGGGGTATTTAGGAGTCTCCGAGTGGAGGGAAAGCGCCACTCCGAGACAGGTGGAGGTGCAGTGCACACCACTCCAACCTAACCGCACACCATGTATAAGGATAAAACAAATAAGCAAACAGAATTAGCCAAACAGAGGATGGATTCAAATTGAACTAAGTTCAGATGTACAAAAAAAAAAAAAAGGGGGTATATCTGTCGCAAGATGGATGCCGATGAGAAGCACGGAGCTCCCGAGATCAGGATCTAGTCATTGCAAAAGCCCCACTATAAGTAGGGGGAGGAAGAGCAAACAAAAGGGAAGAGTAGTTCCTCTCATGGTGGATGACCGTCCTTGGGTCTCTTCGCTTGTTTCCTTTGCCATAACGGTTTGGTGGGGCTTGCGGGGGGGGGGGCCTCTTCGTGGAGACAGGTGTCTTGGGGTCCAGGGAGGGTCCCGGAGAATGGGAGATTAACCCCAGTTGTAGCAGGAGGCGTTCTCCGTCAGCGAAATTTGCAAAGCTGTATGACTTGTTGGAAAATGTGAAGGTCAGGCGAAACGGGAAGGCCCAGCGATATGTGATTGAATTCTGAGTAAGGACTAGCAGGAGAGGCTTTAAGGATCTTCTCCTCTGGATCGTGTACGGGGAGAGGTCAGAGAAAATTTGAATTGGATGTCCCTGGAAGGAGAGGTTTTCCGCCTCCCGGGCCCTGCGCATGACCTCCTCTTTCACTTTGAAAAAATGGGGTTTGACCACGATATCCCTGGGAAGACCATCCTGACGTGGAGGCTGGAGAGCTCTGTGAGCGCGGTCCAACTCTAGACGGTGATCCGGAAGATCAGGGATTAAGGAGGAGATAAAAGCACGCACAACATTATCTGTGTCCTTAAAGGATTCAGGGAGGCCTCTGAGTCTAGAATTATATCTCCTATTCCTGTTTTCAAGGTCATCCAGCTTATAGTAAGCAATATCCAGTTGTTCATGGAGCTCAGAAATCCTGTCAGTATTCTGTAAAGCCATAGCTACCGTCTGGTCAGTTTTGGCCTCAATAGCCTCTATTCTGGCCCCCAGGTGCTGCAAGTCAGCTTGTATAGTGGAAGTGATGTGAGAGGCATTCTGGGCTAGGCCTTTAGATAGCATTGTGGAGAAAGTGTCCATGAGGGAGGCAAAGTCTATGGGAGCGGAGGGAAGAGAACCCAAGGGAGGTCTATGATGGACAGGAGAATTAATGAAATCCTCCATAGGGGTGAGGGGAGAACCCCCATGCATTCGCCCCAGCAGCGACTCCGTGGATGTGGGGGATAAAAGGGGTATCTGGGGGTTACTCACTGCGGGAGGAATCTGCTCAGCGCTGTGAGGGCGAGATGGAGACTGATCCGCGATGGATTCAGCTGGTTCTTGCTGTAGGCCGTGCGGTGAATGAGCAGCCGCCATCATGGCGGAGGCCTCGGCCGAGAGATCCGGAGCGAGCTGTCGGCTCAGATTGCGTCTCGCCGTGATCCCGAACCAGCGGGCGGGTTGCCCGAGACCCCAGCTACAGGTAGAGTGGCAAGGCTAAGAAATCCTCCTCTGTAAGGCAGTATGATGGGCAGATCAGGCCAGAGTGGAGCGGAGCTCTCAGGACTTGCGACCGTCCATGGGGCTGCCGCGCATGCGCCTCCCCACCATGAAGATTTAAGGAGCGCAAGGGATTCAGTGACAGTGAATCGGAGGGTCTAGTGAGAGACCGGGAGCTCAGTGGGCTGAAGAACTACAGGGAGAGATTGTAGTGGAAGATAAAGGAACTATTAAACTTCAAGTTAGGAACTGTGAAAGACTGTTGCCATAGGAGACAGCATCCCTGCACGTGCAGATGTGGAGTCTTGCTGGAGGCCTTTCCCTGCATGGCTGTCCTCCTGTTGAAGTCTCTGAGTCTGCCAATTGAACTTGCAAATACCAAAGGATGTCCTGGCCCTAACCCTCTCTCCCCCAGAAAAGTTTGTTAATAGAAATAAACTTTCTTTTGCATTCAAGAAGTGTCTGGCGCCCAATGACTTTAACCATCTTTGCACCCACCATGCCTCACAACCCATCACATACATACAGGAGGATGTCAGCTGTCTCTGGCTCTGGAGGTTCTCATTAGACCGAAGGAGTCCTGGGACCTTGCTACACACACTTTTCTGAATATGAAAAAATATATTTTCTAATCGATACACTGTAAAACCCTTTACAAAGTGAAAGAACTTATCACACATATATATATAAAAAAATATTCAGACCTGTACAGTAAGGTGTACAATTATTGCAAGCAAATGTGCGAGGTGCTAAATGCGTAGCAGGGGATGGGCAACTGGGGATAATATCTAGACCAAACTTTTTAACACAGAAGAACCCTTCAATTAACTTTCAGGTCTCAGGGAACTCCTGCTAAAAATTCAAAATGACCATATCTACAACTCATGATACATTGATGTGATGGTCAGTGGGAAGAATGCTCCTTACAAGTGTGGTCATTGGGAAGAATTCCCCCCTTACAGATAGCAAAAAAGATCAGGGGTATCACTCAGTGGGAGCTTATTTGAGAGGCAGAAATTGCTGATTGCTCAAGAAACCTCTAGTAACCTCTCACAGTAACCCTAGTTGAGAAACCCTGATCTAGACTAGGGTGACCACTAGTCCCGGATTGCCCAGGACAGTCCCGCATTTTGCAGGTCTGTCCCGGGCACATTCATTCCAGGAAAATACAGTGTCCCGGGAATGAAACTGACACAGCCAACCCCAAAAAAGGCCGCCACATCACTGCTTTACTCACTGACAGTACTTTTCCTGGCCAGGAATGCCTGGAGGAGCACAATCCCCGCCCCCTGCTTGTGATTGGAGAAATCATAAATCCTGCCTCTTGTGTCCAATCACTGTGCTGTGATTCGTTACAGCACAAGCTGATTTTTGGGAAGGGAGTGTGTCCCTGAATGGTAGTTTGGAAATGTGGTCACCCTAATCTAGACCTTACTAAACAGGCTTGAACCAAGGGATGCGGAGCCTATGATCACCTATCAATCCATGTTGTATATGCTTTAAGATAAGACTCTGCTGTTGCAGAATGACTTATCAAGTTAAAAAAAAAAACATAAAAATGTAAAAAAAAAAATGCAGATCTGTGAACTTAGTGCTGAGATCTTTCCAATAAAGTCTCCAATAAATAAACAGTAAGATATTGTCAGGTGATTTAACTCCTCAGGACCTAACACATTTTTGGTGGCTATACCCTTTATGGAATAAAAATTGATCCTTCGCAGATGAGTTCTATAATACCCCAAGAAGCTACAAAATGTGGGGTGATTATAATTGATTTATTACAAGTATTTATTAAGTGTCAACAAAAAGATGGGTCACTTTACATATAATGTACAGTCATATTAGTCCCCGCCCTCGAGAAGCTTACAATCTAAAGTCCCAATCTAATATGGGCCATTTAAATGGCCACCATATCTTTTGGAATGTGGAATGAAACCAAAGTACCTGGAGCACATGCAAACTTCATGCAGGAAGTGTTGTGGTTGGGATTTGAACCAATGACCCTAATGCTAACCACTAAGCCACTGCGTTATTATACAGATTTTGACCACAGCTTGCTTTGTTATATTTTGGCCCTCATGCCGCGTACACACGAACGCTTTTAATGTCATTGAAAAAAACAGCATTTTTCTCTACGTGATTCTTCTCAAGCCTGCCTTGCCTACACACTATCGTGGAAAAAAATGCTAGAGTAAAGCGCAGTGACGTACAATGCGTACGACGGCACTATAAAGGGGAAGTTCCATTCAGATGGCGCCACCCTTTTGGGCTGCTTTTGCTGATTCTCGTATTAGTAAAGTTTGATGAGAGACGATTCGCACTTTTCAGCCTCGTGCTTTTCTTTTTCGTACATCACGGGACACAGAGCGACTTAGTCATTACTAATGGGTTATATAGATTACCTTCAGGTGTTGGCACTGGCCAATTCCAAACCGGAAGTACCCTCCCCTATATAAGCCCCTCCCATCCGGGAGCACCTCAGTTTTTTGCCAGTGTCTAAGGTGTTGGCCAAAGAGTAACATGTGTTTTCACTGGGCTTGCGTACAGGTTCTTTTGGGCCTTAGTAAGCTGTTCCGGATCCCACCAAAAAAGCTTCATAGCTAAACGGTCGGTACCCGGGCCTTGCAGCAGAAGAGCAAGGTTTTGCCTGTAATGCTTCTCTTAGGAGGGCTGGACCCTGGGATCCAGAGCTCTGGTCATACCCACGACCAAGATGTTGTCTGTGCAGGGTGCTATACAGGTCCAGGGGAGTGGAATCCTTGGGAACCCGGTCCCTGAAGGTTTAATTACAATGCCTGCCGTGATAGGTGAAGTTTGGACTTTTGTGGACCAAACAAAGTCCTGCGGCGGGGATCAGGTAAGTGGGGGCCCCCAGGAACTTGGTTCTATTGGGGGACCCCCAAGCCTAATTTGTCTTTCTGTCTGTTACCTAACGGTATTCCCGCTAAATATCTGTGTTGCCTGTAACTACTGAAAATGTAAAATTTTAATAGTAGTCAAGAAAAAAAAAAAAAAAAAGGGACCGCGGTACCTGTGTTAAACCACTAGAGGCCGCTGTAGTCCATTTTTCTTGTCATGTGGATCTTTGGTTTTCTCAAGTCAAAAGATCCAGGCAGCTGGTAAGTTTCTCTGTGGGAATCCACTTTCTCTGCCCTGTTGCTGCGCTCATCCACCGCACAGGCCCTCCGGCAAAAAGGGCCCTGGCTCCTAGTCCCCTGTTTGATTTCGAAAAGGGCGCCAATGGCGCACGGGCGCGCGCGCGGGCGCGTGCACGCGCCTCCTATGAAAAAAAGTGGCGGGGCGGGTGGATGACGCTCGATGCGCGCCGCGGCGCTTCTGCGCATGTGCGGGCGTCGCAGCATAGTTAAAAGACACAGTACAAGTGTCAGCTGGATGCAAACAGAGCTAGCAACAAACAGTGGCACACAGAGGCGGTTGATGCAGGCATCCCCATAGAAAGGCACTTTAGTGGACACCAGCTGGTATATAGCAGCACCTGTGTTAGATTATTACCAGCAAAATTGGTGTATGACGACGGGAATACCTCAGCTTTGTGCTTAAAGGATATGTCGTCCAGACGCTCCGGAAATAGATCTTCCAGGAAGCCAAAGGGGTCTCCATCGGGCTCTAAGGATATTGGGCATGCTTGTACTGCACCAATCTCCCCTGAGAATTCAGAGGTCAGTAGCCGTAGAAACCCCGCAGGAATGCCTGGTGCTGCGGCTGTCCCCAGTCCACCTGCTCCTGTATATATAACAGAGGAGGTTTTATCCTCAACTCTGGGAGGATTGGAAGAGAGATTAACAGCATTGATCGCTGCTTCCCTGTCTCAGGAAAAGCGCGTCCGATCTCCGTCTCCTCCTTCAGAGTGCCTGTTAGTGGAGGAACAGTCCCAGAGATCGACCTACCTGAAGGGGATCAGGATGAGGTTGATTCAGTTATGGGAATCAACAGTGGAAGAACCTTTCTCAGCATCTCAGGCTGAAAGATTATGGGTTCAGTCTCTGACTAATATGGTCCGATCAGCATTTAAAATGCCTCTGGCGGAACCACCATCCACTACGGTTTCCTCGCTGGGGTCGCTAAAAGCTCCCCAGGCTGTCTGTTCCTTCCCAATCCACCCTTTATTAGAAGGGCTTATTTACCAGGATTGGGAGCATCCTGATAAAATATTTGCTCCCCCCAAGAGATTTCCGGTGATCTATCCCATGGAGGATAAGTTCATAAAAAAATGGAGGGTCCCTACAGTGGACGCAGCCATCTCTTCTGTTAACAAATCACTGACATGTCCAGTAGATAATGTTCCAATGTCAAAGACCCAATAGATAAAAAATTGGAGTCTTTACTAAAATCTGCTTTCTCTACAGCAAGCATGGTGACACAACCTGCGGTAGCAGCGATTGGAGTCTGCCAAGCAGTGAAAGATCAGTTGAAACAAGTCTTAAGGGACTTACCAGATCAGCAGGCTCTTGCCCTAGCTGACCTGCCTAGAGCCTTGTGTTTTGCGGTGGACGCCATAAAGGATACAATCCAACAGGCCTCCCGCTTTACGCTGTCTATAGTACAGGCTTCTGTGGCTCAAAAACTGGTCTGCTGAAGCTCCCTGTAAAAAACTGCTGGTTAGCTTCCCATTTCATGGAGAACGCTTATTTGGAGAAGATCTGGACAAATATATCCAGAAAATTTCTGCCGGTAAAAGTTCACTCTTACCGGTTAAGAACAAGGGTAGAAGTCCTTCTTTTAAGAGGCCTACTTCTCCAGTCCCTGGCACATCGGCTGTGAAACAGTTCCGACGGCCTCCGCGGTCAAATCCAGGGGGCAGAAATCAGGGACAATCACAGGGTATCAAGAAACCCTGGGTCAAGAGAGAGAGAGAGGTACAAAACCTCCCCCTAAGTCATGAAGGGTTGCCCCCACTCAGTCGGGTGAGGGGAAGACTTCAGTTGTTCACAGAGACCTGGCGGGACACCATCAGAGATGGGTGATCCCCGCAGTAAGTCTGGGATACAGGCTGGAGTTAAAAGACATTCCTCCTGCCCATTTTATAAGGTCAAACGTGCCAAGCGATCCCCAGAAGAGTGGATCCCTCCTTCTGGCACTAGAGCAACTATTGCCCCAAGGGTAATCATGAAGGGAAAACGGGTTCGGGTTTTACTCGAACCTTGTCACAGTCCCCAAACCAAATGGGGACATGAGGCCCATATTGAATATAAAAGGGCTAAACAAGTTCCTACATATCAGGACTTTTTTCGGATGGAGTCGATCCGATCGGTGGCCACCGCCCTACAAGGGCAGGAATGGTTAGCCTCGATCGACATAAGGGATGCTTATTTGCATATTCCCATCTGTCCGGCCCACCAGAAATTTCTACGCCTTGCAGTAGAAGGGCGCCATTTTCAGTTCAGAGCCTTACCTTTCGGTCTGGCCACGGCACCACGAGTGTTCACAAAAATTCTGGCCCTACGATTGGCCAAACTAGGAACACAAGGTGTAACGATAATGGCATATCTAGACGACTTGTTGCTGATAGACCACTCAGTGAAAAAGACTAGAAGTGGTCGTTCACAAGATAATCAAGTATCTGGAATCTCACGGTTGCATTATCAACCGAGACAAGTCAGCCCTAAAACCAGTCAAAAGCCTGGAATACTTGGGGGCTAAGACTGGATTCAAATCAGAGAAAGATTTTCTTACCTCCGGAGAAGGTGTCGTCTTTGAAAGATTTGACCCACTTAGTGGGTACAAAAAAGAAAAACCATCCATACGCCTGTGTATAAGGCTGCTGGGAAAAATGGTGGCTTCATTCGAAGCGGTACCCTACGGTCAATTCCATTCAAGGAACTTGCAGAGGGCCATACTGTCAGCCTGGAACAAAAAAGTTCAGGCTTTAGACTTACCAATGTCCCTGTCCCCTTCCGTTCGCAAGAGCCTCCATTGGTGGTTGGTGCCCCAGAATCTGGGAAGGGAAACCCTTCAGTCCGGTTTCTTGGAAGGTGGTCACTACAGTTGCCAGCCTCATAGGCTGGGGGGCAGTACTGGAGCAATGGTCTCTCCAGGGCAAGTGGTCAGAAGCAGAGAAGGCCCTGCCCACCAATCTCTTAGAGATACGAGCAGCCCGGTATGCCCTAGTAGCATGGACATCCAAACTCCAAGGGTCACCTGTCAGAATTCAATCAGACAATGCCACAGCAGTGGCATATATCAATTCTCCAGGGTGGCACCAGGAGTCGTGCAGCCCAGAGGGAAGCGAAATGCATCCTGGAATGGGCAGAAAGGTATGTCACAGCCATATCCGCGGTTTTCATCCCAGGAGTGGAAAATTGGAGAGCGGACTTTTTTAAGTCGCCAGCAATTATGCCCGGGGGAATGGTCTCTTCACCCTGAGGTTTTCCAGGCAATATGCCAGCGGTGGGGAACACCGGATGTAGATCTGCTAGCATCCAGATTCAACGCAAAGGTGGACAGATTTGTGTCTCGCACAAAGGATCCCCTAGCTTGCGGTTCGGATGCCCTAGTGTTCCCTTGGGATCAGTTCAAGCTGATATATGCATTCCCACCGCGATTAATCCGCAGAATCAGGGTAGAAAAGAAACCAGTGATTCTGGTGGCTCCAGCGTGGCCCCGAAGGGCATGGTACGCGGAGATTGTAAAAATGTCAGTGGGAAGTCCTTGGACCCTCCCACATCGTCCGGACCTGCTTTCGCAAGGACCGATATACTACCCTTCCTTACCAGCCCTAGGTTGACGGCCTGACTATAGAAGCCCACATTCTAAAAAAGAGAGGGCTCTCTAATCCTGTGGTATCTACCATGATCAATGCCAGGAAGCCGGTATCCAGGCAGATCTATTATAGGATCTAGAAGGCGTACATCACGTGGGGTGAGGCCAGGAAATGGCATCCACGTAAGTACGTAATAGGTAGGATTCTGGACTTCCTACAGTGGGCTGTACATAGGAAGCTTGCCTTGAGTACTATCAAGGGTCAGACGGCCTTGTCAATATTTTTTTTTCAAAGGCCCTTGGCTTTGCATTCATTAATCAAAGCTTTCATACAAGGAGTGATGCGTATTAGCCCTCCGGTTAGTATTCCCATATGTCCATGGGACTTAAACCTGGTTCTGTCGGTTCTACAGAAACAACCATTTGAACCATTGCGGCACATTTTCTTGGTTCTTTTCACCAGGAAATTGATTTTCTTAGTAGCCATTTGTTCGGCTAAAAGAGTATCGGAATTAGTCGCCTTGTCCTGTAAGGAGCCATATCTGGTTATCCATAAGGACAGAGTAGTATTACGTCCTCATCCAGCCTTCTTCCTAAGGTGGTATCGAGGTTCCATTTGAACCAAGATGTGGTTCTTCCTTCCTTTTTCCCCAAACCTAGTTCGGTAGAGGAAAAGTTATTGCATTCTTTGGATGTAGTAAGAGCAGTTAAAGCTTATCTTAAAGCCACTGCTCAGATTCGCAGAACGGATACTTGTTTGTTCTGCCGGAAGGCCCCAGAAAGGGTCAGGCAGCATCAAAAATCTACTTTAGCCAAGTGGATTCGACAGGTCATAATACAAGCCTATGGCTTGAAAAGGAGACCGCCTCCGTTCAAAGTTAGGGCGCACTCCACAAGAGCAGTTGGAACTTCATGGGCAGTGCATCACCAAGCCTCCCTGGCTCAAGTACTGTAAGGCCACAACATGGTCCTTAGTACACACGTTTACTAGATTCTACCAGGTAGACGTCAGAAGTCAGGAGAATGTCGCCTTTGGGCGCAGTGTGTTGCAGGCCGCAAAAGAGCCTCATGCCTGATGGCGCCCAGCTTATGTATCCCTCCCCTCATTTGGCATTGCTTTGGGACGTCCCATTAGTAATGACTAAGTCGCTCTGTGTCCCGTGATGTACGAAAAAGAAAAAGGGATTTTTATAACAGCTTACCTGTAAAATCCTTTTCTTGGAGTACATCACGGGACACAGAGCTCCCACCCCTCTTTTTGGGACACTTATTGCTTGGCTACAAAACTGAGGTGCTCCCGGGTGGGAGGGGCTTATATAGGGGAGGGTACTTCCGGTTTGGAATTGGCCAGTGCCAACACCTGAAGGTAATCTATATAACCCATAAGTAATGACTAAGTCGCTCTGTGTCCCGTGATGTACTCCAAGAAAAGGATTTTACAGGTAAGCTGTTATAAAAATCCCTTTTTCAGTCTGTTACAGCGTGACGAATGTGCTATCTCCATTATGAACGCTAGTTTTACCAGAACGAGCGCTCCCATCTCATACTTGATTCTGAGCATGCGCATTTTTTTTCATGTCGTTAAAGCCTACACATGGCCGTTTTTCATGACGAGAAAAACGACGAGGTGAAAAACGACGAGAAAAATTAGAGCATGTTCCAATTTTTTCATGGCCATTTTTCACGTTGTGAAAAAGGCTCTGAAGCCCACACACGATCATTTTTAATGACCATTTTAAAAAATTGCATTTTTATCGTCATTAAAAACGGTCGTGTGTACGCGGCATTACTCTTCAACCCTCATTGGCAAATAAATGTTATTGGGAAAGTAGGAAGGTGCAATTGCCAAGAGAAGTCTAGAGCTTGACCATGAAAAATCTGTGGTCAAAATTTGCAAAATAGAGAGCCCCGGCTCTGTATAAGTTAAATAATCATGGTGTCTATGGGTGATGGACAGTTGTTTTAAAAACAACTGAATTTTATTGGCGTGTTTTCCTTCATCAGCCAATTAGCTGATTCTTGATGACATGCAAGCCATCCAATTCACCAAAAAGTTGTCTGGCACTGGATGTCGCCATCCACAGTTTTAGGGCTTGCCATTAGAATCCTCCATTCATAAACCCCGGAGAACGGGGAATCCATCAGGTTACCTTAAAAGGGGGTTCCACTATAACAGCCAAAAAGCTCATTTATGATATAAATTATAGTCCTGCTTGTTTATCCGGCCCACCCCGTCTATTTAATCATTTATAAATAAAATCATACTGTTTATTCACTTTGGTTGTGAATTTAATATCACTCGCTGGTTTGTGTTGTTGAATACCAAACACAGCTGATGTTCCCAAAATATACCCCGTAATTCCCTGGTGGTGTGCTGGAGGAAAACAAAATGTTCATTAATGACAGAGAGGGTTCGGCTTACTGTAGAATCTCCAAACACACAGGAGAGCCTTGTGCCGTTCACAGCAAGTTTCCATATTCCGGCAAACACAGGGACGAGGCTCGAGTAGCCCTGCACCCATACCGATGTACAATATGCCACGCTCTAAGTTCGAGCAGTCTTTGAAAAGCCATTTTTATAAGAGGATCAGATACAATGATTAAGGGTTTTTTGAAACATGTGCGTTCCATAGGGTCCTTCTCTTTATAGGTTGAAATTGGCTTTTGTAAAGAAGCCTCTTCTTGAAGTTCAGGCTGATTAAGTCTTCACTGTTAGTTTGAAAGAGGGCAAAATTGTTGTAACTAGAACAGGGTTTCCCAACTAGGGTTCCCCCAGAGGTTGCTAGTAGGCTTGTGCAATTCGTTTCGTAACGAATCGAAATTCGCACGAATTTAGCAACTTTCGGACGTTCGGAAGCATTCGAATTTCCGAACAAAGCAATTACGAATGAAATCGAATCCGAAATAATTTATATCACAAATAGCGAATGCCCGAATGCCTTTGGCATAATTTGTTACAAATGTACAAATCCATTCGAAGCACAATAACACTCTCTGCTCTGCTCTGCTCTCTGCTCCTCCCTTACCGTGCTGAACTCCCTCTCAAAATGGTGTACAGGGGCGGAGGCTATAGCCACATGTCAAAAACGAAAGTAAAATACGAGATTTCGAATCGTTACAAATAACCGCAATGTATTTAGAAAAGTACAAATCCATTCGAAGCACGTTAGGCATAATAGGCAGCGTCATTGTCAGAGAGACACGGAAAATTACGAATCGACGAACCAAAAAAAAGTTACGAATGTACGAATCCATTCGAAGCACGTTAGGCTGCGCCATTGTGAGAGAGACACAGAAAATTACGAATCAACGAACCAAAAAAAAGTTACGAAAGTAGGAGTTGTGTTCAGAATCAACGAAAAACAATGTACTCTACCGAAAGTACGAATTATAAATCAACTAAAAATAAGGCTTACATTAATACGAATCATTCCGATTCAAGGAAAAATGTCGCTTGC
The DNA here is from genome assembly GCA_029206835.1 of Rana muscosa. Classification (NCBI taxonomy): domain Eukaryota; kingdom Metazoa; phylum Chordata; class Amphibia; order Anura; family Ranidae; genus Rana; species Rana muscosa. Next base: position 316,223,156 of record CM055120.1, on the reverse strand, counting down.
GAAAATACGAATTAGTCCGAACACGAAAAATCCAGTTTAGCAAAATTACGAATGATTACGAATCAACAGGACTGAAAAGAAACTAAACTAAACTAAACAAATTTTTCCGTTGTGCACAAGTCTAGTTGCTAGGGGTTCCTTGAGCAATGAGCAATTTCTTCCTCTCTGATAAGTTCCCATTGACAACAATGATCGTTTCAGCTATCTGTAAGCAGGTAATTCTTCCCAATGACCACAAGTGTAAGGAACATTCTTCCCACTTACTATCACACTAATGAATCCTGAGTTGTAGATATATCAATTTTTAGCAGGGGTTCCCTGAAACCAGAAAGTTATTTAAAGGATTCCTTTGTGTTGAAAAGGTTGAGAAAGGCTGACCTCGAATGTTCACTGGATCCTGGGTCAGAAAACATTTGTACATTTGTAGACCCCGCCATGGCTTTGGCTGATGCTCCTTGGCCAAGGTGATTGGGCAAGGTTGATTCTCCCTGATTAATCACTATCACTTTCCATGAGCCAGCTGCTGTCTGCTCAGCTCCCCCTGGCTAAGCAAAATACGGTAAGTTAATGGAAAGATCTTTTGGCAGTTGGGAGGTTTATGTACAGCAAACTGCTGGCTAATATCTGTAGGTAGCTTTAGCATGTCATAGCTGAGTAAGTGCATGTAGAAGGAAGGGGCTATAGATGTGTCATTACCTGCCTCCTCCAGTGGCGTTGCTGCCATGTGTCCCGAGTTTTAGACATTGATTGTGATGACCATATAGAAGAGCCTTTCTCAACCTTTTCAACACAGAGGAACCCTTAAATAAACATTCTAGTCTCAATCTACAAGGCATAATGCACATTAGTGTGATGGTCAGTGGGAAGAATGCTTCTTACACTTGTGGTCATTGGGAAGAATTACCCCATTACAGATAACTAAAAGGCTCAATGGTGTCAGTGGGAACTTACAGCATCTGAGAGGCAGAAATTACTCATTGCTCAAGAAACCCCTAGCGATCTCTGAAGGAGCCCTAGGGTTCCATGGAACCCTGGTTGAGAAACCCTGATATTGGTGTCCTGTGGGGATGTATGGACAAAAAACAATCAGCTGCCCCTTGAAAGTGAACGAATCACCAAAATTGTGGGTGTATGATTAAAGGATGAGGCGTTATAAATGTTCAGTGAAAACCACGAATGGCTGTGGAAAAATGCGGTGAAAATATTGTTCAACATAAAAATTTGACACAATTGGTATAAAATACATAAATAGCAAGCTATAAGTCAATAAGTGATAAAATCCCAACACCTAAGTAGAATGCTCTGAAATATAACTTCTAGTTCTTCCACCACGAGTGCTCAATGGGAAGGTGGCCACTCACCAGAGATGTTTGACCCCTTTTTACAGGATGGTCAAAAAGCACCTTTGGAATGGGAAGGTGGCCACTCACCAGAGATGTTTGTCTTCTTTTTACAGGGTGGTCAAAAAGCACTTTTGTAATGGGAAGGTGGCCACTCACCAGAGATGTTTGACCCCTTTTTACAGGATGGTCAAAAAGCACTTTTGGAATGGGAAGGTGGCCACTCACCAGAGATGTTTGACCCCTTTTTACAGGATGGTCAAAAAGCACTTTTGGAATGGGAAGGTGGCCACTCACCAGAGATGTTTGACCCCTTTTTACAGGATGGTCAAAAAGCACTTTTGGAATGGGAAGGTGGCCACTCACCAGAGATGTTTGACCCCTTTTTACAGGATGGTCAAAAAGCACTTTTGGAATGGGAAGGTGGCCACTCACCAGAGATGTTTGACCCCTTTTTACAGGATGGTCAAAAAGCACTTTTGGAATGGGAAGGTGGCCACTCACCAGAGATGTTTGTCTTCTTTTTACAGGATGGTCAAAAAGCACTTTTGTAATGGGAAGGTGGCCACTCACCAGAGATGTTTGTCTTCTTTTTACAGGGTGGTCAAAAAGCACTTTGGAATGGGAAGGTGGCCACTCACCAGAGATGTTTGACCCCTTTTTAGAAGATGGTCAAAAAGCACTTTTGGCAGGGCTTTTTTTCTCAAAAAATAGGTACAGGAACTCACCCTTTCCAAGTCATCCCTTGTCTCTGCCCCCTACCCACCTCTGACCACTGTTCCTTGGTTCCACCCTCTACCTATCTCCCAAGACCGCCTCTTTTAGAGAATACAGAAGCATGTAACATTTGTGGTACTAACTAATTTGTATGGAACTTGTTAATGATAACAACAAAAGAAGTAAAATAGATCCCCTGCAGCCAGCAACAATAGATTCCCTTGGCATCAATGGACCACCCATAAAAAAATACCATCCTCCCCAGCAACAATAAACCCCCTGAAGCAACAACAGATCTTCCCCCGGCCAGCATCAATAGACCCCCAACCCACCCCCGTCCTCAGCAACAATAGACCGCCAACAGAAAAAACAGATCTTCCAGCAGCCAGCCTCAACAGCAAATCCCTACCAGCAACAACTGACCCCCCCAGTAACATAAGACCTACCCTCAGCAACAATAGATCCCCTACCAGCAGCAACCGACCTCCCCAGCAACAACAGACCCTCCTCCCACAAAATAGATCCCCTCCAGTGACAATAGATCCCCCAGTAGCAAGCATCAACAGACCCTAAAACACACTCCACCACCCCTTGCAATTACATACATTCAGTCCTGGAGGTGCCGGAACTGCGTTCCCCCGCGTTCCCGCTGAAAAAAAGCCCTGACTTTTTGAATATTCCAAAAGCACTTTTTAACCATCCTGTAAAAAGGGGTCAAACATCTCTGGTGAGTGGCCACCTTCCCATTGAGCACTCGTGGTGGAAGAACTAGAAGTTATATCTATATCTTGCTATTTATGTATTTTATACCAATTGTGTCACATTTTTATGATGAACAATATTTTCACCCCATTTTTCCACAGCCATTCGTGGTTTTTACTTAACATTTATAGCGCCTCATCCTTTTCAGATATAATAAATACCTGGAAGTGTTACACATTATTGAGCATGCATGCTAGTACCGATAAAAATAGTTTTGATGTCAGGACTGCTTTAAAGTGGTTGTAAACCCACTTTGACAACAAACACCTACAGGTAGGCCTAGATTAAGGCTTAACTGTAGGTGCTAGAAATATCTCCTAAACCTACACGGTTAAGGAGATATTTACTATAAAACCTGCGCAGATGACGTCACGCACATGCGCACTAGCGGGCTGGCATCCTTGCCGGTTTTCTGAATGGGATCTTGCCGGCCCGAGCGCGCATTCATGTGACGTCATCGCCGCTCCGGCGCTCCGCTGACGGCAGTGACGGGACATCGAGGCAAGATAGCGGCGGCGGCGAAGGTGACCGAGGACCGCTGGGGGGGGCTTCAATCTCAGGTAAGTCATTCATAATGAGCTAATATGCTATGCATACTAGCTCATTATGGCTTTCTTTTGCAGGGTTTTTAAAAAAAAAAATAAACCTTGGGTTTACTTCCAGACCAATATGCAGCATAAAGACCAGGCCCCTTTTTGCGATTCGGCACTGCGTCGCTTTAACTGACAATTGCGCGGTCGTGCGACGTGGCTTCCAAACAAAATATACGTTCTTTTTTTCCCACAAATAGAGCTTTCTTTTGGTGGTATTTGATCACCTCTGCGGTTTTTATTTTTTGCGCTATAAACAAAAATAGAGCGACAATTTAAAAAAAAAAATTCAATATTTTTTACTTTTTGCTATAATAAATATCCCCAAAAAACATATAAAACATTTTTTTTCCTCAGTTTAGGCCGATACGTATTCTTCTACATATTTTTGGTAAAAAAAATCGCAATCGGCGTTTATTGATTGGTTTGCGCAAAAGTTATAGCGTTTACAAAATAGGGGGTAGTTTTATGGCATTTTTATAATTTTTTTTTTTACTAGTAATGGTGGCGATCAGCGATTTTTTTCGTTACTGCGCCATTATGGCGGACACATCGGACACTTTTGACACATTTTTGGGACCATTGTCATTTTTACAGCGCTCAGTGCTATAAAAATGCACTGGTTACTGTAAAAATTTCACTGGCAGTGAAAGGTATAACCGCTATGGGCGCTTAAGGGGTTAAGTGTGCCTAAGGGAGTGATTCTCACTGTTAAGGGGCGTGGCTACAAGTGACACGTCACTGATCTCCGCTCTGATTACACAGAGCGGAGATCGGTGACAGTGTCAGTAGGCGAGCGGGGAGATGTTGTGTTAACACACACATCTCCCCGCTCCATTCCTCCGTGAGACGATCGCGGGGATCCCCGTGGCGATCGAGTCCGCGGGACCCGCGGTCCGACTCACGGGGAAGGTAGCGGGGTCGCGAGCGCGCTGGCGGCGGCGCACGCGCGACCCCCACGTCGGGCAGTTAAAGGGGACGAACAGGTACGTTGATGTGCCTGTCCGTGCCATTCTGCTGACGTATATCTACTGGAGGCGGTCGTTAAGTGGTTAAGTCCCAACTCAGGAGTCTCTGGAGAGGGCAACATTTGTCTGTTTTATTCTTTTTTGGAATAAAATTAGGACATTCACATGTGTAAAGGGGAAGTGATTCATATTAGACAGCAGTTATTGTGATGAAAAGCTCCTGTAGATGCGTTTCAACATCTCTGCCGGTCTCTTCCATACAAACGGTTGCTGCAGATTGCTGGTTAGTGTTCCGGTTTTACAATGATTCACTTTTTCGGTTATGGCTTGTGTTTTGTCATTTTCTTGTGAAATACGGTCATTATTCTAGAATCTAGAGAACGTTGGGCGCAATTCCGAGGCTACAAATTATTTAATAGCGAAGTCTCATTTTTCCAGGTCACGGTCCTTTAAGGCCTGATGAAGGAGGGAGTTTGTGTCCAGACCCCCGCAACTCATTTCCAGCTTTACCTTGTGTTAACCCAATGTGAAGCAAATAAAGATCTTCCCGGACTCTACAACCATTGGTTTGGGGCCCTCACTATATATTCTACTTACAAATTTCCATCCAGGGTGCCCTTTGAAGTTCCCCAGCCAATGAGAGTCACTTGCAACCAGATGCAGCTTGTCACTTGCCACCAGATATAGCATGTTACTTGCCTGAAAGACTCACAACTCTTCTCTCTGCTTCTCCCCAGCGCTTACGGCATCAGAGCGGGTAAACCGGCACATGTGCAGTTGCTGGGTCCCATCCCGGAGTGAGGGCGGAACAGCGGTGATGCGGGGTGGGCGGGATGCGGGTTGGGCGGTGAGAGATGATGTCATCTCTCTGCTCGCCCGCCGCTCCTCTTACAGTGCAGCCTCCACGGCCGATCTGCCAACAGGCCATGGACCGGCACCGGTCCGTGGCCCGGGGGGTTGGGGACCCCCGTATAAGAGGACTTCAGGGTTCCAGCACCTTATATCCACTCCTTTAATATAATGTAACAAAACATTTTAAAACAGAAACATTTTAAAGGACAGAAATCTGCACTGACTAATATAGACGTCCAGAAGACATTATGACTTCCTTCTGTCTGAAGGCCGCAGATGCACTTGAGATCCTTCAAAACGTTCAGCTCTTCAAACATTTATTCTAAGTTATTCATTCTTTCCAAACAAGTGTTTGATTCACGCTGAGCTCCGCATATAAATATTCCCCTTTGTCCCTGGGAGAGCCGAGCTGTATATTTCAATAACAGATTTTAGCCCTGCGGCACAATAGCCACCTCTGTCTGCCCGCTGGCACGGGACGGGCTGTTCAGAACAGGACGGTATGTGGCGGAAAATGACCGGAACCTTCTCCAGCTACAATTACAGTTTCAGTTCTGCATGGTTGCTGGCATGTGGGTCATGTGTTGGCTTTTTAAAGTTAGATGTACACTCTAAAGGCTCATTCGCACTTGAAGTTGGGGGGGGGGGGTGGGGGAAGTAAATACATGTGGTTGAGCCCGTTTTTACCACCTCCCTTAGGATACAAAGTCAGCAAATGTAGGTGTACACATGCCTCTACTGCAATGCTTTGCTTGGCCGTAGCAAGAATTAAACCTCCTGCCGTGTGACCGCCTGCTGAACATAACTTGTTCAAATGAATGGGGCCATGCCAAAACAGCCACGCCACAACAGCCACGCAACCATGGGCGTCCGCTCCATAGGGCAAGTGGGGTCATTTGCCCCCCCCTGGAATCGAGAAGGTGTTGGCCAAATTGGAAGTGTTCTACACCCTCCGCCACCCTTACACCCACTTCCAGCCCTGCTGGACCTGCTGAAGGTGAGAAGGAAGGAGAGCCGGGCTGTGTGTGCGGTATGGAGGGAGGAGGAGATGTCCTACAACACGTGTGTGTGTGTCAGTGGCGTCACTAGGGTTGGTGTCACCCGGTGCGAAAAAAAATGGTGTCACCCCCCAACAACTATAGTCCCCCCTCAGTACAGACCCCCCTCCAACAGTATAGATCCCCTCCCTCAGTACAAACCCGCTCCACTAAGTACAGACTCCCTGCCATCAATATAGACCCGCCTTCCTCAGTATGAACCTCCCCCTCAGTACAGACACCCCCACCTCAGTGCAGACCCCCTCAGTTACAGACACCCCCCTCGAACAGACACCCCCCTCAGTAACAGACACCCCCCTCAGTAACAGACACCCCCCTCAGTAACAGACACCCCCCCTCAGTTACAGACACCCCCCCCTCAGTTACAGACCCCCCCTCAGTTACAGACCCCCTCCTCAGTACCAGACCCCCTCCTCAGTACCAGACCCCCTCCTCAGTACCAGACCCCCTCCTCAGTACCAGACCCCCCCCCCCTCAGTACCAGACACCCCCCTCAGTACCAGACACCCCCCTCAGCACCAGACACCCCCCTCAGTACCAGACACCCCCCTCAGTACCACACCCCCCTCAGTACAGACACCCCCCTCAGTACAGACACCCCCTCAGTTACAGCCCCCTCTGGTGCAAACTCCCCCTTGTGCAGACCCCAGCAGTACAGACACCCCCTCCCCCATCAGTAAAGATGCCCCCCTTACCTTACAGACCTCAGAACAGAGCGGCAGATACACACAGCGGTGTGTCCCTCGAGCGCGGGCTCCTCCTCCTCCTCCTCTGTGTATGTAAACAGAGAGGAGGCAGAGGGGGCGGCGGCTTCCTTCCGCTCTACTGAGGGACACAGCCGCAGCGTGAGCCTAAGGCACAGGGCAGCGGGCGGGCGATGTCAGTGTGGTGCCGATGCGCTACCCACGGGTGTCACCCCTCTGGTGGGTGTCACCCGGGTGCGGCCCGCCCCCCCCGCACCTGGCTAGCAACGCTAGTGGTGTGTGTGTGACTGCAGAGACATGACGTCATAGGACACGTCATACATATGGTCAGTGTGCAGTGTAGTGGTCAGTAGTCAGTGTGTGTAGTGTAGTGGTCAGAGTGTAGTGTCCAGAGGTGCAGGGTGCTGCTGTGTAATGTAAAGGGGTGCAGGGTGCTGTGTAATGTAAAGGGGTCCAGTGATGCAGGGTGCTGTGTAATGTAAAGGGGTCCAGTGATGCAGGGTGCTGTGTAATGTAAAGGGGTGCAGGGTGATGTGTAATGTAAAGGGGGTCAGTGATGCAGGGTGATGTGTAATGTAAAGGGGGTCAGTGATGCAGGGTGCTGTGTAATGTAAAGGGGTGCAGGGTGATGTGTAATGTAAAGGGGTCCAGTGATGCAGGGTGATGTGTAATGTAAAGGGGTCCAGTGATGCAGGGTGATGTGTAATGTAAAGGGGGTCAGTGATGCAGGGTGCTGTGTAATGTAAAGGGGTGCAGGGTGATGTGTAATGTAAAGGGGTCCAGTGATGAAGGGTGATGTGTAATGTAAAGGGGTGCAGTGATGCAGGGGGCTGTGTAATGTAAAGGGGGTCCAGTGATGCAGGGTGATGTGTAATGTAAAGGGGTCCAGTGATGCAGGGTGATGTGTAATGTAAAGGGGGTCAGTGATGCAGGGTGCTGTGTAATGTAAAGGGGTGCAGGGTGATGTGTAATGTAAAGGGGTCCAGTGATGCAGGGTGATGTGTAATGTAAAGGGGTGCAGTGATGCAGGGTGATGTGTAATGTAAAGGGGTCCAGAGCTGTGGGGTGCTGTGTAATGTAAAGGGGTCCAGAGGTGCAGTTGTGGAGAGGGGGTACACAGTAGTGACAAAGAGATATTTAAAGATGCAGGAGGCACAGTGGCGTGTTTTTACATTTTAACATGGGGGGGGGGTCGCTTTTAACCCCCGCTAGTGGTCAAAGAAAGGGTAAAATGCGACTGTGTATCGCCGCTGCTGAAGCGCCCCCCCCCCTGAAAAATTTCAGCGGACGCCCATGCACGCAACCGCATACAATGCAGTCAGTTGTGCAGTGTGGTGCACTGTGGACTTCTAAGGATTAAAACAGACAGTAAGGAGATGACTTAACGTCTCCTTACCACCTGTTAAATGCCATCTGAAGAGCAAATAACCATTTTCAGAGGGCTAAAGCCGTACCCAAAGCCTAAAATGTAATATATTGCAGCTCACCAATCATTAGATGTGGTGGCTGCATTAGTTTTCTTTTCTTAGGCTTAAAGCGGAGCTCCGCCGGAAAAAAAATATTAAAAGCCAGCAGCTACAGCTACAGCAGCTGCTGGCTTTTAATATTTGGACACTTACCTGTCCTGGAGTCCAGCGACGTCCGCAGCAGAGGACGAGCGACCGCTCGTCGCTCTGCTGCTCCCTCCGCCATCCTCGCTGAGGGAACCAGGAAGTGAAGCCCTGCGGCTTCATGCCCGGTTCCCTACGGCGCATGCGCGAGTCGCGCTGCGCCGTTCTGATTGGTGCTCCTGTGTTCTGGGAGCCGAGTGTCTCCCAGAACAGCAAGGGAAGTCTGCGGGAAGTGACGTAACTCCCGCAGATTCCCGGAGACAGGACTCCCGGATGTGGGTGAAAATACCTGTCTTAGACAGGTATCTTCACCCCCCTCCCCCCTGAAAGGTGTCAATTGTGACACCGGAGGGGGGGAGGGTTCCAAATAGCAAAAGTTGCTATTTAGGGTGGAGCTCCACTTTAAGTAAGAAGCCAAAAAAGAAAGAAAACGAAGGCGGCCATCACATCTAAGAATTGGTAAGCTGCAATATAAGAAGAAGAAAGAAAAATGTTCTTTTGGCTTTAGTAGCGCTTTTAGCCCTGGTTCACACTGGCGTGGCTTTGTAATCTCGCTACTTCAGCGCAATTTCAAAGCCGCAGATCTGTGCAATTTTTGCACCGCCAATTTCATTGCAGCTTGCGACTTCATTTAACAGAAATACATGCAAGTCTCATTGAAATCAGAAAAAAAGTAGTGGAGGAACCTTTTTCATAATCGCTGCGACATAAGTCACCGTGATGCAATTTGGAACTAGACATGTGCAATTCGTTTTGTTCAGGATAAATTTTTTAGCGAATTTCGACAAATTTGTTAATTCGGAAATATCCGAATGAACAAAAACCTGTTTAACAAACTTTTCCGAATTATCGTAAATTTGAATATTCGTAAATTTGTAAATTCGAAAAAATTTGTAAACTTGCACATTCGCAAATTCGAAAATTCGGAAATTCAAAATTCAAAATATTTGAAATTCGGAAATTCAAAAATCCGACAACCCAAAAATGTGAAAATCTGAAATAATATCGAACTAATAATAGCGTAACTATTACAAACTATTAAATTATAGGTATTGGAATTTCCTTTCTAATTTGGCTCTTAGTGAACGGAACGAACACAAATTCATCCGAAGTTATGAATTATCTGAAATAACGACTGCCGCATCTAAACGAATGGAACGGAACAAATTAACCACTTGCTGACGGCCGGACGTCTAAAGACGTCCTCGGCTTTGTGGGGGATATCTGAATGATGGGTGCAGCTACATGCATCATTCAGATATCGGCATTTTCAGCCGGTGATTCCCTACACCATAAGAACAATCATAGTGGCTGTTCCACCGCTTGATCGTTCTTACGGGCGGCGAAAGAGGACGCCCCCCCCCCTCCCGTCACCCTCCGGTGCTTCTACCGACTCACTGCTGCGATCGGTGAGTCGGAGAACGGATCCGCCAGCCCCGAATGTTGACGATAGAGATTTCCGGCGGACCAGATGGTCGCTGGAGTCTCTATCATCGTCGGAGGCCCGGGCGCGATGTTATGACGTCACGCCCGGCCTCTGCATTAAAAAAAACGGTGCCGCCTCGGGCTGGGAAGCAGTAATCGTTTTTTTATTTTTTTTATTTTAGGCTTCCCAGCCTAGAGGTGAGATGTGGGGTCTTATTGACCCCCCATATCTCACTGTAAAGAGGACCTGTCATGCCATATTCCTATTACAAGGGATGTTTATATTCCTTGTAAAAGGAATAAAAGTGATCAAAATTTTATTTATTTTTTTAAAGTGTAAAAATAAAAATGTTTAAGTAAAATTAACAATAAAAAAAATATATTTTTTTAAGTGCCCCTGTCCCCGTGTGCTCGCACGCAGAAGCGAACGCATACGTAAGTCCCGCCCACATATGAAAACGGTGTTCAAACCACACATGTGAGGTGTCACCGCGAACGTTAGAGCGAGAGCAATAATTCTAGCCCTAGACCTCCTCTGTAGCTCAAAACATGTAACCAGAATTTTTTTTAAAGCGTCGCCTATGGAGATTTTTAAGTACCGAAGTTTGGCGCCATTCCACGAGTGTGTGCAATTTTGAAGCGTGACATGTTAGGTATCTATTTACTCGGCGTAATTTCATCTTTCACATTATGCAAAAAAATTGGGCAAACTTTTATTTATTTTTCTTAAACACGTTTGAAAAATTGCTGCGCAAATACTGTGCGAGATAAAAAGTTGCAATGACCGCCATTGTATTTTCTAGGGTCTCTGCTAAAAAAAACATATATAATGTTTGGGTGTTCTATGTATTTTTCTAGCAAAAAAAATATGATTTTTACATGTAGGAGAGAAATGTCAGAATTGACCTGGTTGTTAAGTGGTTAAGATTAAATAATAATAATAATAAAAGTTTTTTTTAATTATTATTGTTATTTATTATTATTAATTTGTTCCGTTCCATTTGTTTAGATACGGCATTCGTTATTTTGGATAATTCGTTATTTTGGATAATTCGTAACTTTGGATAAATTCGTTACGTTCACTAACAGCCAAATTTGAAAGGAAATTCCAATACCTTTAATTTAATAGTTAGCAATAGTTACGTTATTATTAGTTAGTTATTATTTTTTTTTATTTTATTTTTTGGATTTTTGGATTACGGAATTTCTGAAATTTTTCGAATTTACGATATTTTTTTCGAATTTACGATCTTACACATTTTTTAGAACTTACGGATTGCGATCATAAAGAATGACCCGAAAAACAAATGAATAAAACAAAAACAAACACATTTTTCAGTAGTGCACATGTCTATTTGGAACTGTCAAATCACGACACATTGCATCGGTGTGAGCGAGGGCTAGGTTTCAGGGTTAGGTTAGGAAGTTAGGTGTTTAGTTTTAGGGCTTCATGGTTAATGGTAAGTATTAGTACATTTTATAATTAGGGGTTATGAGTTACTAAAGCCTCGTATACATGATGAGATTATCGAACGAATGACCATCCGTTTTGTTTCATGCTAGTCTCCACATCGAAAATGAAGAGTTTACTAAAGTTTTACGAAAATTCTTGTATGACAGAACAAAAATTCAGAAGTGATGTCACGTATTGTAATGTATTTGTATTGTATTTTTGGATGACAACTGTACTGATTAAACGAAAATCGCACGATCTGATATCATACGAGAAAAATCCATGTTCTTGTCCCATCAGAGAATATCGGAGGAACTGTCGTGATTGGCTCTCGAAGCTGTGTAGTAGACATGTGCAGTTCGATGCGTTCTGAATTTGTTTTCAGACAAAATTTGGCATATTCGTTCATTTGGAAGTATCCGAATGAACAAAAGACTATTTGACAAATTTTTTCAAAAACAAATTTTCTAAAAGAACGAAAATTCAAAAGAAACATAATCTGAAAATTCGAAAATCCAAAAGAACGAAAAACATTTGTATAATTTTGTCTCCTGTATTTTCTATTATAATGAAATTATTAACCATTATTATAGTTTTTTTATTATTATCATTATTTATTAATAATAAAGCTTAGATAAGAGCATAATTTGTTCCAGAAGAATGCTTGTAATCCAAAGCACTCGTATGTCAAAGCGAGTTTCCCCATAGGAAATAATGGAAACTCAGATAATCCGTCCAACAGTCACTTCTTGTCTATGCAGTACTGCATGTGGCCGGAGGTGGGGGGGCGCCGAAGACACTCGGAGCCGCTCGGAGACACTCGGGAACGGAGAGTGTCTCAGAGCGGCTCCAAATGTCTCTGATGCCCCATACACACGATCGTTTTTCATGCCGTTAAAAATGCCATTTTTAAAAATGGGCATTAAAACCGATCGTGTGTAGGCTCCAGAGCATTTTTAACGACGTGAAAAACGGCCATTAAAAATTTCGAACATGCTCTATTTTTTCACGTCGTTTTTCATGTTGTTTTTTTTAACGACGTGAAAAACGATGGTGTGTATGCTTTGACGAGGTGAAAAAAAATGCGCATGCTCAGAATCAAGTATGAGACGGGAGCGCACGTTCTGGTAAAACTAGCATTGGTAATGGAGATAGCACATTCATCACGCTGTAACGGACTGAAGAGCACGAGGCTGAAAAGCGCGAATCGACGCTCAACAAACTTTACTAACATGAAGGGTGGCGCCATCCGAACGGAACTTCCCCTTTATATTGCCGTCGTACGTGTTGTACGTCACTGCGCTTTGCTTGAACGTTTTTTAAAATGATCGTGTGTACGCAAGACAGGCTTGAGAGGAAACATGAAAAAAAACGACGAGAAAAACGTCGGTTTAAAAAATGGCATGAAAAACGATCGTGTGTACGCCGCATGAGGGTCACCGGCGCCCCCGCACCTCAGACCACATGCGGTACTGCACACCCCAGAGGCTTGAATCCTGTTCGTCTTGCGAGACGACGCTCGCAAAGCGAGTCATATTTAAAAAAAAAAAACTGATCGTATTGCAAAACGCTCCTAAACCACGTTACTTGCAATCCGAGGTTTCACTGTATTGGAATTTCCTTTAAAAATTGGCTAACTGTTAGTGAATGTAAAAAAATATGAATTCATGCGAAGTTACTAATTATCCGAAGTAATGAATGCCGCATGTAAACGAATGGAACATAACCGAATTCAAATGCAACCGAAGTTATGAATTATCGAAATAACGAATGCCGATCATAACGAATGATCCGATGACCGCAAAAAAAATAAAAATTTTTGACAGTGCACATGTCTACTGTGTAGTAACCATCAGATTAGCATACGATCGCTTCGAAAGCGTTTTGCTGCGATTCTAGAATCCTGGTGATTCCGCCCTCTATCTGGATCGCTCAGGTGTGAACGGAGCCTTTTGAGGGTGCGCTTTTTAATTGACATTTTATCTTCTTTACAGAATATATCAGCGCAGGGCTCTCTCTCCGATAACAAATCTTCTCCTTCTAATACGGAGTCCTGCAGGGCATGCTGGATCTTGTTGTTCCTCATCAGCTAGAGAGCCACGGGCTGCAGACGGCTGCGTGTGGAATGTCAGTCGAGGGATCGATCGTTGGGGGTATGAGATTCAACATGTTTCTCACGCTTAAAGGGGCACGGCTCTGAATGAAAAATGGTATGAGCTATTCGGTAAGAATGCGAAATATGCCGCAACCCCATGTGACTTCATTGTATGGTAACCGGGCAATATGGCGGCGAAGGATGGAAAATAAGAGAAGTGATCACCTTTATAACATCCTCCGGGGAGACAAACTGTGTTTAACCACTTCAGCCCCCCCCCCCCGGCCCCGCCTGTACACCCCTCATGGGCCTAAGCAATTTATACATCTCTGCTTATTCATCGTCATCATTTATTTATGGTGGTAAAGTGATACACATAACAATTTTTTTTCCAAGATATTAAGGGTACTTTCACACTGGGGCTTCCCGGGCTTTACCGTAGTTTTTGCCACGATTTTTGGCCGCTAGCGGGGCACTTTTAACCCTAGTGTCTGAAAAAGGGTTAAAACCGCCCGTTGCCGGCGGTTCGGAGGCGCTGCCCATTGATTTCAATGGGCAGGGGCGCTGTAGCTCCTACAGCGCCTCAAAGATGCGGCTGCAAGGACTTTTTTTTACCGTCCTGCCAGCGCACCGCTCCAGTGTGAAAGCCCTCGGGGCTTTCACACTGGAGAAAAAAGTAGCGGCTCTTTCAGGGCGCTTTGCAGGCGCTATTTTTAGCGCAATAGCGCCTGCAAAGCGCCTCAGTGTGAAAGCAGCCTAAAGGGAGCTTACAAATTCCGAAAGGCCCCCTGCCCATTGACCCCCACAACCACAACCCAGGGTTGTGGGGAGGAGGCCCTTGTCCCCATCAACATGGGGATAAGGTGCTTTGGGGTGGGGGGGCAGAGCAACCCCCCCGTGTTGAGGGCATGTGGTCTGGTATGATTCAGGAGTGTGGAGGGGGGGCGCTCACTTCCCCCTCCCCTTTTCCTGACCTGCATGCTTAGATAAGGGTCTGGTATAAATTTTGGGGGGGGCCTCATACCGTTCTTTTTTTTATTTTGGCGTGGGGTCCCCTTAAAATTCATGCCAGACCCAAAGGGCTTGGTATGCATTGGGGGGGGGGACACTAAGGCTGGAAGTCGGGTGAGGGAATGATGGCCCCCGCTCGATTCCATACCATTGGATGACGGAAGCGACGTCAAACATCACTTCCCCCCAGTGGTGTTAAAGCGGAGGTCCACCCTAAAAAAAAAAAAAAAAAAAAAAAAAAAAAAAAAAAAAGCCTCCTAAAAATGTGAAAAAAAAAATGAAAAAAAAATAAATACAAATTTATACTTACCAGAAATGGCTGTTGCTAGGCAGATCATCCTAATCTGCCACTTCCTATTCCGCGGTAGTCTTCATTCTTCTCTTCCTCCTCGGGTGGTGTTCTGGGTAATCGGGCATGCTGTCTTCTGTGACGTGTGTGCCCATTCACAAAGCGCTGCGCGACTCGCGCATGCGCAATAGGAAACGGGCAGTGAAGCTGCAAGGCCATTCGTACTTTCCCTAAGTACAAATAGCGGCGCTGGCATCCGATCCGATGGACGGATCGACCTAGGGGGGGGGGGGGCGACATTGCGGGCACCCTGGACAGGTAAGTGTGCTTATTAAAAGTCAGCAGCTGCAGAGTTTGTAGCTGCTGACTTTACTTTTTTTTTTCAGCTGGAACACCGCTTTAAAGGGGAATTTTTTTTTTATTGAAAAAAAAACAAACATTTTTTTTAATTGCATTTAAGTGTTAATGTGAGTTCTGAAGTCTTTTTGACCCCCAGATCTCACATTAAAGTGGTCCTGTCATGCTTTTTTTCTATTACAAGGGATGTTTACATTCTTTGTAATAGGAATAAAAGTGATCGAAAAATTTTTTTTTTAAAGGGACAGTGTAAAAATAAAAAATAAAATAAATAAGATTTAAATTTTTTTTTTTTAAAGCGCCCTGTCCCACCGAGTTTGCACGCAAATGCGAAGGCATACATAAGTTGCGCCCGCATATGTAAACAGCGTTCAAACCACACACGTGAGGTATGGTCACGATCGTTAGAGCGAGAGCAATAATTCTAGCAAAAGACCTGTAGAAATTTCTAAACTTTGCCTATGGAGATTTTTAAGTGTCAAAGTTTGTCGCCATTCCACGAGCGGGTGCAATTTTGAAATGTGACATGTTGGGTATCCATTTACTCGGCATAACATTATCTTTCACAATATAAAAAGAAATTGGGCTAACGTTACTGCTTTCTTATTTTTTTATTATGAAAAAAATAGGATTTTTTACTCACCGTAAAATCCTTTTCTCTGAGTCCATGGACCGACACAGCTTCTCTATTGACAAAGTGGGTATTATCCGTTAATTAGGAGTGACTAGGCAGAAAAACTTGTAAAAAGTGTTGCATCACACCTTCTACAGTACCGCCCAGGGGGCGGACCCTCTGGGTATACCCTCTCAGTCTGCACATCGCAGATCAGTTCGTCAAAAAGCAGTACAAACTTAAAAGGAGGGGTGGGTGCTGTGTCGGTCCATGGACTCAGAGAAAAGGATTTTACGGTGAGTAAAAAATCCTATTTACTCTTTCGTCCATGGACCGACACAGCTTCTCTATTGACAAAGTGGGACGTCCCAAAGCAGTGTCAGAGAAAAAACGAGGGGTGGTAACAGCATAAAAACAAACTTCACCCCAAAACACAAAACAGCACTCCTCCAACGGAGGAGTTGCAACTCTAAACAGCCGCCTGCAAAACCTTGCGGCCGAAAGAGGCATCCGAAGATGCACCTACATCAACTTTGTAGAATTTTGTGAAAGTGTGAGCGGACGACCAAGTCGCCGCTTTACATAGTTGGGAAACAGACGCTTGATGTCGGAAAGCCCAAGAGGCACCTATTGCCCTGGTCGAATGCGCCGTGACAGGAAAGGGGGGCGCCTGACCCTTTAAGGCGTAAGCCTGGATTACTATCTGTCGGATCCACCTAGAGATGGTGGCCGATGAGACTGCTTGGCCCTTCTTGGGACCAGCCACCGAAACAAACAGTGAGTCTGACTTCCGGAACAGGGAAGTAGCAGATATGTATACTCTCAAAGCTCGGACAACGTCCAAGGAATGCAACGCCGACTCCTTAGGATTCGACGGCTGAGGACACAAGGATGGAAGTACAATGTCTTCGTTGAGATGAAAAGCCGAAACGACCTTCGGAAGAAAGGAAGGCTGCGGCCGCAGCACCACCTTATCCTTGTGGAAAATCAAATAGGGAGCCTTGCAGGACAAGGCTGCCAGCTCAGAGACTCGTCTAACTGACGTAACAGCCACCAAAAAGACCACCTTCTGAGAAAGTGTCAACAGGGGAATATCTCTAATATTCTCAAACGGTGCCTTCTGAAGCACCGAGAGGACCAGGTTCAAGTCCCACGGAGGTAACGGGGGGCGGACCGGAGGGGCCACATGTCGAACCCCCTGCACAAATGTACTCACGAGAGAGTGAGTCGCCAGGGGTCGCTGAAAAAAGACAGCCAGGGCAGATATCTGTCCCTTAATCGTACTTAGGGCAAGCCTTTGGTCTACCCCATGCTGTAAAAACAGCAGGATTCTGGAAACCAAATAGGTACGCGGATGCCATTTCATTTCCTCACACATGGAGATGTAGGCCCTCCAAGTGCGGTGATAGACCTTCCTAGAGGACGGTTTCCGAGCACTTCTCATAGTAGAAATTACTGAGTCTGACAGGCCCCGGTCTCTCAGTACCTGGTTCTCAACAGCCATGCCGTTAAAGCCAATGACTGTAAAGCAGGATGGAATATGGGACCTTGCGACAGCAGGTCCTTCCGTAGTGGTAGGCGCCAGGGGACGTCTACTACCAGACGTACTAGATCGGCGTACCAAGGACGCTGAGGCCAATCTGGAGCGATTAGGATCATTGGAATTCCCTCTGCCTCCACTCTGCGGAGCAGAAGAGGAAGAAGCCTTAAGGGAGGGAAGGCATAGATTAGCCGATACTGGCCCCACGATGCTACCAACGCGTCCGTTGCGTCTGCCCATGGGTCTCTTGACCGGGCCACAAACCTCAATACCTTCCGATTGAGTCGGGAAGCCAGAAGATCTACGTCTGGTGTGCCCCATCTTTGGCAGAGGAGTTGGAACACCTCCGGGTGTAAGGACCATTCTCCCTGGTCCAGCATCTGGCGGCTCAGGTAGTCCGCCTGCCAGTTTTCCACACCCGGAATGTACACGGCCGACAGTGCCGGTACGCTCCTCTCTGCCCACTTCAGGATGCGAGCGATCTCCGATGCTGCAGCTGAGCTTCTTGTTCCTCCTTGATGATTGACATATGCCACTGCTGTGGCGTTGTCTGACTGGATCCTGACTGGACGCCCTTGCAGTCTCTGAGACCATTTGAAGAGGCACAGCTTGATCGCCCGGATCTCCAGGACATTGATCGGCAGGAGGGCTTCCTCTGGGGTCCAGCGACCTTGCGCCGACTGGACACCCCAGACTCCCCCCCAACCTGTAAGGCTGGCGTCCGTCGTGATCACTATCCAGTAAACCGGAAGAAATGACTTCCCGGCCATTAGAGCCGGTGCTGTCAGCCACCATACCAGGGATCTCCTGACTAGGTGGCTCACTCGGATTTGATAATCCAGAGATGAAGGGCATCTGTTCCATCTGGACAGAACTTCCCTCTGTAACACTCGAGTGTGGTATTGAGCATATGGGACCGCCTCGAAGGAGGCTACCATGAGGCCCAACACTCGCATGCAAAAACGGAGTGACGACCAATTCCTGGAAGTCAGCTGCCGTACTGCAGCCCGGAGGGTCTGCAACTTCTCCACAGGGAGGAATACCTTTGCCTCTGAGGAATCCAGAATCAACCCCAGGTACACTAGGCGTTGAGTGGGCACCAATACTGACTTTTGCGTGTTTAGTATCCAACCACAGTCTCGAAGAGTCTGACAGGTAATGGACACGCTTACCTCTAATTCTGAGCTTGAAGGGCCCTTCAGCAGAAGGTCGTCCAAGTAACCTGTGATAGCGATACCCCGCTGTCTTAGAAGTGCCAGAATCGGAGCGAGCACCTTGGTGAACGTCCTGGGTGCTGAGGCAAGGCCAAACGGGAGGGCCACAAACTGGTAGTGGTTCTTCCCGATAGCAAATCGCAGAAACCTCTGGTGTCTGGAGTATATGGGGACATGCAGGTATGCGTCCTTGATGTCCAAGGAGGCCAGAAAGTCCCCCGGATGGAGAGCCGTGACTACGGATCGAACCGACTCCATCCGAAATCTTTGTACCTTCACAAAGCAATTGAGGGCTCTGAGATCCAAGATTGGACGAACCCCCTCCTTCTTTGGCACAGTGAACAGATTTGAGTAAAAACCCTGACCCCGTTCCTGTTCTGGAACTGGAATAACTACCCCGCGTTCCAGTAGACCCTGGACCGCCCCATACAGGGCCTCCCGACGGGTCGGTAGTAGCTGGAGATTGGAGGTGATGAATCTGTCTGGTGGACAAGAGAGAAATTCTATCTTGTAGCCTGAGGAGATTACTTCGCAAACCCACCTGTCGGAGACTAGAGCAGTCCACTGAGTCGCGAATTTGCGATGACGTCCCCCCACCCGAGAGCTGGGTGGGGGCGGACCTTCATGTGGACGCAGATTTGTCCACAGGCTTGTTGGGTCTGCGGGACCAAGGACGCTTTTGTCCTTGGGCAGGCGCTTTATCGGCCTGGGGTCTTTTCCCTGTCGCCTTAAGAGGGCGAAAAAAACCGCTTACGTGCAGTAAAGGAGGGCCCTTGCCCTTGGCGTGGTCCCCTACCCTTGCTAGTTTGGGGAAGCAAAGTGCTTTTACCTCCTGTAGCATCCTTGATGATGTCATCCAGAGAAGCCCCAAAAAGTCTGTCGCCCTTAAAAGGCAGATCCAATAGGGCTTTCTTGGAAGTCTGGTCCGCAGACCAGCCCTTTAGCCAGATCAGGCGGCGTATTGCTACTGCATAAACCGAAGCTCTTGACAGCAGGGGAATAGTATCCATGTCTGACTCGCAGACAAACTTAAGGCCCTGGACCAACTGGTCGGCCAAAGTTATCTCATTAGGAGGAGCATCTCGCTCCTTTAACCCCTGGAGTAGCAATTTTGCCCATTCAGTAAGTGTCTGAGACACTAGGGCCCCCGCCAATGCCGGGCGTACTGCTGAGCCTACCACTGAGTATAGGTAGCGAGCGAGTGCTTCAGCCTTCTTAGCCACAGGGTCCTTGAAAACAGGAGCCCCTTCTACTGGAATAGTGGTGGCTCTATTAAGTCTGGACACCGAAGGGTCCACTATAGGGGGAGAGGTCCATATCTTCAGAAAACTCTCCTCAAAGGGGTACCGTACTGCAAACCTCTTTGGGGCTGTAAAGACCCTCAGTGGGTTCTCCCATTCCTTGTATAAGAGTTTGTCAAAATAAGACACACAAGGGAACACCTTAGCAGTGCGGGCAGGTTTACGAAACCCAAAGGGGACTGGAGTATCTGCTACTTCTTCAGTCCTTTCCAACTTTAGCGTATCCCGCACTGCAGTAATAAGGTCAGATACCAAAGCCGTCTCGCGTACTGACCTGGACTTGGAGTCCTCCTCACTGTCCGATCGGTCACGGTCTGCAGTCTCTGATGCATCAGAATCTGGGCCATGAGCCGTAGCTGGACCTGGTTCTGCATCAGAAATATCCCCAGAAGATTGCAGGGGACGGGGGCGTTTATTACCCCCTGTATTCCCGTGTGCTGCTTCCACCCTGGCAGCAAACGCCTCTAGGATTGCCGACATAGCGTCCATAGACACCTCAGGGACACCAGCTGCTAAATCTGGTGTTTCAGGGGAGAAGACATCTGGCTCAGATGCCATGCTGACCACACGCTGACACTCACAGGGCTCCAGGCAAGATATCAATAGGCCACCCTCCTGCGCTGCAGAGATGCTGGGTTACCCAGAGGACTCACCACCCTGGATAGGTACTGCTATGCTGCGCCTATGATGCTGTCCCCTTGCTGCTGTGTCAGTCTGCTTCTTTTATCAGCACTTCCTGTGTGAATTTTCGCGCCAGTGTAATGCACCCTAGAGGCCGGAGGCTCTCGCAAAATGGTTGCCAAAACCGTCTGTATGGAAGATAATGTGGGCTCTAAGAAAATGGCCGCCGACAGAAGATAGAGGTCAGGCAGCCATAGCCCACAAAAAAGATGGCCGCCGAACGGCAATATCTGCATACAGGGTGGACAAACATGGCCGCCGATCACCTGATAGGGGCCAGTGGGTGTGGCCGAACTACAGGAAGATGGCCGCCAGGCAGTTACAAGAGGCCAAACTTGGCATGGACCACCTCAAAATGGCCGCCGACAGCATGGAGACACAGAAACACAGGTAAGCAAAAATGACATTTCTTTTAAATGTTAGTTACAGCCAGCCCCGCTCCAGTGGGACCCCCTAGGTGACCCCCAGCACCCAGCAACCTTTAGCTAGAAGCCCAGGGAGGAGGGAAAGGCAGGGAGAGAGGGAAGAAAGGGGCCACAACCACTTACTTGATCTCTCCAGGAATGTCCAGCTAAATCACCCAGCCGAGGCAGGGGAGTTTTACTTACCTATCCTGCATGTATTCTGCTGGAAGACATTCCAAACAGATCATCGTCCGCGCACGGAAGGTGACTGTTGGCCAGGCATGCTGTGATTGGACCCAGAAGGGACGATCATATGTATGCCCTGGAGCATGACGCTCACCGGACAGGCTGCTGCGACTCGGCCGTAAGGTCAGCCGAAGCTGAGCGGTCCGATGCAAGCCTTGGAGCGTAAGCTCACCGGCCAGGCTGCTGCGACTCGGCCGTAAGGTCAGCCGAAGCTGAGCGGTCCGATGCAGGCCCTGGAGCGTAGGCTCACCGGCCACCCGTGGAGCGACGGGCATGTCGTGGAAAACCCAGCGCGTAGCTAGGGTCGGCACACGCTCGATGGCCGAAACTGGGGAGACTACAAGGATCGAGGATCCAGCCTGTCACCCAGTCGGCAGTTGATCGAAGATCGCAGGAAACAACAAATGTAGCAAAAAAATAAAAAATATATATATCTTTTTTCCCCGGACCAATGAGCCCGAAGGGAGCCATGTCCTACTCCTTGCTAGACAGAAAAAAACTGATCTGCGATGTGCAGACTGAGAGGGTATACCCAGAGGGTCCGCCCCCTGGGCGGTACTGTAGAAGGTGTGATGCAACACTTTTTACAAGTTTTTCTGCCTAGTCACTCCTAATTAACGGATAATACCCACTTTGTCAATAGAGAAGCTGTGTCGGTCCATGGACGAAAGAGTAAAGTGTATTTTTACGCCAAAAAAATTCATTTGCAAGAGCGCTGCGCAAATACGGTGTGACAAAGTATTGCAATGACCGTCCATTTTATTCTCTAGGGTGTCTGAAAAAAATATATATAATGTTTACCCCAAACATTATATATATATTTTTCAGACACCCTGAGTAATTTTCTAGCAAACCCCCCCCCCCCCCCCTGATTTTAACTTGTAAACCCCAAGTGTAAAAATTAGGCCCGGTCCTTAAGTGGTTAAAAGGCTCCATAGAACACTATTGTAGAAGAGGCCAACACATTCACTCTGCATAGCAACCCAATCCCTATATAAGACATTGGTCCATTTTTTTTCTACATTGAGATGCAATGTCGGCCCAATCAAAATGAATGAACTGCCTTATGCCGTGTACACACGATCGGTTTTACCAATGAAAACAGTCCGATGGACTTTTCTCATCGGACAAACCGATCGTGTATGGGCCCCATCGGTCTTTTTTCCATCGGTGAGAAAAAATAGAACATGTTTTAAATTTATCCGATGGGAGAAAAAACGATAGCAAATTCCGATCGTCTGTGTGGAACTCCATCGGAGAAAAAACCCACGCATGCTCAGAATCAAGTCGACGCATGCTCAGAAGCATTGAACTTAATTTTTCTCGGCTCATCGGAGTGTTTTACGTCACTGCGTTTGGGACGGTCGTTTTTTTTTTTTTTTTTATCAATTCTTTATTTTTACGTTTTATTTTACATTCACAAAGATAGTTATACAACATTTCATATAATGCATCTATACACATGATTCTGTTAGTTCACTCATAGCATCTTCCACCTATTTTACGTTTCCTACTTTTTACACATCCTTACAAATCTCAGCTATTAATGGGATGTTAGTAGGGGAAGATCTATCTATATAACAATTAATGAAATACATTCCATTCCGCTAGTTCCTCCCTTCTCTCTCTCCTCTTTAGTCACTGTACCCGATACTTTTTTCCTATTCTTCTTTAATATCTTTATCTTTGTTTCGTTTTTATTCCCCTGGGGTCCCCCCCGATTGCCCCCCTTCCCTTGAACAGTTTGCCCTAAGTGTTCGGGCCTAGAACAGGTTTATAGAAAAGTTGGAAATAGTAAGATAAATAGAAAAAGTCAGAAAGAAAAAAAAACAAAAAAAAAAAAAACAATAAAAAAAAAAAAATTATTGAAGATTATTCACATCCGCCGGTCTCCTCCTCCACCCGACCTCCCTCCATATTCTCCCCCCCCCCCCCACTATCTCAGCCGCTCCTTATATATATCATAGGGGGCCCAGGTTTGTCGGTATTTGTCCTCCTGCTCCCTTATAATCATGGTGAATTTTTCCATTTGTTGGATTTCTGTTATCTTATTAAACCATTGTGCTCTAGTTGGGGGAATGGTACTTTTCCATAAGGCTGGAATACATGCTTTTGCTGTAGTAAGCAGATGTCTCATCAATGATTTTTTAAAGTTTTCGGTCGAGAGGGGAATATCGAATAGCAGAAAAGTAACCGGATTTTCTTCAAGAGACACATCTGTAATTTCTGTAATTGTTTCAGAGACCATTTTCCAAAAATCTCTAACTCCTGAGCATTCCCAAAAAATGTGTAACAATGTGCCCACTGCTCCTTGACATCGCCAGCAAAGGTTTGACACTTGTGGGTATATTCGATTTAATACTGCTGGGGTTCTGTACCACCTGGTTAGTATCTTGTACCCCCCTTCTTGGTATCTAGTTGCTAGTGAGGCCTTATGTGTGAGCCTAAACATCTTATTTTTCTGCGTCTCGGATAGTGTAATCCCTAGGTCTCTTTCCCAAGCCTGTATAAAACCCAATTCTTGCGGGGCTTTTAACTCGGTCAACAAGGCATACAACAGGGACACTGAATGTCCCACTGATTCCCCTTTTAGACATAGCTCCTCAAATTTAGAGAGTGTTGTTCCTTCTGTCATTCGCTTTGATATTGATCAGAGAAAAGCATTCAGCTGCATTCTCCTAAATGAGTCCAATTCCCCAGAAAACTCATGCTCAATCTCCTCCCTGGACATCACTCGGTTGTCCTTCATGAAGTGTACGAGTCTACCTTTACCCTGTCGATTTAAATTCCTAAAACCTCGATCTTTTAAGCCTGGTTCAAAGGCCGGATTACCCACAATTGGGGTCATTAGGCTCGGATACATCGTCATTTTGTTTTTTTTTAATACCTTTTTCACATACAAAAGTGTGGCGCCCACCGTCGGATGGTGTTTTACTGTATGCGGTATCAACGGGTCCTGGAGCCATACTAAACCCTCCAAGGGTAGCTCGGACATTGCCTGTTCCAAATGTATCCATGGCTTGTCTTTTTGAAATACACACCAGTCCATAACCCTTGTTAGGTGTAGGGCTTCTTGGTACCCAACCGGGGACGGTCGGTTTTTTGACTGATGGTGTGTAGGCAATAGGCTTGTGCAATTCGTTTCGTAACGAATCGAAATTCGTCCGAATTTAGCAACTTTCGGACATTCGGAAGCATTCAAATTTCCGAACAGAGCAATTACGAATAAAAGCGAATCCGAAATAAATTATACCGCAAAATAGCGAATGCCCGAAGGTCTTCGGCATAATTCGTTATGAAAAAAGTTACGAATGTACGAATCCATTCGAAGCACAATAACACTCACTCTGCTCTCTGCTTCTCCCACACCGTGCTGAACTCCCTCTCAAAATGGTGTACAGGGGCGGAGGCTATAGCCGCATGAAAAAACGAAAGTAAAATACGAGATTTCGAATCCATTCGAAGCACACTAACACTCACTCTGCTCTGCTCTCTGCTTCTCCCTCACCGTGCTGAACCCTCTCAAAATGGTGTACAGGGGCGGAGCCTATAGCCGCATGTAAAAAACGAAAGTAAAATACGAGATTTCGAATCCATTCGAAGCACACTAACACTCACTCTGCTCTGCTCTGCTCTCTGCTTCTCCCTCACCGTGCTGAACCCTCTCAAAATGGTGTACAGGGGCGGAGCCTATAGCCGCATGTAAAAAACGAAAGTAAAATACGAGATTTCGAATCCATTCGAAGCACACTAACACTCACTCTGCTCTGCTCTGCTCTCTGCTTCTCCCTCACCATGCTGAACCCTCTCAAAATGGTGTACAGGGGCGGAGCCTATAGCCGCATGTAAAAAACGAAAGTAAAATACGAGATTTCGAATCCATTCGAAGCACACTAACACTCACTCTGCTCTGCTCTCTGCTTCTCCCTCACCGTGCTGAACCCTCTCAAAATGGTGTACAGGGGCGGAGGCTATAGCCGCATGTAAAAAACGAAAGTAAAATACGAGATTTCGAATCGTTACAAATAACCGCTATGTATTTCGAAAAGTACAAATCCATTCAAAGCACATTAGGCATAATAGGCAGCGTCGTTGTGAGAGAGACACAGAAAATTACGAATCAACGAACCCAAAAAAAGTTACGAAAGTAGGAGTTGTGTCCAGAATCAACGAAAAACAACGTACCCTACCGAAAGTACGAATTATAAAGCAACAAAAAATTCAACGAAAAATGTCGCTTGCAAAAATACGAATGAGTCCGAACACGAAAAATCCCGTCTAGCAAAATTACGAATGATTACGAATCAACAGGACCAGAAAGAAACGAACCGAAACGGAACAAATTTTTCCGTTGTGCACAAGTCTAGTAGGCAAGACTGATGAAAGACAGCTTCATCGTATTAGAATCCATAGGAAATCTGATCGTGTGTGGCTTTAGTGCACTGTATGTTCGTAAGGCACACTATACAGTGTTTGTGGGTTTATGTAAAAATACCTTTAACCACTTCAGCCCCGGAAGAATTGGCTGCCCAATGACCGGGCCATTCTTTGCGATTCGGCACTGCGCCGCTTTAACTGACAATTGCGTGGTCGTGCGACGCTGTACCCAAACAAAATTGACGTCCTTTTTTACCCTCAAATAGAGCTTTCTTTTGGTGGTATTTGATTATCTCTTATGTTTTTTATTTTTTTTGCGCTATAAACAAAAAAAAGAGCGACCATTTTGAAAAAAAATATATGTGAAAAGTACTAATGCTAACAAAAAGTGCTGATGTGGAGTAAAGTGCTAGTGTATAAAGTGCTAAGTGAAATAAATAAAAAGCAGTCAATACTTTGTTAGTGTAGCTAGCACCAATAGGTATGAATATTAAAGTGAAGTGGCGCTTATTATTAAACACGGGATTGTTTATTTGTGTTTAATAATAAGCGCTACTTCACTTTAATATTCATTTTGAAAAAAACACAATATTTTGTACTTTTTTCTATAATAAATATCCCCATTTTTTTTTTTAAAAAAGTAAATTTTTTTTCCTCAGTTTAGGCCGATTCTTATTCTTCTACATATTTTTGGTAATAAAAATCGCAATAAGCGAATATTGATTGGTTATAGCGTCTACAAAATAGGGGATTGATTTATAGCATTTTTATTATTATTATTTTTTTTTTACTAGTAATGGCGGCGATCTGCGATTTTTATCGGGACTGCGACATTATGGCGGACACATCGGACACTTTTGACACATTTTTGGGACCATTGTCATTCATGCAGCGATCAGTGCAATAAAAATGCAATGATTACTGTAAAAATGTCACTGGCAGGGAAGGGGTTAACACTAGGGGGCGATCAAGGGGTTAATTGTGTTCCCTAGTGTGTGTTCTAACTGTAGGGGGGAGGGGACTGACCTAGAGGAAATGATAGATCGTGATTCCTAGCTATTAGGAACTCACGATCTGTCTTTTCTCAGTTTACAGAACAGGGATGTGTGTGTTTACACACACACACACACACATCCCTATTCTGCCTCTCGTGCCTGGAGATCGCTCGCGGCCGGCGGTCATTGCGACCACCGGTCACGAGCATCGGCACCCCTGCGATGCAGCGGGCGCGCGCGTACGCCTGCTAGCCCACTTAAAGCGGCCAACGTTACAGCAACGACGGTTCGCCCAGCGGAGCCAACCTGCCGCAGTACAACTGCGGTGGCTGGTCCGCAAGCGGTTAAAGAGTAACTCCACTTTTGTTGAGAAAAAAAACAAAACATTCCCCTCTGGGTGATCTCTCTACATTGCAGGGATTTTAACAAACTTTGTTGCAGATTCCTACCTTTTGTTATTCTGAAGAAATATCTGTTTGTTTGTCTGTGTCCATGTGCGAAGTGAATCTGTATGGGAGTGGTTTTATAATTATCAATCAGCTGCTGCACTAATGGGGAAAGTGGCAGGGTCTGTATCTCTTTAGATGTGATTTCCCTTTGGGAGTATCTCACCAAAAATTAAATTTTGTTGTAGGGGATGACAAAAATCTGACTTGTATCTTAGTGCAGACTTCTGGAAAAATCATTGAGCCAATCACACAAGCAGGAAATGACATTTCTGGGGGGCGTTCTGTATACCACCCCCCCCCCAGGTTGCCGTATTGAATTTTAAAGAAGATCACCGCACTGCAGATGGAAAAGGGAACTTAATTTTTAATAACGTTCAATTACAATGTGAGTTGAGTCGCAATTGTATACGCTCTATTTTTTTTTTTTTTTTGCTTTTTTTCCCCAAAAAGTGGAGTTACCCTTTAGGGCCAGTTCACACCACAAGCAGTCCAGTTTTCTGCATCAAAAACGCATTGAAAATAGGTTATATGGTTTTCAATGGCATAGTTCACATCACTGCGTTCCAGTTCCAGAAAAAAAAGTAGAACATGCTGCATTTTACCTGCACTGAACTGTACTGGAACGCTGTAAAACGCGTCAAAAACACACTGGAACGCACCTAAATGCACCAAAAACGCACTGGTACACACTTGTCCTTATCTAAGGTTAATAAAAAAAGAGGGGTGAAAAAAAGCGCTGGACTGCATTAAAAACGTACCAAAAACGCACCGGAACGCATCAAAAACACGCATTCAAAAAAGCACCTGGAACGCATCCGGATTGCGTTTTTATGGTGTGAACTGACCCTTAATCATTCCAACAACAAAATAATGGAAGGTCTACAATCCATTCACTTCATATCTAATATCTAAAGGCGATTGTACAATCAGATTGTAAAGTCTGTGGATGGTTTTAGACATTAGGACTATTGCATATTGCAGCAGAGAGAATATTTGAGCACCCTGGGAGCTGTGATTTATCTCTCTGTCATACTGCTGAATAATATATCCGTTGTGTCTGGTCCACAAGCCAAGCGTTGGCCTTTTTTTCTTCTTATTTTCTATACTGGCAGCTCCACTGCCGCTGGAAGGGAAGAGGCTGACTCAGCATGTGAATAGATACGATTCACACATTAGACAATGGCACCATCTGGTGGTAGAAAGCAGAAAATGCACACAAATGGGCCAATTTTAAAGTGGCGCTGCACTGGGGCCCTCCCGCTGGTCCAATGGGGCCCGGGCCCACTAAGGGAATACTACCGCTATCCGTGTCCCTGTCTTCAGAAGAGGAAGTGAGAAGGAAATTCCCAATGGGGTCTCATCTTTTACTGACAACTAAGAGGAAATGTCTCCCCAAGACAGGAAGTGAAGAGAAGTTTCCCTAGTAGGACACAAGGAACAGAAAAAGCCCTGACAGGGGTTGTAACCCCTTCCTATAAACAATAAAAAGAAGGCGCACCGACATAACGCATTATCACTATACAACTTACGACCTCTCAGTGTCCAATGTGGGTTCAGCATTTCAAAGGGGAAAGCCCTATTTGTGTTTCAAGGAGCAAGCCCTCTTTATCAGAGACCGCCGGCTTACGTGTTTCGAGGGGCAAGCCCTCTTCATCAGAGCCCTGGCATACATGTTTTAGGGGCAAGCCCTTTTCAGCAGAGCCCCCCGGCCTAAGTGTTTCAAGGGGCAAGCCCTCCTCATCAAAGCCCCGGCTTACGTGTTTCGAGGGGCAAGTCCTCCTCATCAAAGCCCCGGCTTACGTGTTTACGTGTTTTGAGGGGCAAGTCCTCTTCATCAGAGCCCCGGCAAACGTATTTTTAGGGGCAAGCCCTCCTCATCAGAGCCCCAGCATATGTATTTTGAGGGCCAAGCCCTCTTCATCAGAGCCCCGGCATACGAATTTTGAGGGGCAAGCCCTCCTTATCAGAGCCCTGGCTTACATGTTTCGAGGGGCAAGCCCTCTTCATCAGAAACCCCGCTTATGCATTTTGAAGGGCAATCCCTCTTCATCAGAGCCCCGGCTTACGTGTTTTGAGGGGCAAGCCCTATTTATCAGAGCTTCAGGTTATTTTTTTCAAGGGGCAAGCCCTCTTCTTCAGAGCCCCGGCTAATGCGTTTCGAGGGGCAAGCCCTCTTCATCAGAGCCCTGGCTTACATGTTTCAAGGGGCAAGCCCTCCTCATCAGAGCCCCAGGTTATGTGTTTCGAGGGGCAAGCCCTCTTCATCAGAGCCCCGGCTTACGTGTTTCGAGGGGCAAACCCTCTTCATCAGAGCCCCAGCTTTCTCATTTTGAGGGGTAAGCCCTCCTCATCAAGTTTGTATCCCCTTCCTACTCCAGCCAAACATAATAAAACTTCTGGCCATAGATGCACTATAAAAAAATAAAGGTATAGTTATTGAAAAATAAATGTTTATTTGTTATAAGGAAATGTTTGAGAAAGAGCTGAAATCATACTGAAATAATTGACTGTAAAATCAAAAAACCTATAAAGGTCTATTGTTTTTTGCGCACAGTGCAGCACACAGTTGCCTCGGGAAGGGATGCAGTGAATGGAGGGAAGCCCAAGGATGGTTTTCCTCTATAGTGAGCCACGCCTGCATGGAACTGGAACTGGATTCCTCTATGAATGATAAAAATTCACGAAAGAAATAAAAATAATAAAGACCGGGGTGATGATAAAATAAAGTATAAAGAGTAATACTACCTCTAGGCCATCAGGGGAATTGTCCCTGGTGGTGGAATATTAGCGCATGGGTCGGCACGGACGGCTCGGCACAGACTCCTGCGGTTTGGGCACAGAAGGATCCTTTGTCAGCCCAGTGAAGGATTGACAACATCAGCGAGTGAAATCCTGGAAAAGACACAAAGTCCAGAGCTTCCATTCTGGCTGCTGAGCCGAGGAATGAGTCAGAGACGTCACAGATGGAACATTGTAACATTGTGTACACATTCACCCAATATACACATATATGAAAGATGCAGCCTTTTCACTGCAAGCTAAACACACCTATAAGGGAGCTGTTTTACCTGCCCAAAAAAATGTGTATTTCTGTTCATCCAGTCCTAAGAATAACACAGCCACGTTACATAGCACAGTCTGGCGGTGCAGGGGACCTGATTTTTTTTCTCTGCTGCAGTTCAATAACACTTTCAAGTCTTGTCCCTCCGCCAGCCTGTAACTGGACAGTGAAAGGAGAATCCGCAAACTGATGAATTCTGCTCTGTGTCACTCTGCTCTCTCCTTCTAACAGCATGCTGTTTGCGCTGCAGCACAAATGATTGACTCTTGGTGCTGCTTTTCCCTCTCCTAGTCTGAGCTCTGCTGTCCCGGGTAAGAGTTATGCCTTCTTAGAGGAAGGCCTTTCCCTTACTTTGATGGGACAGTGAAAAGAGAAGCAGCAGACAGATGAGCACATCTCTATGTCACGCTGCTGTCTCCTTCTATCAGCATGCTCTTTGCACTTGCAGCACAATTGATTGGCTCCTTGTGCTGCTTCTCCCTCTTCTAATCTGAGCTCTGCTGTCCCAGGTTAGGGTTAGGATTTCTTAGAAGAAGGCATTTCTCTTACTTTGACTGGACAGTGAAAGAAGAAGCAGCAAACTGATGAGCACACCTCTATGTCACTCTGCTCATTCCTCCTATCAGCATGCTCTTTGCACTGCAGCACAATTGATTGGCTCCTGATGCTGCTTCTCCCTCTCGTAGTCTGAGCTCTGCTCTGCTTAGAAAAAGGCAGTTCCCTTACTTTGGGGAGATTTCCTTTCACTTGCTGTTGTGTCCAGAGGACATGATAAGAAGAGAGATCTCCCCAATTGGATATTCATGGAGAAAAAAAAAAACAAATGGGCAAAAATTTTAGGGCATGGTACCGTGCGATCTGGTGCCTGCAAAAGCACTGAGCTTGCGATCTGCGTTTGGAGTGCCGCTAACAATGTTTTGGCACCCGCAGCAGATCGCAAAGCCGTGCGTTTTGAACGTGGTGCGGGGAACCAGCACAGAGCGCGCCTTTACAGCACCGCCTTCCGGTGTGAACCGCCGCAAAGGCTGCTCATTGATAGGAAAGGGCCGCCAATGCACCCTGATGTGCTGAAAATGTCACATGACCCTTTTTTGTAATACGACGCGCCGCAGCGCAGGTACATCGTCTGAGCGTCCATCAGAATAAAAGGCACCGCAATGCAGCAATTCATGTAATGTGGGAGGTCACATGTTACTGCGACGCAGAAGTGTAAATAATCGCTCAATCATTCCCGGCTCTATCCAGAAAAAAAAGTGCTGGTTTTAGATACAATTTAATACAATTGTAAAACCAGCGGCAACCAGACATGTGCAGAACGAAAAAAATGTGCTTTGAATTCGGTATTTACATAAATTTGTTTAATTCATTTAATTTGTTTTCGGAATTCGTTTTGTTTATTCAAATTCTAATCGATTCAAATTTTCCAAATTCTGAAAATTCAAAGCAATTCGAATCAAATTCTATTTGAAATCAAATTTATTCTATCCGAAAATTCGAATTTTGGAAGATGGTTATATTCTATTTCATTTTATTCTATTGTTTTTTTCTATTTTATTCTATTCTATTCTATTCTGTTAGAATTTATTCTATTTTAAATTCAAATTTTGGAAAACAGTTATATTGTTATATTCTTTCTATATACTATTCTTTTCTATTGTTTATTCTTTTCTATACTTTTCTATTCTAATCTAATTTAAATTAATTCTATTCAAAGCTGGAGCTTTGGAAGTAGGTGATAGTCTATTTAATTCTATTCTATTCAATTTTTTATTAAAAAAATTTCTAATGCTTTTGAATTCAAATTTATTCTGTTGGACATTTGGGGAATTTCAAAAGATGATTATATTCTATCTTATTCTATTTTTTATTCAATTGCTTTATTTTCTATTCTGTTTTATTCTTTTTTACTATATTCTTTTCTTTTTTATTATTTATTACTCTATTCTTTTCTATTTTATCCCTTTATTTTCTATTCAATTTTTTTTTCTATTCTTTTATTTTGTATTTTGTTCTGTTTTACTCTATGATATTCTATTTTCTATTCTATTCTTTTCTATTCTATCCCTTTATTTTCTGTTCTATTTTTTTCTATTCTTTTATTTTGTATTCTGTTCTGTTTTACTCTATGATATGCTATTATTTTCTTTTCTATTCTTTTCTATTCAATTAATTTTTTTTCTATTTTATTCCTTTTCCTCTATTCTTTTCTATTCTATCCCTTTTATTTTCTATTCTTTTATTTTCTATTCTGTTTTGTTTTACTCTATGATATTCTATTTTTTTATTTTCTATTCTTTTCTATTTCATTCAATTATTTTCTATTTTATTGCTTTATTTTCTATTCTATTTTGTTATTTTTTTTTCTCAATTTTTTTCTATTCTATCCCTTTTATTTTCTATTCTTTTATTTTGTATTCTGTTATGTTTTACTCTGATATTCTATTTTTTTTCCTATTCTATTCTTTTCTATTCCATTCCATATTATTGTATTTTATTCCTTTATTTTCTATTCTATTTTATTGTCTTTGGAAATTTTGAATTCAATTTGAATTAAAAAACTATTAAGATTCGAATTTCATCAGAAATGTTGTTTCATTATTTCGGATTTGTTTTATTCTTTTATTTTCTATTCTATTTTATTATTTTTTACTCTATTCTTTTCTATATTATCCCTTTATTTTCTGTTCTATTTTTTTCTATTCTTTCATTTTGTATTCTGTTCTGTTTTAAGCTATGATATTCTATTATTTTCTTTTCTTTTCTATTCTTTTCTATTCCATTCAATTTTTTTCTATTTTATTCCTTTATTTTCTATTCTATTTTTTTCCTCTATTCTTTTCTATTCTATCCCTTTTATTTTCTATTCTTTTATTTTGTATTCTGTTTTGTTTTACTCTATGATATTCTATTTTTTTATTTTCTATTCTTTTCTATTTCATTCAATTCTTTTCAATTTTATTCCTTTATTTTCTTTTCTATTTTGTTATTTTTTTTCTCTATTTTTTTCTATTCTATCCCTTTTATTTTCTATTCTTTTATTTTGTATTCTGTTTTGTTTTACTCTATGATATTCAATTTTTTTTATTTTCTATTCTTTTCTATTTCATTCAATTATTTTCTATTTTATTCCTTTATTTTCTATTCTATTTTGTTAGAAAAGAATAGAGAA
Organism: Rana muscosa; assembly: GCA_029206835.1. NCBI lineage: Eukaryota > Metazoa > Chordata > Amphibia > Anura > Ranidae > Rana > Rana muscosa. The sequence goes on along the minus strand of CM055120.1, from coordinate 316,189,875 downwards.
AAAAAACTAACAAAATAGAATAGAAAATAAAGGAATAAAATAGAAAATAATTGAATGAAATAGAAAAGAATAGAAAATAAAAAAAATAGAATATAATAGAGTAAAACAAAACAGAATACAAAATAAAAGAATAGAAAATAAAAGGGATAGAATAGAAAAGAATAGAGAAAAAAAACTATTCTATCCCTTTTTATTTTCTATTCTGTTATGTTTTACTCTATGATTTTCTTTTTTTTTCTATTCTATTCTTTTCTATTCCATTCTATATTATTGTATTTTATTCCTTTATTTTCTATTCTATTTTATTCTCTTTTGAAATTTAGAATTCAATTTGAATAAAAAAACGATTGGAATTCGAATTTCATCAGAAATGTTGTTTCGTTATTTCGGATTTGTTTTATTCCTTTATTTTTTATTCTATTTTATTCTCTTTGGAAATTTCGAATTCAGTTTGAATTCAAAAACGATTGGAATTCGAATTTCATCAGAAATGTTGTTTCGTTATTTCGGATTCGTTAAAATTTGTTACTATACAATTCGGAAAATATGTATACATCCGAATTTCCGAATAGCAAAAAATGTGTCTGAATGTCAATTCGGAACGAAGCGCACACGTCTAGCAGTAACCATACTCCCTGTGAACGCGGCAAAGTATCCGCTGCGATCTTTTACAGCGGTCCCCTCGTGGCGTCAATCTTATTCCTCATCTCCCAGCGCCGAAGACTCGTCATCAGATCCGATTATATAAATAATCAATTAAACCCCTCCCCCCCCCCCCCCCGCAGCATTCCAGGTGACGCGTTCGCTTCCCGGAATTTCAAACACATCTGAAGATAATCTGTTTTTATTTCTTTATTGCAGTTAAATAATTAACCTGAACATGACCCCGGGGCGCAGCGGGGAAATCAGCTGATTGTTAATAAAAAAAGAAAAGAAAAGCGCAGTGATTAGGGACAGATGTCAGTAATGGAGTACAGTGTGACGGCGGCGATATCCCGCGAGTCTCGTAACTCCGCTAAGTGCTGTTTGTATGTAAAACGGCCGCATAAGAGAACCGCGCCGCCATTAAACACAACATGAAAACACTCTCCATTCTGTCTTCTGAATGCCGCCCACATCTACAGGGAGTTGGGTTATAGTTCCCGGGTGTGTCTATCGCCTTAACACCATAAAAGAGGCCAATCGTTATGGGCCAGGTTGAAATTTTCACACCAAATCGCCCCGAACCTCTGCGCTCCAGGGGAGGGGGAGGGTTGGGCTTAACAGGAATGGCGTGGGGCGTCTAGAAACATCTGCTTCAACAGAACCCACAAACACTTTAGGAGCTTTAAAGATTTTACATTTTCTACTTTTTTAGGCCCAGCGATGTCATTACTGAGTCTCTGTGCTTCTCTAGGCAATTCAGGCAGATTGTGGCTGGTGGGAGGGGCCAGCAGAGTGCTTTCTGGATCTATCACAGCTCCCTGCTGAGTAAGGGTGACCACATTTCCAAACTACCATTCAGGGATACCCTTCCTTCCCAAAAATCAGCTTGTGCTGTAATGAATCACAGCACAGTGATTGGACACAAGAGGCGGGATTTATGATTTCTCCAATCACAAGCAGGGGGCGGGGATTGTGCTCCTCCAGGCATTCCCTGACCAGGACAAGTACTGTAAAGCGGTGATGTGGCGGCCTTTTTTGGGGGCATGAGATTGGCCCGGGGGGGTGGCTGTGTCAGTTTCATTCCGGGACACTGTATTGTCCTGGAATTAATGTGCCCGGGACAGACCTGCAAAATGCGGGACTGTCCCGGGCAATCCGGGACACGTGGCCACCCTACTGCTGAGCCCTCAGCCATTGATCAAGCAGTGGGCTGGCTCTTGGGAGGAGTTATGTAAATTATAAAAAGGCGTGGATTGATGGGTGGATGTCAGTCTGGAGGAGTGGGCGTTCCTAAGCAGGTTGTATTTGCATGCAGACCGCCCCTAGGTCACGCCCACATGTGTGATGCTGAGCTCCATGATTGAGGAAAGTGAAATCCAAAGAATAAAAGGGGCGGGGCCAGGGACAGTCAGGCTGACGAGGAAAGCGCCTCAACCTGCGGCCCTCCAGCTGTTGCGAAACTACAAGTCCCATCATGCCTCTGCCTGTGGGAGTCATGCTTGTAACCGTCAGCCTTGCAATGCCTCCTGGGACTTGTAGTTCTGCAACAGCTGGAGGGCCGCAGGTTGAGCACCCCATGGATGTTAGATGTCCTCAGCCAGGAAATGAGGCGGGTTCTATCTGACTTCCTGCAGCTTCCAATGAACACTGTGAAAGGCTCACAATGTGCAGAGAAATCAGAGGAAGTGATTTCAGTACAGGAGAGGAAACCTGTACTATCATGCAAGACTGAACGTAAGGCTATAATTGTTCCTCTTTCAGCCCCAAAAACCTACAATGTTTTGAAATATGATCCGGGGAGATCAGATTACACATACTGCTAAATAACTGGCATTTGAGTGTGGCCACTCATTGCACTTGTCTTTTATCTCCTAGCTGAGCTAGTTTGGGGGAGGGCCTGTCTGGTTGAGTCCGTTATAGAGAAGCACTTTCCTGCCTTTCCCAACAATTTGTTTAGATTGCATTGGTTTGGTTGAGTCAGTTACACAGAGGCTTCCAAAAAGCATGCAGCCAGTGCTAGACTTACCTAAAAAAAAAAAAGCCCAGTATTGGTGAAAATCAGGGATGTAACTACTAACTTGTACTAAATATTTATTTGTAAACTAGAGTTTATCTATAGTAATAACTAAAACATGATACTGTGTGTGTGTATATATATGTGTATGTTAGGGCTGTGGAAATTAACTATTAATTCCTCGATTAATCAATTCATTTTTTTGGATCGGTACTCACCTCTCCGCCGGCTTCCGGGTCTTCAGGGAGTTCCGTCTGAGATGACGTCACGGACAGAGACTGCGGACATGGTACAGGAGGTGGTCAGAGACTGCGGACATGGTACAGGAGGTGGTCAGAGACTGGGGACATGGTACAGGAGATGGCCAGAGACTGGGGACACGGTACAGGAGGTGGTCAGAGACTGGGGACACGGTACAGGAGGTGGTCAGAGACTGGGGACATGGTACAGGAGATGGCCAGAGACTGGGGACATGGTACAGGAGATGGTCAGAGACTGGGGACATGGTACAGGAGATGGCCAGAGACTGGGAACATGGTACAGGAGATGGTCAGAGACTGCGGACATGGTACAGGATATGGTCAGAGACTGGGGACATGGTACAGGAGGTGGTCAGAGACTGGGGACACGGTACAGGAGGTGGTCAGAGACTGCAGACATGGTACAGGAGGTGGTCAGAGACTGCGGACACGGTACAGGAGGTGGTCAGAGACTGCAGACATGGTACAGGAGGTGGTCAGAGACTGCGGACACGGTACAGGAGATGGTCAGAGACTGCGGACATGGTACAGGAGGTGGTCAGAGACTGGGGACATGGTACAGGAGATGGTCAGAGACTGGGGACATGGTACAGGATATGGTCAGAGACTGGGGACATGGTACAGGAGGTGGTCAGAGACTGGGGACACGGTACAGGAGGTGGTCAGAGACTGCAGACATGGTACAGGAGGTGGTCAGAGACTGCGGACACGGTACAGGAGATGGTCAGAGACTGCGGACATGGTACAGGAGGTGGTCAGAGACTGGGGACATGGTACAGGAGATTGTCAGAGACTGGGGACATGGTACAGGAGATGGTCAGAGACTGCGGACATGGTACAGGAGATGGCCAGAGACTGCGGACATGGTACAGGAGGTGGTCAGAGACTGCGGACACGGTACAGGAGATGGTCAGAGACTGCGGACATGGTACAGGAGGTGGTCAGAGACTGGGGACATGGTACAGGAGATTGTCAGAGACTGGGGACATGGTACAGGAGATTGTCAGAGACTGGGGACATGGTACAGGAGATTGTCAGAGACTGGGGACATGGTACAGGAGATGGCCAGAGACTGGGGACACGGTACAGGAGATGGTCAGAGACTGCAGACGGTGTACAGGAGATGGTCAGAGACTGCAGACGTGGTACAGGAGATCAATGCAGCCTCACCAGTGCCCGCCAGATGCAGCCAGCCTGTGTCCCCAGTTCAGCAGCCTGTGCAGGGGAAGAGAGAGGAGAGACGCTGCTGCCTGAGGATTAGAGCGCCGGGAACATAACAGCTTTAATTTCAATAGCTGTGTGTTCCCCGTGGCGCGCCATCACATACAGCCCCTCCCCTTTGTCTGGGGAACTTTGATAGACAGATCACCCGTCCTAGGATTGGATGGGAGATCTGTCTATCAAAGTGCCCGGACAAAGAGGAGGGGTTGTATGTGATGGCGCGCCACGGGGAACACACAGCTATTGAAATGAAAGCTGTTATGTTCCCGGCGCTCTAATCCTCAGGCAGCAGCGGCTCTCCTCTCCCACAACGACACCCTCGTAATGGTCGGCACCTGGGGCAGGGGGCGGAGCCCCGCCCCCGCCCCATTTTCGATTCCAATATCAGCCTATTTTCTCTTTCGGCAAATTGCCGAAAGGGCCATTTTCGGCCGATATGTTTCGGCGGCCGAAATTTCAGTGCATCCCTAATATATATATATAGATATATATATCTATATATATATACACACACACACTATATAACTAAAAGTATTGGGACACCTGCCTTTACACACACATGACCTTTAATGGCATCCCAGTCTTAGTCCGTAGGGTTCAATATTACATTGGCCCACCCTTTGCAGCTATAACAGCTTCAACTCTTCTTGGGAATGTTTGGCCATTTTTCCAGAAGCACATTTGTGAGGTCAGGCACTGATGTTGGATGAGAAGGCCTGGCTCGCAGTCTCTGCTCTAATTCATCCCAATCGGGTTGAGGTCAGGACTCTGTGCAGGCCAGTCAAGTTCCTCCACCCCAAACTCGCTCATCCATGTCTTTATGGAACTTGATTTGTGCACTGGTGCACAGTCATGTTGGAACAGGAAAGGGCCATCCCCAAACTGTTCCCACAAAGTTGGGAGCATGAAATTGTCCAAAATGTCTTGGTGTGCTGACGCCTTAAGAGTTTCCTTCACTGGAAGCCCAACCCCTGAAAACAACCCCACACCATAATCCCCCCTCCACCAAATGATTTGGACCAGTGCTCAAAGCAAGGTCCATAAAGACATGGATGAGCGAGTTTGGGGTGGAGGAACTTGACTGGCCTGCACAGAGTCCTGACCTCAACCTGATAGAACACCTTTGGGATGATTTAAATAAGAGACTGTGAGCCAGGCCTTCTCGTCCAACATCAGTGCCTGACTTTACAAATGCTCTTCTGGAAGAATGGTCAAACATTCCCATAGACACACTCCTAAACCTTGTGGACAGCCTTCCCAGAAGAGTTGAAGCTGTTATAGCTGCAAAGGGTGGGCCAACTTAATATTGAACCCTATGGACGAAGACTGGGTTGCCATTAAAGGTCATGTGCGTGTAAAGGCAGGTGTCCCAATACTTTTGGTAGTATAGTTTAAATATATGTATATAACACCTAGCACCTAGGGGTCTATGTATAAAAACTTTGCAGTACGAATGTGACAAACGTTCACAGAGCTCTAATGAAAATCACTGCATTTTGTTACAATTATTTCCTATAGTCGTAAGTACCTTCTAGTGGCCAGATTGCAGTATTTTTCCGGCGTTTAAAAAAATACTGCATTATGGCTACCAGATGGCGCATACGATCATCAAAAATAATTATAATACACAAAAGACAATGTTTTTTTTTATTTGTTCGTACAGCAAATTTTTATACAAAGATCCCGTTCTGCCAGTTTATGAAAAAGGTTGGAATCCGCATTTATTCATAAAAAAATAAATACTAAAACAAACTAGCAATTTCTTCAACCAACACAACTGGGACTCTATGGAGAAGGAAGAATGTGGAGCTTTAATTGGTTTCCCGAGCTGCAGGTTGTAATAAAAGCTTCCTAATAGGCCTCAATTAATGACAGGCAATTCATTACCAACCCACATAAGAGGGCGTCCAGCAAACTGGAATAAACCGCATTGTAAAGGCGATTAACTCTTTCCGGTCACCAAAGTAAAACATGGGAGAAACAGCAAGGATGTACAATGACACTTAACAACCAATCAGAATTGAGCAGCAAAGCCTCCTTTATAAAACATTGAAATGCCACACTGTAGTGTTATAGTCCAAATACAAATATTATTCCAATAAAAGGTCAAACGGAAAAAAGAAAACGGTATAAAATGTCAACGCATTTCAGGGGCTAAGCCTTGCCTCCTTCATCAGGGCTTTAACCCCTTGTCTACCACGATACATTTATAAATGGCAGGGGGTCAAGCTCGTGGCTGTGAGCTTGGCATGCAGGGCAGGGTAGTGACCTTCGTAAAATGGTATCCCAGAATGAGACCAAGTGGATTCATGAAATAGATTTGTTGACTCCACGAGGCCTTAATATTGATATTGACCTTACCTGCTTTTTTACAGATTTTTAAAGTGGATGTAAACCTGATTTTTTTTATTTTTTATTTTTTCTGTCACAATGTAGTGTATAAGATTTCCCATCATCTGTGTCCAGTCTTGCCACAAAGAGTTAATCCAGCTCTGAGCAATCCTCTTTTCTTTTTTCAGTGAGATAAACGGATAAACAGGAGAACTTTTGTCCGTTCCGCCCCCTTGCTGTGAGTGGCAGGTGATTTACATATCTCATGCACTAGATTTAGACAGGCATTATTTTTTAATTCCCACCCCCCACTCCTTTTCTGAAGTCATGTGGTTACTTTTCTGGATTTTGACTGGATGTTAGTGATCATAGCAGAAGGAATACACAGGAGAAAATGCATGTTGACAAGGGGAGTGTAGAGGTGGGCGGGGAGACTACTGACATCACGACTCCACCCACCGAGCTCCAGACAACAGATCCACCCACAGAATCTGCAGTTTTTCAGTTCTTATAACAGACAGAGGGGAGACATTTGACAGATAAGGATACATGCAGGAGGCATCTATATCCTTATAGATCAGCACTATGGCAGTAGTTTAGAAAGGATGAGAGTGGGTTTACATCCACTTTATTTATTTTTTTTATAACTTCAATAATTAATTCTGAAAGGGTTAATGTAATGATCTCCCAAGTTCAGTTTAGTTTTAATAAAGGTATATTTTGTTGTTTACAAAATGTATTTATCTATTATGTGATATGTTGTTATATGCGTATGGAATTTAGCAATTTTATGGGTTATCTTGGTACATAGAAGGAATAAGGTGCATTTTTGAGTTTTCCCACTAGATGGTGTATGGTGGTTGGAGATTGAGAAATTCATCTGGACTTATTTTTACCATTGATTTTTATTTTTATTTTGTAGGGAGGGATTTAAAATAGTGTAAGTAATAATTGTTTGTCATTATGGCGTAAAAATGTGGTATCGCCCCTGACTCACACAATGTAAATGCCCGCCCGTCTTTTATATATGAACCACTCAGGGGTTATTGGGGTATACAGTTGTGCTCAAAAGTTTGCATACCCTGGCAAAAATCTTGACATTTTGGCATTAATATTGAAATATGACTGATCATGCCAAAAAAACTTTATTTTTTTTAGGTGGTTGTAAAGGCACAAGGTTTTTTTACCTGCATGAAGGTAAACAACCTGTGTGCAGCAGTCCCCCCCTCCAGCCCCCTAATACTTAGCCGAGGCCCCTCTCAACATTTGTGACATCTAGAACTGTTCATTTTTTGTCTGCATTTTGGTAGCTGACATTGGCAGACATATGATGGTTCTATGGATGGCCCGATGTAAACAGATTTACATTTGTATACATCAGGCTACCTCCGATCTGTCATTTTTAGCCACTTCAGCCCCGGAAGATTTTACCTTCTTCCTGACCAGAGCACTTTTTACAATTTGGCACTGCGTCACTTTAACTGACAATTGCGCGGTTATCTAATGTTGTACCCAAATCAAATTTGCGTCCTTTTGTTCCCACAAATAGAGCTTTCTTTTGGTGGTATTTGATCACCTCTGCGGTTTTTATTTTTTTGGCTATAAACAAAAAAAAGATTGACAATTTTGAAAGAAAATTTTGTTTTACTTTTTGTAAATTAACCCCAAAATTAAAAAAATGTAATTAATCCCAAAATTTAAAAAAAATAAAATAACTTCTTCTCTTCATCAGTTTAGGCCAATATAGATTTGTCTACATAATTTTGGTAAATATTTTTACTAGTAATGGCGGTAATTAGCGGTACTGTGACATTGCGGTTGACAGATCGGACATTTTTGACACTTTTTTGGGACCATTGACATTTATACAGCGATCAGAGCTATAAAAATGCACTGATTACTGTGTAAATGTCACTGGCAGGGGAGGGGTTATCACTAGGGGGCGATCAAAGGGTTAACTGTGTGTTCCCTAGGTGTGTTCTAACTGTATGTGGCTAGGACTGACTGGTGGAGGAGACATATCATTTTTCCTACTTAGTAGGAACAAACAATATGTTTCCTCTTCCTTGACAGCACAGGGATTTGTGTGTTTATACACACACACACACACACACACACACACACACACACACACACAAATCCCCGTGCTGGCGCTTGTGCATGTGATCACGCGCGGCCGGCAGTGACCGTGCCTGCCGGCCACGTGCCTTGGGTCCCCCACCGTGCAGCGGACGCGTGCCCTCTGGTGGCTGAAAAAGGGAAGAGCCATTCTGCCGCAGTGTATCTGCGTGAGCCGGTCGGGAACCGGTTAAGGCCGAAAAAAAGGCAGACGGGAACAGACTGAGAGGTCTATCCATAGATTTGCATGGAGCTTCTGATCAGGTCTGCCTGAAAAACTGCCTTTGGAAAGCTTGTGTGAAAGGGACCCAACACACACACACACCACTTACTGCAATCCTCCAATGATCTGCTCTTGTGCAGTAATTGCGGCACATAGACTAGAAGAACAATAATAAGTGGCTGTGAAACATGTCATAATATAAAGTGCTGTGTGCATTGAGTGCACCTGTGTGTGGGTGGCTTATCATCTCCAGTCATTGTCTCCTCATTATCATCTAGTACAGGGATGTTTCACCTTCCATAGAGAAGCAGCACAGACAGAAATGTATACATATAACACGTCTTATGATCTGCTATTACCAAGACAGCATGAGTGCGGGGGGCTCTCATCTCCATCTTATCACACCTCTCATACACATTGATGGATGCAAACTGCAACACTTGTTTATTCTAAGGCCCCTTTCACACTGGGGCGCGGGCGGCGGTAAAGTGCTGCTATTTTTAGCGGCACTTTACCATCATATTTGCGGAGGTATTCGGCCACTAGCGGGGCGCTTTTAACGAAAAAAGGTTAAAACCACCCGCAAAGCACCGCTGCAGCGGCGCTTTGCTGGCGGTATAGCCACGGTGCCCATTCATTTTAATAGGCAAGAGCGGTGGAGGAGCGGCATACACACCGCTCCTTCACCGCTCCAAAGATGCTGCTAGCAGGACATTTTTTCCTGTCAATTTGGTTTATTAAGTTTTAAGAGTTGTTACAGATATTTCCATATTTGACAGTCATAGTTACAATAAATAGTAGCATGTATAGAAAACAGAGAATTAATCTCTGTATCTAGATTGAGTTCCAATAATAAAAGAAGGCTGAAAGCGGAGCTCCCCTGAAAAAAAAAATATTAAAAGCCAGCAGCTACAAATACTGCAGCTGCTGACTTTTAATATTAGGACACTTACCTGTCCTGGAGTCCAGCGACGTCCGCAGCAGAAGACGAGCAATCGCTCGTCACTCTGCTGCCCCCACCGCCATCCTCAGTGAGGGAACCAGGCAGTGAAGCCTTGCGGCTTCACTGCCCGGTTCCCTATGGCGCATGCGCGAGTCATGCTGCGCCGTTCTCACTGGACCCTGTGTGTTCTGTTTGCCGAGTGTCTCCCAGAACACAACGGGTATTCTGCGGGAAGTGACGTACTACCCGCAGAGAGGACTCCCAGAAGTGGGTGCAAATACCTGTCTTAGACAGGTATCTGCTCCCCCCCTCCCCCCTAAAAGGTGCCAAATATGACACCGGAGGGGGGGAGGGTTCCGATGAGCGGAAGTTCCACTTTAGGGTGGAGCTCCGCTTTAAGCTAATCTACGATAAGCAATAACTGGGGTTACATAAATTAAAAATATGTTTGATGTAAATTCTAATTCCTTGCTGGACTGTCATGGTGTGAGGTTGGCTATGTTAATAATACAGTGTACTGTTTGACAGCGGACATTATTAGGTCTTTTACGGATCTCATATACTCAGGGACCTCTACCCCAGTCCCAGTATATCTCTTCTGGTTGATCCACCGGCTTCTCGATCTTTGGAATAATTTCTCCCTAACGGGATGAACACCTGTTCCTTATAAATGTCCTTCTCAAACCTGCATTAATTGTATATTTTGATACCCACTTCTTGCTTGACTGGCAACCCCATTGACAGAACCCAGCGTGCTGTTTATATTTCCAATGCTTTTAAAAAAATCGCATCCAATGAAATATTCATCATACTTCTACTACATTTATAATACATGAACTAATTGTCCTTCTCTACACACCCCTGAAGAAGGTTACCCCGAAACGCGTTGGGTGTAAAGAAGGTTTTCATGTATTTACCTATATGGTGACAATCTTTGAAACTGTATATTTTAATTTAATATTTCATTTTTTGATAAATATGTATAATTGTGAATAAAGATTATTTTTTACTTCAATATCCCGTATATTTGGAATTAATACTATTAGTGCCCTAAAAGTCCACCCAGGGGAACCCCCTTTTTCTTTTTTCTTTTCTGATGTAAATTCTAATAGATTACAAGACAGATACTGTATAAACAATTTATAAAAATGGTGTATGAATGGACACCGTTATTAAGATGAAAAATAATAAAAATTTGTATATATATCATTGAATTAACATATATTGGGATGGAGAGAAAGAAACAAAAAAAAGGCGCAAAAACAGATATTTACTACATATCTGATAAGTACATATTAATTCTATGGAACTCAATAACTTATTGTATAACAAACAAAAAATAAGGAGTGTGAATTGAAGAACTTTGCTACTAAATTTATAAACATCAATGGATAACAAAAGAAGAGACAGGTTAAGAGAAGAGAATAGAATAGAAAGAAAAATAAAGATAGGAAAAAATAGAAGGAAAAAGAAGTCCCCGAGGTTTTTTATAATGTTAGTCATACATATGGGTATAGCAGGACATTTTTTAACGACCTGCCAGCGCACCGCTCCAGTGTGAAAGCCCACTGGAGAGAATGGAGCGGCTCTTTCAGGGCGCTTTGCAGGCGCTATTTTTAGCGTAATAGCGCCTGCAAAGCGCCTCAGTGTGAAAGGGGACTAAAGCCTCGTACACACGGTCGGACTTTTGCCCAACAAACTTTGTTTTAAGCAAGTTGGACCAACAATCCGACCGTGTGTACGCTCTATCGGACAAACTTTTTCGTTTGGTTTTGGATTTCATCGGACAAAAGTTGGGTCTGCAAACGGACAAACTTTTGCCCAACAAAAGTCCGATGGAGCAAAGTCCGACCGTGTGTACAGATAACCATCGGACTTTAGTCTGATGGGCAAAACAACTAATGTTAAAATCAACCAACAATAGCAGAAGTTGACCAAAGGGTGGCAGTAAAGAGCAGAAAAAACACGCGATGTTGTAAGAAGTTTTAAGAAAGTTTGCAGAAAAGTCCTGTGGTGTGTATGCTATGGGTGTTCCCAACCAACTCCATTCGGACAAAAAAACACGGAAAAGTCAGATGGAAGTCCGACCGTGTGTACGAGGCTTTAGTCTCTACTTTTGTTACAAGTTGATACAACCTATGTAATTGTTGCACCAATTATTTTCGATATAGTAAATTGTTTTTCTTATCCCCCTCCCACCCACCCTGGCATTCCTTTAACTGGACCTGTACACCAGGGTGGGGGGGTCCCGGGAAGGTGTGCCTAATCATGTGACCACTGTGATTAGCTGTCGCAGTGGTCACATGATCAGGGGCCAGTCCTGCCAATTCCTGATCATTGATACAGACCAGGAGCTTTTAATTGGCCGCTATCAGCTGTGTCACAGGAGGTCGAATGTGATTGTACAGCCGTGGCCAAAAGTTTTGAGAATTACACAAATAATATTTTCACAAAATCTGCTGCTTCAGTGTTTTTAGATCTTTTTGTCAGATGTTGCTATGATATACTGAAGTATAATTATAATTACAAGCATTTCATAAGAGTCAAAGGCTTTTATTGACAATTACATTGGATCTCCCTTGTTGGAAAAGGACATGACGGGTCCTCTTTACGGAAAGATCTGGGGTCTATACAGGGAGTCCCCACATCTCTATGCTGGAAAGCCTGAGATCAAAAAAAAAAAATCGATCTCAGGCTTTCAAGCCCCAAAAAAATGTCAGTGTTTTCATCTGCCAGAGCTGGAAGTCACGACATTGCTTTCGGCCTCCGAGGGTCATAGAGATGGCTGGGGACCATCTGGTCCATGGCCAGCTCTATGGTAAACTGCCGCTGGCAGATTTGTTTCCCTAGCTCCTCGGTCTCACGGGAGAGACCAAAGAAGCACCGGAAGGCGAAGGGGAACGTCCCGCTGCCTGTAAAAGCAATCAAGCGGCTAAACAGCCGCTATGATGCCTTTTACAATGTAGGGAATCGCTGGCTGAAAAATAGGATTTTTATAACAGCTTACCTGTAAAATCCTTTTCTTGGAGTACATCACGGGACACAGAGCGACATAGTCATTACTAATGGGTTATATAGATACCGTCAGGTGCTGGCACTGGCAACTTCCAAAACCGGAAGTACCCTCCCCTATATAAGCCCCTCCCATCCGGGAGCACCTCAGTTTTGTAGCAAAGCAATAAGTGTCCCTAAAGAGGGGTGGGAGCTCTGTGTCCCGTGATGTACTCCAAGAAAAGGATTTTACAGGTAAGCTGTTATAAAAATCCTATTTTCTTTCTCGTACATCACGGGACACAGAGCGACATAGTCATTACTAATGGGATGTCCTAAAGCAATGCCAAATGAGGGGGGGGGATACACCATATATAAGCTGAGCGCTATCAGACATGAGGATCTTTTGCGGCCTGCAACACACTGCGCCCAAAGGCGACATCCTCCTGACTTCTAACATCCACCTGGTAGGACCTAGTAAACGTGTGTACCGAAGACCATGTTGCGGCCTTACAGATTTGAGCCAGGGAGGCCTGGTGATGCACTGCCCATGAAGTTCCAACTGCTCTCGTGGAGTGCGCTCTAACTTTGAACGGAGGCGGTCTCCTTCTCAAGCCATAAGCTTGCATAATGACCTGTCGAATCCACTTGGCTAAAGTAGATTTTGACGCTGCCTGACCCTTTCTGGGGCCTTCCGGCAGAATAAACAAAGTATCCGTTCTGCGAATCTGAGCAGTGGCTTTTAGATAAGTTTTAACTGCTCTTACTACATCCAAAGAATGCAATAACTTTTCCTCTACCGAAGTAGGTTTGGGGAAAAAAGAAGGAAGAACCACATCTTGGTTCAAATGAAACCTCGATACCACCTTAGGAAGAAAGGCTGGATGAGGACGTAACACTACTCTGTCCTTATGGATAACCAGATATGGCTCCTTACAGGACATAGCTGCTAATTCCGATACTCTTTTAGCCGAACAAATGGCTACTAGAAAAATCAATTTCCTGGTGAGAAGCACCAAGGAAATATGCTGTAATGGTTCAAATGGTTGTTTCTGTAGAACCGACAGAACCAAGTTTAGATCCCATGGACATATGGGAATATTAACCGGAGGACTAATACGCATCACTCCTTGTATAAAGGCTTTGACTAGTGAATGCGAAGCCAAGGGCCTTTGAAAAAATATTGACAAGGCCGAAATCTGACCCTTGATAGTACTCAAGGCAAGCTTCCTATCTACAGCCCACTGTAGGAAGTCCAGAATCCTACCTATTACGTACTTATGTGGATGCCATTTCTTGGCCTCACACCACGCGATGTACGCCTTCCAGATTCTATAGTAGATCTGCCTGGATACCGGCTTCCTGGCATTGATCATGGTAGATACCACCGCATTAGAGAGCCCTCTCTTTTTTAGAATGTGGGCTTCAATAGCCAGGCCGTCAAACCTAGGGCTGGTAAGGAAGGGTGGTATATCGGTCCTTGCGAAAGCCGGACGACGTGGGAGAGTCCAAGGACTCCCCACTGAAATTTTACAATCTCCGCGTACCACGCTCTTCGGGGCCACGCTGGAGCCACCGGAATCACTGGTTTCTTTTCTACCCTGATTCTGCGGAGTAATCGAGGTAACCATTGTGGCGGTGTGAATGCATATATCAGCTTGAACTGATCCCAAGGGAACACTAGGGCATCCGAGCCGCAAGCTAGGGGATCCCTTGTCCGAGAGACAAACCTGTCCCCCTTTGCGTTGAATCTGGATGCTAGAAGATCTACATCCGATGTTCCCCACCGCTGACATATTGTCCAGAAAACCTCGGGGTGAAGGGACCCTTCCTCTGGGCCTAATTGCTGGCGACTTAGAAAGTCCGCCTTCCAATTCTCCACTCCTGGAATGAATACCGCAGATATGGCTGGGACATATTTTTCTGCCCATTTCAGGATGTAATTTACTTCCCTCTGGGCTGCACGACTCCTGGTGCCCCCCTGATGATTGATATATGCCACTGCTGTGGCATTGTCTGATTGCATTCTGACAGGGGACCCTTGGAGTTTGGATGTCCATGCTACTAGGGCATACCGGGCTGCTCGTATCTCTAAGAGATTGATGGGCAGGGCCTTTTCTGCATCCGACCATCTGCCCTGGAGAGACTATTGCTCCAGTACTGCTCCCCAGCCTATAAGGCTGGCATCTGTAGTGACCACCTTCCAAGAAATCGGACTGAAGGATTTCCTTTTTTCCAGATTCTGGGGAACCAACCACCAACGGAGGCTCTTGCGAACGGAAGGGGACAAGGACATTGTAAGTCTAGGGCCTGAACTTTTTTGTTCCAGGCTGACAGTATGGCCCCTTGCAAATTCCTTGAATGGAATTGACCGTAGGGTACTGCTTCGAATGATGCCACCATTTTTCCCAGCAGCCTCATATACAGGCGTATGGACGGCTGTCTTTTTTGTACCCACTAAGTGGATCAAATCTTTCAAAGACAACACCTTTCCTCGAGGCAAGAATATTTTTCTCTGGCCTGAATCCAACCTTAGCCCCAAGTATTCCAGACTTTTGACTGGTTTTTAGGGCTGACTTGTCTCGGTTGATAATCCAACCGTGAGATTCCAGATACTTGATCGTCTTGTGAACAACCACGTCTAGTTTTTTCACTGAGTGGTCTATCAGCAACAAGTCATCCAGATATGCCATTATCATTACACCTTGTGTTCTTAGATTGGCCAATAAAGGGCCAGAATTTTTGTAAACACTCGTGGTGCTGTGGCCAAACCGAAGGGTAAGGCTCTGAACTGAAAATGGCGCCCTTCTACTGCAAAGCGTAGAAATTTTTGGTGGACTGGAAAGATGGGAATGTGCAAATAAGCATCTTTGATGTCGATCGTGGCTAACCAATCCTCCCCTTGTAGGGCAGTGGCCACCGATCGGATCGACTCCATCGGAAAGTCCTGATATACAGGAATTTGTATAGCCCTTTTAGAATTAATATGGGCCTCCCGTCCGCGTTTGCTTCGGGACTGTAAAGAGGTTTGAGTAAAACCCGAACCCTCATTCTTCCAGGGGAACCTCCATAATTACTCCTTGGAGCAATAGTTGTTCTAGTGCCAACAGGAGGGACTCTCTCTTCCGGGGATCCCTTGGCACGTTTGACCTCAAAAATGGGAAGGAGGAGAGTCTTTTAACTCCAAACTGTATCCCAAACCTACTGCGGAGAGCACCTATCTGTCTTGATCGTGTCCCGCCAGGTCTCTTGCGAACAACTGGAGTCCTCTCCCCACCCGACTGAGTGGGGGCTTCATGAATTTAACTTTGGGGGAGGTTTTGTACCTCCCCATACCCAGGGTTTCTCATTACCCTGCTACTGTCCCTGTTTTTTACCCCCGGGATTTGACCGAGGAGGCCGTCGGAACTGTTACACAGCCGATGCCCCAGGGACTGGAGAAGCAGGCCTCTTAAAGAGGGACCTCTAACTCTGCTTTTAACCGGCAAGAGCGTATTTTTACCGCTGGAAATTTTCTGGATATATTTGTCCAGGTTTTCCCTGAATGAGCGTTCACCATGAAATGGGACGCTAACCAGCCATTCTTTACAGGGAGCTTCAGCAGACCAGTTTTTGAGCCATAGGAGCCTACGCATATGTACTATAGACAGCGTAAGGCGGGAGGCCTGATGGACTGAATCCTCTATGGCGTCAACCGCAAAGCCTAAGGCTCTAGGTAGATCAGCTAGGGCAAAGCCTGCTGATCTGTCAAGTCCCTCAAGACCTGTTTCAACTGATCCTTCACTGCTTAGCAGACCCCAATAGCTGCTACTGCTGGTTGTATCACCAAGCAGATTTTCATAAGGACTCCAATCTTTTATCTATTGGGTTCTTGAACATTTGGACATTATCCACTGGACATGTCAGTGATTTATACATACAAGAGATGGCTGCGTCCACTGTAGGGACCTTCCATTTTTTTTTTGATGAACTTATCCTCCATGGGATAGACCACCGGAAATCTCTTGGGGGAATAAATATTTTCTCAGGACGTTCCCAATCCTGGTAAATGAGCCCTTTCAGTAAAGGGTGAAGTGGAAAAGAACAAACAGTCTGGGGGCTTCTAGCGACCCCAACGAGGATACAGTAGTGGTTGATGGTTCCGCAAGGTGCATTTTTAAATGCTGATCGGACCATGTTAGTCAGAGACTGAACCCATAATCTTTCAGCTTGAGATGCTGAGAAAAGGTTCCCCCACTGTTGATTCCTCTATAACAGAATCAACCTTATCCTGATCCCCTTCAGGCAGGTCGATCCCTGTATGGGACTGTTGCTCTGCTAACAGGCACTCTGAAGGAGGAGACGGAGATCGGGCGTGCTTTCCCTGACAGGGATGCAGCGATAAATGTTGACAATCTCTCTCTAATCCTCCCAGAGCTGAGGAAAAAACCTCCTCTGTTACATACACAGGAGCAGGTGACTGAGGACAGCCACAGTACCAAGTACCCCTGCGGGGTCTCTACGGTCACTTACCTCTGAACTTCAGGGGAGACTGGTGCAGCAGGAGTATGCCCAAGATCCTCCGAGCCCGATGAGACCCCCTTCGCTTCCTGGAAGATTCAGTTCCGGAGCTTCTGGACGGCATATTCCTAAGCCTAAAGCTGAGGTATTCCAGCCGTAATACACCACTTTTACTGAGAATAGTCTAGCACAATTGCTGCTATATCACAGTTGGTGTCTACTAATGTGCCTTTCTAGGGGATGCCTGTATCAACCGCTTGCTGTATGCCTTTAAATGTTGCCAGCTCTGTCTCTGTACTTCATAGCCAGCTCACTACAATATTGTGGTTTTTTTAAACTGCTGGGACGCCCGCACATGCGCAGAAGCGCTGCGGCGCACACAGAGCGTCATCCCCCAGGCTCCGCCCCCTTTCCCGGCTCACCTCTATATATAGAGGCGCGTGCACGCGCACGGGCACGTGCGCCTTCGGCGCTAATTTTAAATATGGTAACAAGGGACAGGAGCCAGGGCCCCTCTTTGCCGCAGGCCGGGGGATGGACGAGCACTGCAACATGGCAGAGGAAGCAGTTTCCTATAAGAGAACTCACCATCTGCCTGGACTTTGCTCTGCTGAGAAGAAGCTAGTCCACATGACAAGAAAACATTCCACAGCGGCCTCTAGTGGACAAACACAGGTACCGCAGTCTAATATATTAAATATATATAAAACATTTTTTTTTTTTTTTTTTCTTGACCACCATTAAAAATTATTACATTTTTTTTAGTAGTTACAGGCATGCACAGAATTTTGCGGGAATACCATTAGGTAACAGACAGAAAGACAAATTAGGCTTGGGGGTCCCCCAATAGAACCAAGTTCCTGGGGGCCCCCACTTACCTGTTCCCCGCCGCAGGACTTTGTTTGGTCCACAAAAGCCCAAACTTCACCTATCACGGCAGGCATTGTAATCAAACCTTCAGGGACCGGGTTCCCAAGGATTCCACTCCCCTGGACCTGTATAGCACCCTGCACAGAAAACATCTTGGTCGTGGGTATGACCAGAGCTCTGGATCCCAGGGTCCAGCTCTCCTAAGAGAAGCATTACAGGCAAAACCTTGCTCTTCTCTGCAAGGCCCGGGTACCGACCGTTTAGCTATGAAGCTTTTTTGGTCGGATCCGGAATAGCTTACTGAGGCCCAAAAGAACCTGTACGCAAGCTCAGTGAAAAACACATGTTTCTTCTTGGCCAACACCTTAGACACTGGCAAAAAACTGAGGTGCTCCCGGATGGGAGGGGCTTATATAGGGGAGGGTACTTCCGGTTTTGGAAGTTGCCAGTGCCAGCACCTGACGGTATCTATATAACCCATTAGTAATGACTATGTCGCTCTGTGTCCCGTGATGTACGAGAAAGAAAAAAAGGAAGAGATCTGGATGATGCCTGTAGCTGCAGGCATCATCCGGATATCTCCATTCAAAGTAAATGACGCCATATGACGTCTACCCGGGGGAAGTGTTAAAGCGGAACTAAACCCATCAGTTTAATAGTTTTAAAAAAATTACATTCCTGGCATGTTTCCTTGCGCTCCCAACCAAACCATCCAATGGCTGTAGTCATAACTGACTCCAGCCATGCAGCGTCATGGCAGTTGAAGATCAAACAGAGGCAAAGATGGCAGCTTCATTGGCTGAAAACTAAGAAGGGTTTAGTTCTGCTTTAATTAGTGGATGTGTATAGATTATTTTTTTTGAGAATAAGGATTATGGTTTTGTGCCCATTTATCCATTTAACTACTTCAGCCCCGGAAGATATTTCCCCCTTCCTGACCAGAGCACTTTTTACAATATGGCTCTGCGTCACATTAACTGATAATTGTGCGGTCGTGCGATGTTGTACCCTAACTAAATTTGCGTCCTTTCTTTCCCACAAATAGAGCTTTCTTTTGGTGGTATTTGATCACCTCTGCGGTTTTATACTACTATTTTGTACTATAAACAAAAAAGAGCGACAATTTAGAAAAAAAAACAAAACAATATTTTTTTCTTTTTGCTATAATAAATACCCCCCCCCCCCAAATTTAAAAAACAAAAACAAATTTCATCAGTTTAGGCCAATATATATTCTTCTACAAATTTTGGTACAAAAAAAAAAAAATCGCAAAAAGCGTATATTGATTGTTTTGCGCAAAAGTTATAGCATCTACAAACTATGGGAAAGATTAATGGCATTTTTATTTTTTACTAGTAATAGCGGTGATCTGCGATTTTTAGCAGGACTGCGACATTGCGACGGACAGATCGGACACTTTTTTGGGACCATTGACAATTATACAGCAATCAGTGCTATAAAAATGCACTGATTACTGTGTAAATGTCACTGGCAGGGAAGGGGTTAACCACTAGGGGGCGATCAAGGGGTTAACTGTGTGTGTTCCCTCAGCGTGTTCTAACTGTGTGGGGATGCGAGCGACTAGGAGAGGAGACATATCGTTTTTCCTACTTGGTAGGAACAAACAATATGTTTCCTCTTCCCTGACAGCACAGGGATTTTGTGTGTTTACACACACAAATCCCGTGCTGGCGATCACGCATGGCCGGCATCGATCGTGCCCGCCAGCCACGTGCATCTGGTTCCCCGCCATGCAGCGGTGGCCGAAAAAGATAAGGATGTACCCGTACGGGATTTCACCCAGGGGAAATCTGGTTGGGAACCGGTTAAAGTAAATGAAATCCCTGGCTGGATGGTATAGACCAGGGGTCTCGGGCCGTAGTTCGGAGATCCCTGGTAAAGGCCACGGTGAAACCATGTATACATTTTGTAACATTTCAAAGCCAAACTGGCCAAAAACAACATGATCTTAAAATAGTTTTCTCTTATTTGTCACCCTCCCTATTCAAGTTTTCCTCGTCTATCATTCATGACTTCTATAAAGCATATTTCTGTGTCACAATGACATTGCAGATTGGACATCGATCTTATATATAAAGGCTTCTCCCAGGATGAGTATGAATGTGGTCTGGTCACAATCAGCAGCAAAGGTCACCTGGATCAATGACATATCACACCACCATTATCAATTTTCACATTGCTGACGTTTCATTTTACCTTTTTTCACTTCTATATTTATTTTTATTTTTGTGACATTCGTTTTTGTCCTCCACTATCCCATTCATAGTGCACATCACCTTCATTATAATTTTTTCACAACCTTTATATTCCATTTATTTCACTTAGAATATGACCAACACACCCTATTAGTTAAATACCACCATAGAAGCACATCGATCATATTCCATTCATTATGCTTAGAATATGGCAAATATATTTTATTAGCCAAATACTATTACAGAAGCACATTGATAAATACAAATATATATTCAAGGACATACCACCGCTGTTCTCTAGTCTGTCCACTTAATACTTTATACTCAGCAACGGACGGACGGACGGACGGACGGACGGAGGCTGTTGATTCCCCTTGAGATGCTAGTGATGGAACTCCGGTTAGAAAGCATGGTTCTAACACACAGTTGACTGGTAATCATATACTCTATATATATTTTTTACTATTGGGCATACACCCATGTAGAGAATTGAAATTTAATAGATATATTTCCCACAGCAAACCACCCATCCTCTGAAGAGATCCATTGGGATCGAAACGCGTCAGTAATTTATACAGATGCATGTGAAATGTTAAAACTGTATGGCAATGTTGTGTCTTAATTCTGTGTGGTTATTTATACATGTTTTTACCGGAGTATATACGTGTTGGGACTGTACTTAATGTGTATACACAATACATTTTTAATATGTATTATTGTAAATTACTTTCAGAATTTTGCTGTCTAAAGCCCCTTGGGGAAACTTCCTATTCTTCTGTAATTTTCAAGGTGCGCAGCGCCTTTTTCACTCCCAGTATACGTGTTCTTGCCATTTTTTCATATCAGTGTCTCCATCCTCCCTCGGTATGAACATTTCATGACTCTCAGCAATCTCATATACACAAAGACCGGCTAGGAGCTGAATAAGGCAAACGTTCATCATAGAGGTCACACAGGGTGGTGCTAAAGAGCTGAAAAACCACATAGTTTTGTGTTTGTTGGCCGACAATTTTTTGTCGTTTGTATGCAATACAAGTTTTTATTTAAAAAAAATATTATGAATATAAAAAAAAAAAAAAATTATAAAAAGGTAGGGTGTGTTGCTAAGAAATAAGTGTAAAAAATAACCCTGTAAAGTGGGTATTGCATTCAGATCACTTTTCAGAGAGTATTTGACCGGCGGGTTTTTTTTTCAAATCCAGTCCGGATTTATTTTTTTCAAATCCAGTCCGGATTTATTTTTTTCAAATCCAGTTCGGATTTTTTTTTTTCAAATCCAGTCCTGTTTTTTTTGGACTTGAATTTCTGGTCGTGAAGGATGCGTGAAAGGCAGCTCGGGAGCTGTGTCTCAACGTGGTGCCTATTAACGGGTGTGATTTCAGTCCAGGGGGTAAACAGTTATATCACCATAGCATACTCTTCAGGGGTAAGTGGGTCTGAGATTGCTCGAGTTGTACCCAAAGTTTGGTCGGCGCATTGCGTCTCCAATCAAGTATACAGCCAAGATGAGTGGTGAAATAGTATTGTCTAATATATGGTAAAGCCAGACCTCTGTAGGGGTGGAGAGCATCATTTGCTTTTTACTGAGTCAGGGTTTCTTATGTGCCCAGACAAATCGGGTAAAAAGGGCCTGAACTTGCTTAACCACTTAAGCCCCGGACCATTTTGGCTGGTTAAGGACCAGGCCACTTTTTGCGATTCGGCACTGCGTCGCTTTAACTGACAATTGCGCGGTCGTGCGACGTGGCTCCCAAACAAAATTTACGTCCTTTTTTCCCACAAATAGAGCTTTCTTTTGGTGATATTTGATCACCTCTGCGGTTTTTATTTTTTGCGCTATAAACAAAAATAGAGCGACAATTTTATAATAAATATCCCCCAAAAATATATAAAAAGAATTTTTTTTTCCTCAGTTTAGGCTGATACGTATTCTTCTACATATTTTTGGTAAAAAAAATTGCAATAGGCGTTTATTGATTGGTTTGCGCGAAAGTTATAGTGTCTACAAAATAGGGGATAGTTTTATGGCATTTTTATTAATAATTTTTTTTTACTAGTAGGCGATCAGCGATTTTTATCATGACTGCGACATTATGGCGGACACATCGGACACTTTTGACACTATTTTGGGGCCATTGTCATTTTTACAGCGAAAAGTGCTATAAAAATGCACTGATTACTGTGAAAATCACACTGGCAGTGAATGGGTTAACCACTAGGGGGCGGTGAAGGGGTTAAAGTGGAAGTAAACCCTCCTATCATTTTCAGGCAAGGAAGCTGCCATCTTGGCATCTGTTTAATCTTCAACTGCCATATTGCTGCACATGTGATCAGTTATGACACCAGCCATTGGATGGTTTGACAGTTTGGTTGAGAGCACAACCAATGTGACAGTTGGCATTCCCGGCATGCCGGGAATGTAACTGCTTTTTGAAACTGTTAAATCGATGGGTTTACTTCCGCTTTAAGTGTTTTCTAGGGAGTGATTACTACTGTCAGGGGGCGTGGCTTGCCGTGTGACATCACTGATCATCGTTCCCTATGACAGAGAACAGACGATCAGTGGCAGTCACACTAGGAAGAATGGGGAAAGGTTTGTTTACACTTACCTCTCCCCGTTCTTCAGCTCTGTGACCCGATCGCGGGACACAGGCGGCGATCGGGTCCCGCGGTCGCGGAGCACAGGACCAGGTCGCGAGCGCGCCGCCGCCGGTGGTGCGCTAGCAACCCACGGCTGGGCTCTTAAAGGCGACGTACAGGTAGGTGCTTGTGCCCAGCCGTGCCATTCTGCTGATGTATATCGGCGTGAAGGGGTCCTTAAGCGGTTAAAAAAAAAAGAATGGGATCTGTATGGGCAGGGCTTGGATGAGGTAAAGAAATTTGGGCAAGATGCTCATTTTTATGAGGTTACATCTGCCAAACCAGGAGTGGAGTCCCGTGTGCCACTTATCTAGGAGTACGTGTCTTGGGAAGGGAAATTCAGGTTGTATGTGCGTGATATATCAGATGGGACATGTGTGCCCAGGTATTGTAAGGCCGTGCTTGTCCATTTAAAGAAAAAGTCCGTTTGCATGGTGAGCAGGTCACGGTGGAGGACCGCTACGCCCATCGCTTCCGACTTGGAGAAGTTAATTTTTAAATGTGAGAGTGCACCGTACCTATCAAATTCCTTGAGAAGGTTAGGAAAAGAGATCATGGGGTTCATCAGGGAGAATAGGTCATCCGCGTAGGGGGATCTTTTACATTGGGAGTCCATTTACGTCTGGGTTTAGCCTGATTGCTCTCTCCCTGGAACCGTTCCTTTGCACAAACAAGGAGGGGGGAGCTGGAGGCATCCTTGTCTCGTCCCATTCCCTATAGGAAACGGTGCAGAGAGTACGCCATTTGCTTTAACCGGAGTCGTAGGATTTCGAGTAAATCTTACCTATCCAGTCAAGCATCCTTCCACCCAGACCAATGTGGCGAAGAACAGAGAACAAAGTTCCAATTCACTCGATCAAAAGCCTTTTCGGCATCAGTGCTCACAAAGACACAGGGCACTCCAGAGGTGTTTGCGACGTGTATGAGGTTTAGCACCTTAACGGTGTGGGTCCCTAGCTTCCCTGGTAGGGATGAAGCCAACCTGGTCGAGGTGTATCAGGGATTGGAGGTGTTGTGCTAGTCAAGTGGCCAGAATCTTTGAGAACAATTTCAGGTCTATATTTAAGAGAGAGATGGGCCTGTAATTCCCGCATTAACTCGGGTCTTTGCCCTCTTTATGGAAAAAGAAAATATGGGCCCTCAGGGTGTCTCTAGGGAAAGTCAGTTTTTTTTTCTTTCAAATCCAGTCCAGGTTTTTCCCAACTCCGGTCCGGGTTTTGGATTTTCGAACTTTCAAAAAAAAAAAAAAAAAACCTAAACGAAAAAAAAAAAAAAAGAAGAATTTTTCAGCAGTGCACGTCTACTTTCTTGTGCATCATCTTTAGAAGAGGCTTACTTCTGGGACGACAGCCATGCAGACCAATTTGATGCAGTGTGCGGCGTATACTCTGAGCGCTGACACCCCACCCCTTTAACCTCTGCAGCACTTATATGTCTATTTCCCAAAGACAACCTCTGGATATGACACTGAGCACGTGCACTCAACTTCTTTCGTCAACCATGATGAGGCCTGTTCTGAGTGGAACCTGTCCTGTTAAACCTCTATAGTCTTGGCCACCGTGCTGCAGCTCAGTTACAGGGTCTTGTCAATCTTATAGCCTAGGTCAGTGATGGCGAACCTTGGCACCCCAGAGGTTTTGAAACTACATATCCCATGATGCTCACGCACACTGCAGTGTAGCCGAGCATCATGGGAAACATAGTTCCAAAACATCTGGTGTACCAAGGTTCGCAATCACTGGCCTAGGCCATCTTTTTGTAGAGCAACAATTCAATATTTTTTTTTTTCAGATCCTCAGAGAGTTCTTTGCCATGAGGTGCCATGTTGAACGTCCAGTGACCAGTATGAGAGAGTGAGAGCGATAACACCAAATTTAACACACCTGCTCCCCATTCACACTTAAGACCTTGTAACACTAACGAGTCACATGACACCAGGGAGGGAAAATGGCTAATTGGGCCCAATTTAGACATTTTCACTTAGGGGTGTACTCACTTTTGTTGCCAGCGGTTTAGACATTAATGGCTGTGTGTTGAGTTATTTTGAGGGGACAGCAAATGTACACTGTTATACAAGCTGTACACTCACTACTTTACATCGTAGCAAAGCGTCATTTCTTCAGTGTTGTCACATGAAAAGATATAATAAAATATTTACAAAATTGGGAGGGATGTACTTACGTGTGTGTATATACATACAAACACAGATAATTAAAATTGGACACTCATTACATCTCTGCTCTATATACATACATAGCTCCTTGACTACAGAACACCCCCGCCTTCTGGAAATCGAGGGCAAGGTGTTCTGTTCCAGCAGAATAGAACAGGGAGGGCCATCACTGCCTTTTTTTTCTGTGCAGCAGAGGAAAAATTGTCAGCCAAAAGAAAGGAACTTAGGACACAGGATTTATGGCAGGATAACTGATAATTTTCTGCACTTGAAGCATTTTTTTTTTTTTTTAATTCCTAGAAAGACACAAATTTTTTTTTTTCATGAATCGGCAAGATGTACTGTGGAGACACTAATCCCTCCTAAAGCCCCATACACACAGTCGGACTTTTCCCTGGATTTTTGTCCGAACGGAGTTGGTCGGGAACACCCATAGCATACACACCACAGGACTTTTCTGCAAACTTTCACAAAACTTTTTGCAACATCACAGGGTTTTTCTGCTCTTTACCGCCACCCTTTGGTCAACTTCTGCTATTGTTGGTTGATTTTAACAGCCGTTATGTCCATCGGACAAAAGTCCTATGGTTTTCTGTACACACGGTCAGACTTTGCTCCATCGGACTTTTGTTGGCTAAAAGTTTGTCCGTTTGCAGACCCAACTTTTATCCGATGAAACAAAAAAAGTTTGTCCGATGGAGCGTACACACGGTCGGATTGTTGGTCCGAATTGCTCAAAATTAACTTTGTTGGCCAAAAGTCCGACCGTGTGTACGGGGGGGGCTTTATAGTAAATTTGGGACAGTGCAGTTATTCACAGTGACTCCAAAAGCAGTATGTAGTCTACCAGTCAGAAAACAGCTCCATTAAACCTGAATTCCAAGAATGCTTTTTTTCATAGTTACATTGGACCAGCTTGGAAATTATAACTACACATGTGCAATGCCTGGCCAATCCTCATGGAAGCTGGAAATCACAGCAGCTGTCTTGCTGCTTATTTAACACAAAACATAGAAAAGTGATGGCAGTAAAAAAAAAAAAAAAGACCGAATAATCCATCAAGTCTGCCCGTTACATTTGAAGCCTTTTACCATTGACTGTCACTACCTCTGCTGGAAGTTCTTTTTTCCCCCCAAGCATCAACAACCCTTTCAGTAAAATACTTTTATTCGTTTTGAACTTTCCTCCAGTTAGTTTGAGGTCATGTCCCCGGGTTCTTCATTTTGGTTTCATAGTGAAAAAAATAAATGCCCCCCCTGAACCTTATTCACCCTCTTTATATATTTAAAAGGTTTCAATCATGAATCCCCTTTCTCTTCTTTCCCCTCCAGACTGTACATAGTTCCTGAAGTCTCTTTCGATAGGTTTCTCCCTCCCCTCCTCCCTGACCTTCCACTGTTTTGTTCCCCGTCTCTGGACTCCTACAGAGAGGGGAAAAAAAATTATCTGATCCCCTGCTGATTTTGTACGTCTGTCCACTAACAAAGAAATGATCAGTCTATAATTTTAATTGTAAGGCTTTTTTTAAACAGTGAGAGACAGAACAAAAATATCCAGAACACCACATTTCAAAAAGTTATACAGTGGAACCTCGGATTGGGAGTAACGCGGTTAACGAGCGTTTCACAATACGAGCGCTGTATTTTAAAAAAAATCGTAACTCTAGTGTTGTCTCGCAAAACGAGCAGGATTCAGGCCAAAGCAGTGTGCAATACCGCTTTTGGCCTGAGGTAGGGGGAGCCAAGCTGAACGACGCCGATCGTCGCCATTCGGAAATGCACGGAAAGGCCCGAGGACAGTACAGCTGACCTCAGCAAATCTCAGGAACTAAGTCTTTCAAAGGTTTGCAGAGGTGTCCTCTAGCCATTTCCGAGGCTCCCTGGGGTGCCCCCCGCCTCTGGCCGCATGCGGTATTGCATGCCATTGAAGTCAATGCGGAACAAATTATTTTAGTTTCCATTGACTTGAATGGGGAAACGCGCTTTTGATATGCGATTACTTTGGATTACAAGCATTCTCCTGGAACTGATTATGCTCGTAATCCAAGGTTCCATTGTAAATTGATTTGCATTTGAACGAGTGAAATAAGTATTTGATCCCCTATCAAATCGGCAAGATTTCTGGCTCCCAGGTGTCTTCTATAAAAAAAAGGTAACAAGCTGAGATTAGGAACAATCCCAGTCCCCGTTCACATCGACATGTCAAATCTCCAGACCTAGCCAGTCTCCAGACCTTAATCCCATAGAAACCATGTGGAGGGAGCTGAAGGTTCGAGTTTCCAAACATCAGCCTCAAAACCTTAATAACTTGGAGAGGATCTGCAGAGGAGTGGGACAAAATCCCTTCTGAGATGTGTGCAAACCTGGTGGCCAACTACAAGAAATGTCTGACCTCTGTGATTGCCAACAAGGGTTTCTCCACCAAGTACTAAGTCATGTTTTGCAAAGGGTTCAAATACTTATTTCACTGATTAAAATGCAAATCAATTTAGAACTTATTTGAAATGTGGGACAAAAGGGATTTTTGTGGTGCATAGATAAATCAATGAGAGAGAGTTTCTAAAAATATATAATTTTTTTTATTGGTACAAATTTTTGCAAGAAATATAAAAAACAGATCCTAGGTATATTCAATGCATGGTAAGTCATACAGAGATGGTGGTCATAATGCATAAAGAACTCGCATAGAAACCCAACATGTTTCGCTTAAAAAAGCTTCCTCAGGGGTATGCGATGACCATCAACGTTTGTCAAGTATGACTACAAAAAAGAAAAAAATATAAGA
This sequence comes from Rana muscosa, assembly GCA_029206835.1. Lineage (NCBI taxonomy): Eukaryota > Metazoa > Chordata > Amphibia > Anura > Ranidae > Rana > Rana muscosa. Next base: position 316,161,946 of record CM055120.1, on the reverse strand, counting down.
TTATACCTTTGAATAGCTAAACAACCGTATTTAGACAAATTAGATACAGACAAGATTAGACTGCAGGGTCAAATCCCTCCCTCTGTCACTTACCAAGCCACCCGTACTGTCTGCGGAGCACCACCAAGAAACACAGGATCGAGAACTACGATCAACCCATATTTTTGGAGGATATAGGCACGCCATGCTATTCATACCTAAATAAACTAAACCTATTGTGGTTTCTTTTAGTGGTTTCCACAACAAAAATCGGTCTTTCTTCAAGCAGACAGCCCCACAATACTTGCAAGTGAACATATCTTTGTTCACTTGATTATATGCAAGTTAACCTTATTTACTGCATTTTGAACTCATAGTAGACAGATTTTTCCGTCTTCTGTGGTTTGCTTACTGGTTCACCAATCTTACTGCATTTTCATTTCTTTTTCTTTCTTTTCATTCTTGTCCTTGACATATAGCTGGTCCCCTATCTATTGTTCGCTGTGGTCACACAACCGCGCCTTTCTCTATATGGGTTGATCGTAGTTCTCGATCCTGTGTTTCTTGGTGGTGCTCCGCAGACAGTACGGGTGGCTTGGTAAGTGACAGAGGGAGGGATTTGACCCTGCAGTCTAATCTTGTCTGTATCTAATTTGTCTAAATACGGTTGTTTAGCTATTCAAAGGTATAATCTTATATTTCTTTTTCTTTTTTGTATAGTCATACTTGACAAACGTTGATGGTCATCGCATACCCCTGAGGAAGCGCTTTTAATCGAAACATGTTGGGTTTCTATGCGAGTTCTTGTATTCCATCCAAAACTTTATGCATTATGACCACCATCTCTGTATGACTTACCATGCATTGAATATACCTAGGATCTGTGTTTTATATTTCTTGCAAAAATTTGTACCAATAAAAAATTATATATTTTTAGAAACACTCTCTCATTGATTTATCTATGCACCACAAAAATCCCTTTTGTCCTACCTCCCCTTTACTATAAATTGCTTGGGATGAGGTGCCTATTTTGATGAGTGTTTCACCAATGAATGGACAATCCAAATATTATTTGAAATGGGTTTTTCTGGATATTTTTGTTATTCTGTCTCTCACTGTTAAAATAAACCGACCATTAAAATTATAGACTGATCATTTGTCAGTGGAAAAAAAAAAACGTACAAAATCAGCCGGGGATCAAATACCATTTCACCTTACTGCAAGTTGCTTGCTCAACACAGATGCCATTCAGAGGATGCCTTCATTATTCTCAATGAATGCAAAATTTTCTCTGGAGACGAAAGGCAATGATGTCTTGATCGCTACCTTATCCAATCAAAGAAGGCTTTGCATTCATTGAGAGGACGCGAAGAATCCTCTTAATGGCACCCATGAGGAGTGAGCAACCTATGTTAAACTAAAGCCAGCCATAGACTGTTTAAAATATCAGCCTGTTCAGCAGGGATCTTTTGAGATTTGAAGCATGTATGGGTAGGCTGAATGTACCCAAGTTGATTGAGCGATCAACTTGGGTACAACCAGCCTGTCGGATTTTACATGCGATTATTGCTATCGACTTTTATAGCAGCTAGCAATAATCACTGTTCTTGTAGAAACCGCTTCTCCCACTATAACACAATAGCTTCATGTGAGGGATTCCCCAAACACTGACTGTGTTGATGGTGAAAGCAAGAGATTTTCTTTCCAGCAACCCATTGTTGCAGGAAAGAAAATCACTCTGTCTATGGCCAGCTTAAGCAGCAGGGCAGCCGCTCAGCACAGGACCTGTAGGCCAGCAGTCATCACTGCAGTAGCGGAGCCTACTAAAATAATTTACAGCTTCCACAGGCATCGGTCAGCTATGGTATATACATAGTTAAATTGGTCCAAGCTGGAATAATGTACCAAGCAAAAATATCCATACCTGGAACTTAGTTTAGGTGTTAATGTTTGGGAGAGTGAAGTTCCACTTTGATTTTTTAATCCTTATGCTGCTAGCATTAGTAAATAGATAGGAAAGTATATCATTTACATGTTTTAAACATTACTTCAGTTAATTTGCCTAGTCTAGAAACCAGGAAGTATGTCATACATCCGAGGAGTCTTCAGAAGGGAAGGATTGGTTCTCCTCCTGGCATACCAGAGATGAGGGGAGATGGATTTCAGGAAGCAAGTGCTACATGAATCTGCCCTTACTCAAGATGGCCACGGCCAGAAATATGATAGTGGGGGGGTGTCAAAATGATTTCTCAACCAAATAAAGCATGGAGACATGGATGGATTTGGGGGGGACACAAAGTTTGCTTTGAATATAAATCACTTAATGAGCAGGCCATTTTGTCGCTTTGACAATTGCGTGGTCGAGCGACGCTGTACCCAAAACAAAAATGTATGTCCTTTTGTCCCCCCCCCCCACAAATGGAGCTTCATTTTGGTGGTATTTGATTACCTCTGCGGTTTTTATTTTTTGCACTATAAACAAAAAAAGCGACAAAAAAAAAATAAAAAAAAAAATTACTTTTTGCTCGAATATCCCCCCCCCCCCCCCCAAAAAAAAAGAAAATATCTTGCAATAAGCGTATATTGTTTTGTGCAAAAGTTATAGCTTCTACAAAATAGGGGATAGATTTATGGCATTTATTATTTACTAGAAATGGCGGCATTCTGTGACAGATCGGACGCTTTTGACACTTCTTGGGACCAGTGACATCGAGAGATATAAAACTCAGAGCTAAAAATAGCCACTGATTACTGTACAAAATGTCACTGGCAGGGAAAGGGTTAACACTAAGGGGCTATCAAGGGGTTAAGCGTTCCCTAGGGATTGTTTCTAACTTGTGGGGGCAGTGTACTGACAGAATAGAGAGAGATCGCTGTTCCTGATCACTAGGAACAGATCTCTCTCCTCCCGCCAGAACGGGGATCTGTCCGTTTACATTGACAAATCCCCGTTCTGGCTGAGGAGTGGGTGGCTGGCGCACATTGCAGCCGCGCGCGCATCGGCGTGCGCAACCCCATATAGCTTCTTAAAGTGGCTGACGTACAATGACTGCGATTCGCGCAGCCGTGCCAACCTGCCGCAGTAAGACTGGCGGCTGGTCGGCAAGTAGTTGAAAATGAGGTAAATGGTGTTTGTTGACGGTGCTCACATGCAGTGAAGATCCACTTAAAATGACAAATCCCACACATACATTTTCCACGATCACACTCTGGTAACTCTTACCGACCACACAAAAGCTTTGAGCAAAGCAGGCTACTGACACGACCCATTGGCAATTTTTCAAATGGTAATTTGCAATTTAATGAATTTTTTTTATCCCCAAAAACATTCACAACCCTATACAGATTTTATGCTCCTTTTACAGTTTTCAGGTAGATCCGTGTTTTTCAACTAGCAATGAAAAAGGACTGGAGTTTGAGTGACTTAATTCTTTCACCAACATAATAAATGAAGATCTTAATCCAAAAGAAGATGCCAATAATGTCAATTGGTTCAATCATTTTGAAACACCCTGGCCTTGTAAAAAACAAAGCGCCTAAAAGGTGCAAAATACATACAAAGCTTGCGATGACTGCAAGCTTATACATAAAAATAGGCAGCTCTTTAAGATCACTGGAGGCGGCCATATTGGAATAACCGCCAACAGGGCATGGAAAAACCTAATATAATACGGCGTGCACCACAAACTGGTAACAACTCTGATGATTGAGATGGAATTTTCCATGGAGATACTAGAACACAGGAAAGGGTAGAGTGCATATTTAAAACAATAAATCTAAGCTAGAAAATTGACATAATCTGGAAGATATTTGGACATCTGTCAGAGCTCTCCTCTATGAGGTGACAAGCAACGACTTCATAATCAGCATTCCTGGGAAAAAAAATGCTGCTCCAAAAACAGATCCAGAAGTTTCAGGAACCCTGCCGTCACACCGAACGCCCATGAGAATCCTCCTGTGAGTGGTCTCCGAGCTTCACCGACTCCTCCTGGAGGCTCCACAGCATGTTGGTTCAAGGTGGCCTCAACAATCTTCTACTGGAGTCTATAGCAGAACTGGCCTCACAACCGGAAGATCGTTCATGGGTGGCGTCAACAGCAGGATTTAACCTCAGCAACCCTTTTGCGCGATGTCACCACCTGAAGCTTTTGTGATTTCCATAGTGGTAAATATCTGGCACAAGAAGAAAGAAAAAAATAAAATAGATAGAGTTAAGCCTAACCGTTTGATTTCATGTCAGTTTTAATAACTGCACCAGTTAATCAACATCACACAAGCATTACCCCAAATCAGGCAGCACAGTGACCTGGAGGTTAGTACTTTCTTGCAACACTGACAACAAATCCAGACCAAAACATTATCTGCATGGAGTTTGCATGTTCTCCCTGTGTTGGTGTGGTTTACTCTGGGTACATTGGTTTCCTCCCATACTAAAAAAAACCATGCTGGTTAACTGGCTCCTGCTTAAACTGGCCCTAGTATATTGCATGTACGCATGTGAGGTAGGGTCCTTAAGCTGCTCCCACTGTATGGGCTGTTAGAAAGCTGGCACGGCTGCGCGAATCTCCATCATTGTACGTCAGCCGCTTTAAAAAGCTATAGGGGGTGCGCATGCACCGCCATAGCCGATGCCGGTAGCCAGCAGCCGCAATGTTTGCCAGCCACCCGCGATTGCTCCTCACACTAATCAGCATGATCATAGTCCATCGAGAACTACAAGCCCGTCTGAGGTGGAAGATGGGACCTGTATTTCATTAAATTCATAGAGCCCTGTAAATGAAAGTGTAGGCAGAGTTGTGGATTTGTAACATGTTACACCCTAAATATGAGTGTAACGTTACAAAAGGTGAACTTTTCCTTTAACCATAGAGGTCTCCGATTACAGAAGTAGTCAAAGCCATTTCCGCTATACCTTTCCAAAAAGGATCACAGTTCATTCTGCACTCCTGTGACCCATTTTCAGCTGACAGTGGGCTGAAGCCCGCTGTCGACTGAAGTCAATCAGCTGGTCCAGGATCTCGATTGATCCAGACTTTACAGTCAGGATCCACCCAGAACCCTGGACCGGCAGCTGGCTCAGCCTTTCAGCGAGCCGCAGGGAGCCTGAGCCAGCCGCTCCCGCCTCCTCCATAGCCCAGCGCTCCAGTGAGCACTGGAGGGGAAGAACAGATAATCGGTGACTTGGTCACCGGGTTACTGAAGACTGAAAACTGAGCAATCAGTGGTCTCTGACTGAGTATTCAGGTCAAGTTGCGGGGGACAGATGCAGAATTATATCAATCTGGCATCCACACACATTATTAAAAGATGGAGAGATAGAGAGAGATCATCTTTAACCCAGACTTTTTTTCCCCAGACTTGTGGGTGAAACGAGTCTAGAGGTCGACCGATATATCGGCCGATTTTTGGCACTTTTTAATTAAATCGGCATTGGCCGATTGTGCTGAAAAAAAAAAGTGCCGATTTAAAAAACTTCAGCGCGACTCGCAAATAAGTTTTTCCATAGAAGTCAATGCAAGTTGTCTGAAGTTTCCTGTGGAGCGACTTGTCTCTGGGCAGCCTGCCAAGTGTGAGAATAGAATACAATATTGCTTCTTATTAATGAACTGAACTCCGTGTGTAGAAGTTATCAGTTTAACCATTTAGGCCTCATACACACGGACGTTTAAAAAAAACAGGCTGTAAAGCTAGTAACGACGCCTGGAAAAAAAGCGACGTTAAAAACAAGATTTTATTAGAGTTTTGACGTGGCGTCAATGCGCGTTAAACGTCGTTTGTAAGCTTTATCGCTAAGGCGCGTTTTTTTAAAACAAAATCCCTCTAATTTCAACTCCCAAATTATTGCGATATCACATAATAAACATTTTACAGCTTAAAAACGCTGACGCTAAAAAACGCGGTATAACACTAATTCGCGTTTGAGCTTTTTTCGGCGTCAGCGTCAAAACAGCTCTAGCGCTGGAGCCTCAGAACGTGCTGGTCCTTGGTTTTTTTGGAGCTTAAAAACGACCATGTCTGTTACAGCTCAAAAACACCATGGTGTGTATGAGCTCATTGAACATGGAGTGGCGTTCTTAAGCAGCAAAAAAAAGCCGCTGTTAAAACGCAAGAAACTTGCTGGCAGAGCTTTCTTGCCGAGTAAAATCGGTCGTGTGTACGCGGCTTTCAGGTTTCTCGTCAAGAAAAACAGGCAAGAATCTCGACGAGAAAAATAGAGAACCTGCTCTCTATTTTCTCGTCGAGATTCTCGTCGGCATGTTTCTCGACGAGAAAAGTGTGTGTACACTTACCTGTCGCCGTGGAAAACCGCGCATGCTCAAAATGACTGACGCATGCGCGGTAGCTTCCTAGGCATAGGTAGGGTGTAGCAAGATGGCGGCAACGGCATTGAATGTGACGAGCGCACGCTCATCGTAGTTGACGACGTCACCGCGTTCGCGCCAAAGAACCGCGGGTTCTTTGAACGGAGCGTGTGTACACTCGGCCAGGACAAAGTTTCTTGACCAAGAAACTAGTCAAGAAAAACGATGAGTTTTTTCCTGACGAGATTCTCGGCCGTGTGTACAAGGCCTCAATCTTTCTGACACTTGTAGTTTACAAGTAAAAATCCTGTATTTTCTGCTAGAAAATCACTTGGAACCCCAAAACATTATATTCTTTTTTTTTAGCAGAGACCCTAGGAAATAAAATGGCGGTTGTTGCAATATTTTATGTCACACGGTATTTGCGCAGAGGTCTTTCAAACAATTTTTTGGGAAAAAATACACTTTAATGAATTTTAAATAAAACAAACAAAAAAAAAAAAAACAGTAAAGTTAGCCCGCTTTTTCTTTGTCTAAAAGTTCTGATTACCTGTTTTTGTGCCCGCTTCCTGATTCCCTTACCGAAGATGGTGGCGGCAGCACCCGAGAGCCGAGGGAGAGATCGGTTTCGGGCGCCGACATTGCGGGCACCCAGGACAAGCAAGTGTCCATATATTAAAAGTCAGCAGCTGCAGTATTTGTAGCTGCTGACTTTTATTTTTTATTTTTTTCGGCGGAACTCCGCTGCTTTCACACTGGAGCGGGCAGGCGTTGGCAGTAATACGCCGCAAGTTTTAGCAGCGCTTTACCATAATTTTAGTGGTGCTATTCGGCTGCTAGCGGGGTGCTTATAACCCAGCTAGCGGCCGATGAAGAGGTTAAATGCGCTCGTGTAGCACCGCTGCAGAAGCGCTTTGCAGCCGCTTCGGAAGCAGTGCCCATTCATTTCAATGGGCAGGAGTGGTGGAGGAGCGGTATACACTGCTCCAAAGATGCTGCTTGCAGGACTTTTTAACGTCCTGCCAGCGCACCGTCTCAGTGTGAAAGCACTCAGGCTTTCACATGGAGACTGCAGGGGAGCTGTTTTTCAGCCACTTTTACAGGTGCTATTTTTAGCCCAAAAGTGCCTGAAAAACACCCCAGTGTGAAAGGGGTCCAACTGTTAGATTTTATGAGATGAAGGGGGGGGGGGGGGGGGGGGAAATCGGCCTAACATATCGGCCCAAAAAAAAAAAAAACGGCATCATGTATCAGCCGCCGCGATTTACAAATATCGGCCAGAGAAAAAAACGAATTGGTCGACCTCTAAACGAGTCAATGGAAAAGTTTGGGGTTGGGACTCTTTTGTGGGGAATAAAGTTGCCAGCCTTTGGCCTTTTCTTCGGAGCGCAGTTAAATCTTTCTTTGGATTTATACACAAGCAAGCTGTCTTTAACAAGAACCAACGATTAAGATGATGACATTCACATGCATAGCGGAGCCAATCTTTTTTTAGTGCCAGGCAGGCAAGGGAAATCTTTTGCCCAGCTGGGTAATAAATGTGCCGTTTTGTTGCCTTTTTACGAGTTACAGGTGGTTATGCTTCAGCCGTGGAAAAAGCATCATACTGCCATCGCTGAAAATTGCGCTGCATCTGCTAATGATTTTATCTGACAGTTTACAGCATATGTTTTCACAAAGCAGCTTGGCATGTCTCGATGTGGAGAATGTTTTTTTTAAACCACCACACGGTAAACCTTCCTAGCAAGCCACTTTTTACATTGATGTGAAACTGATAACAGAACAGCCTGGGGCTACTCACCTCTGCACACGTTGGATGGATGCCGATGGTCTCGTCCAGCTTCTCTTTAGTGAGTCCGCATTTCATGGCGGCCGCATATCCCTGAGTGATCTCTCCAGCGTTCGGACCCAAGATATGGAATCCAACGACACGCTCCTAAGGAAGAATGAAGTGTTAGTAATTGGCCAAATCCTGCTACTTCTGGAAAAAGATAAAAAATGGTTCTTGGTATCACATTTAAAAAAAAATATATAAAAATAAAAATATGGTACATATTAGACCACAACTGTCCCAAAAAGTCAAATAGAAATAAAAATTGAAAAACAAGTCATTTATGAATAACTCATTTTAAAAAGGGGTTGTAAACCCTCATTGTTTATTTACTGCAGCAACCCCCCCCCCCCTTTTTTCTTTCCCGAGCCCGATCGTTCCAGCAATGGGGATGAGCACAGCAGCTCCAGCTCGGGTCCTCATTGGATAGCTTGATAGCAGCAGGAGCCATTGGCTACCACTGCTATAAAATCCAGTGACACGTGAGCCAGGCCGAGTCCTGCTGTCTGTGTCAAAGGACGCAGCAGCAGGACTCAGGAGCACGCCCGCATGAGTGCCCCCCCATGGAAAGTGGCTTTCCGTGGGGGCACTCGAGAAGAGGAAGAGTGCAGAGGGGGGACACCAGAAAAGGAGGATCGAGGCCACTCTATGCAAAAGACTTTTTTTTACAAAAACAAAGGAAGCTTTACAATCACTTTAAAGCGGAGGTCTGTCCACCCCTGCAAAAATTAAAAGCCAGTAGCTACACATACTGCAGCTGCTGGCTTTTAATAAGATACTTACCTGTCCTGGAGTCCAGCGATGTCGGCACCGCAGCCGATGTTTCCATCAGCTGTTGGGTGCATGCCGCCGCCATTGCGGGTAAGGGAACCTGGCAGTTTAGCCTTACGGCTTCACGCCAGGAATCCTACAGCGCATGCACGAGGCTCTGCTCCTCTCTCCTACTGGCCTGGCGATATGGGGAGGAGGGGGGAGCCGAGCGGTAACATCAATATCCGCGGCTGTGGCTCCCGGAAGTGGTAACAGGATACCTATCAAAGAGAAGGTCTCCTGTCCAATTGTGGCTGAGAAACAAATGAGCAGAAGTTCCACTTTTGATCGGTTGCTAGGTAAGCTCAGACACCATTTCTCCAGACTCCTGCAGTGAGGCGGTGGCGATTACGCAAGGGGTTGCAAGTATCGCTTGGTGGGTGGGGGCCTATAAACAAACATTGTTACTTTGCAGCAGTACATTTCTCGAATACATGCATATTCCCCCATGCTTTGTCTCTTAAAGCCCAACATTAGAACAGGATGCATGTTACTGACAGGATTACCAGGTGAAAATAAAGCAAAGAACTAAAATGCAGCAACCACATACACCGAACAGCCAAAACGTTATGACCAACTGTTCCTTAAGTTGAGGTGTTGAAAGCAGAAAAATAGACAGACATCGCAGTTTGTGGTGTACGGGGCTGTGTAGCCACAGACTGGGTGCCCAAACTGACTGATGTTTACAGCCTAAAGTGCCTACAATGGGCACGTGAACTGGACCACGGAGGAATGGAAGGTGGCCTGGTCTGATGAAGCACGTTTTCGTTACATCATATGGATGGCCGAGTTGGTGTAATTTACCTGACGAAGAGATGGCACCAGGATGTAGTATGGGAAGAAGGTGGAGGCAGTGTGATGCTTTGGACAATAAACTGCTGGGAAACCTTGGGTCCTGCCGTTCACGTGGATGATACTTGACATGTACCACCTACCTAAAACATTGTTGCCGACCAAGTAAACCCCTTCATGGAAACGGTATTCCCTGATGGCAGAGGCCTCTTTCAGCAGGATAATGCAAAAAAAGGTTTAAGAATGGTTTGCGGAACACAAGTTAGACATGCTGACTTCCAAATTCTGAGTATCTCAATCCAAATCGAGCATCTGTGGGATGTGCTGGAAAACTCACAACTTACAGGAGTTAAAGAATCAGCCAATGACGGCTCAGTGCCAGATACCACAGCACGAGAAGTCTTCAGAAATCTAGCGGAGTCCATGACTCAGGACTGTTTGGTCAGCAAAATGGGGACCTATCCAAGATCATAAAGTTATGGCTGATCGGTGTAGATTACACATTTTTGTTCTTGGGTTAAATAGATTCTTAAAATACCAGATGGCAAGATTTTTTATCAACCAAACTGTTACGTACATAGTCATCTTTATTGCAGATGATCTTTGCATAGCACTGATTATTATCCCGTCCTGGGACCGTCCATTCCAGAGGCCAGAACAAAGTGTGGTAGACCTAAGAAGATAAATGGATGTTACTGGGAGGAAGAAAAAAAAAAGCTTTCCAAAAAAGGACACAATAAATGCATCTTTGGATTAATATACAACACATAGTCAACACATAAAACACAGAACTGGTCTAACTGCTAAATATCTACAGAGTAAAGCATTTAAAAAAAAAAAGGGTGTATCCCAAACAAACAAAATTGCTATAAATTGATATAACTTTGCTTTGTGCCATTAACCCCTCCAATCAACACCTGCATCTGGATGTTTGAAGTAATTATACCACGCAAAGGTTCTCAGGATGTTTAAAAAGGTAATTATATAATATAAAAAGCTTCTCATTATTATAATCTTTGCAGCACAAGTGATCAAACTGGAGTCTCTCAAAGGAGAGTGTGGGAGGTTTATGGAGGACCAACATAAATGGAGCTAAAACAATTTTCTATACTGGAGAAAAATGGTTCATGACCCAATCACATGACCACAAGCCTGGGTACTGTCACATGAGATCTGCTGAAAAGAAAAGATCAGCCGGGCTTTTCCCAAATATCCCCCTTCAGCCGTCATCATGTGACCAAATCTCTCTGGGAGGGAATTAGAAGTTAATATGGGCCAGCTTGGTGATTCAATGACTGAAATCCAACATCTGGAGGGCTCTTGGGGTTGTCAGACACAGTGAGAGATTTGATCTTCCAGGTGCTTCTCCTGTGACTGTTTAACAATGATTGGGGGGGGGGGGGCGCTCACAATGCACCTTGTCAATTTAGAAAATGTCTTGCATTTCTTTCAGTGAATACAAGGCTTTCTGGGATTGGATGGAGGTAAATGGCAACGTTCATCTGCCCCTTCTTTCCACTCTCCAATCACAGTACGCCTTGTATTCACTGTAAATACAAGACTGTTTTTAAATGGACGAGGTGAACTTCGAGCGACTCCCTATCATCACTGTATGCCAATCATTAGAGGTAACTAAGCCAACATCTAGAAGGGGTTTTCTTCTGTGTTCCACTTTAAGTTTTACATTATGCAACCAGCACTGGAGGGAGCTCGGAGAAGTTATTCAGCTCTTAGATTACTCTATTCCAGTAAATGAACATACCTTTATAACCAAGTTTAAATTAAAATCTAGCATTTCTTTTATTGGGAGAGGTTTTAAAAAGGCAATTTCAACCATGTGGCTAAAAACAAACCCAAATCATTAATGAACTTTTTTCCCCAGTCAAATGATCCGAAGAACTTCAATTCACACTAAAACCCAATTTAAAAAAGTACAAGGTTTGCACTGGGAACTCCGGCTTACCTCCAGATTTTCTTCTCCAAAGACCTCAATGGCTTTCTCTTCTGAATATCCACAGCAGCCATACTCCATTGGAGTAAACACTGTGGTTGGTACATTAACGTAATCACACTGTCAGAGAGAAAAAAAAAGTAATATTAGAGCAAATGGCATTGCTTTATACTGCAAACCACATACTCAATCCACCGAGATAAAGCATTGCTATATGACCAATGAGACTGATCTCTGATGAGGGACTGATCTCTGATGAGGGACTGATCTCTGATGAGGGACTGATCTCTGATGAGGGACTGATCTCTGATGAGGGACTGATCTCTGATGAGGGACTGATCTCTGATGAGGGACTGATCTCTGATGAGGGACTGATCTCTGATGAGGGACTGATCTCTGATGAGGGATTGATCTCTGATGAGGGACTGATCTCTGATGAGGGACTGATCTCTGATGAGGGACTGATCTCTGATGAGGGACTGATCTCTGATGAGGGACTGATCTCTGATGAGGGACTGATCTCTGATGAGGGACTGATCTCTGATGAGGGACTGATCTCTGATGAGGGACTGATCTCTGATGAGGGACTGATCTCTGATGAGGGACTGATCTCTGATGAGGGACTGATCTCTGATGAGGGACTGATCTCTGATGAGGGACTGATCTCTGATGAGGGACTGATCTCTGATGAGGGACTGATGGCAGGAAGCGCTTTCTTCCTGTGACCATCACTAGTAAGGCTAGGAGATGTTCATTGCCAACCAGCACTAGGCATTGTTAGCATTTCACTAGGCACAGTATTTTCAGCAACATCCAGCAAACATTGTTGGCCCTCTGCCGGAAATCTAGGGAAACACCCTGGAACCGGCAAGAAAAGGCAATATGGATAAGAAAAATGAATGCTTGCTTCCATGACAAGTGGCTGCTCTTCTGCATTGTGCACACAGGAGGTTGGCTACGAGCACCATTTAGAAAATGCAAAGCAAAAAGTTTAATGAATGCACGATGTGGAGAGAGCAATGTCACCACCCCCGCCTCTCCATCCTTCTAAGTCAGGGAACACTTTAAAGTTACTTGGAAAATGCAAAGCATTCTCTGGATGGTGCATTTTCAGAGTGACCAAGCTCCTGTGTTCAGTAAACCGCGATGCAGCTGATTGGCTGGAGGCCCAGAAGCAACTGGAGATCACTGGAGTATTGGTGTGTACTTAAGTGATTTCCACTTTCCAAGGGGAATCAGTCCTATTATGGTAAATACATAGTTAATTTGGTCCAAGCTGGCCCATTGTAATTATGTATAGTGGTGCTCAGAGATGGATAGATAAAGATAGATTTTACATACATACTATAAAGTTTGGGGATTATAGCTCCGCGAGACTAAGTGCATAAACCATTTAAAAAAGGCCCATTTACAAACAAACCAAAAATAAGGCTTCACTCAGCATACAGGGAAAACTATAAAACAAAGTCCACTTAGCTTCAGCATAAAATAAAGTCCGCTTGTCTTCAGCACAAAAATAAGTTAAAGAAAAAAAAAAAAAAAAAAAAAAAAACTGTTTGCAGATGGGTCTTCGCCCCAGAACTTCAAAAGTCCTAGCTGTATCCTCAACAGTTCCCAGCAGACGCACAGCTCATCTCCACAGGTGCAACCTCCCATACTCCTCCTCGCCACACCTCTGGCACCACTTCCTGTTTTAGGAGCTGTTCTCTGGAGGTGTTAACCCCCAGTATGCCGACTCCCAGTGATCGGGGCGGAGGCTCTTTCCCACCCGAATAGCACTTTTGGGGCCTGGAATTTCGGAGGCTCTAATGACTCTCGAGACCGTCCTCTCCGGATTAACTCTATCGCAGGGAATCCCTCACCCATTTTGGGTGACCCCCTGAACCCTATCACAGCTCTCTTTAAAAAAGGGACCACAACCCAAATACTGGCGATGTATAGCATCCGTCCAGGACCCAACCTTGGCGCCCTTTACAATACAATATATATACACACACACACACACACACACACACTTTTTATTTATAGTATATTTGACTTTAATATTATGAATTTAAATGAATATGAATTTTCAGCCATTATCAGCACTTTCTCAGCTGCGCAGTTTTTGAAGCACTTTTGCGATAAAAAAAACAAAAAACGAAAAGCTCAAGAATATTGCAGCTCTTTACAGTAAAAAGGTCTGCCCACCGCTACAAAAATTAAAAGCCAGCAGCTACACATACTGCAGCTGCTAACTTTTAATAGGACACTTACCTGTCCTGAAGTCCAGCGATGTCAGCACTGTAGCCGACTTTCCATCAGCTGCTGGGTACCGCCACCGCCATTGCAAGTAAGGGAACCCGGCAGTGTAGCCTTACAGCTTCAAGCTGGAAACCCTACTGCACATGCCCGAGGCTTCACGCCTCTCTCCTACTGGCCCAGCGACAGGGGGAGGAGGAAAGAGCCGAGCGGTGACGTCAAAATCTGTGGCTACCGGAAGTGGGAACAGGATACCCGTCAAAGACAGGTATCCTTCCCCATGCCCCCCCCCCCCCCAAAATGTGCCAAAATGTGGCACCAGAGGGGGGAGGAGGAGAAAAATGAGCAGAAGTTTCGCTTTTGGGTGGAACTCCGCTTTAAAAATTCTATGTCTTCAAACTGGTCCGTTGCGCTTCCATTGCAGTGTTAAAAATCCTGCTGGCTGCATTTTTGGTGCAGGGGTTTTTAACTCCCCATTAAAAAGGCATTTAAAATGCATCAAAAAATGCAAGTGTGCTGCGTTTTTAAGGTACATGACCTATAAAAACTGCAGTAAAATCATGTGCGTTTTTCAGCACCCTTTTTTCGAATCGGCAAAGCGCCGACAACCGTATTTGTCAGATAATATATCAGTGCATACCCAAATTACACACAACATACCCACACCTGGAATTACTGTTTAAAAGGAGAAGGTCCATTCACAACATTTTACTAATTGATTCCAGAAAACAAAAATGACTGAACTACCAACATTAGCCAAACACTATAACCTACTCCATGCACTTTAATCTGAGTTCCCCACTCCATCGAGTCAGATTTCTCATAGCTCCTCACATGTTTAGTGGGAAAGTTTGCTTCCTCAATCTGAAACTTTTTCTTTCTGCTGGTTGTGGTCACAAGATTTAAATACTAAAGGAGGGGGGGAGGGAGGGGGAGAGAGAGAGAGAGAGACAGAGAGAGACAGAGAGAGACAGAGAGAGACAGAGAGAGACAGAGAGAGACAGAGAGAGACAGAGAGAGACAGAGAGAGACAGAGAGAGACAGAGAGAGACAGAGAGAGACAGAGAGAGACAGAGAGAGACAGAGAGAGACAGAGAGAGACAGAGAGAGACAGAGAGAGAGACAGAGAGAGAGAGAGAGAGAGAGAGAAGTCTATAGACAACATTTCTAGCTTGCAGATTACTAACAGAGGGTGGGGTGGACTGCTTAATTCACAGCAATATCTGAAAACAATACTAAAGCCCAGAGCTAGCAGCCCAGGTCTCATGCTTGGATTTAAAATCTGATTTATTTGCAGTTTAAAGAAAGTGTCAAATACTGCAATTTGTATTCTGAATCTCCATGCATAAAATGGCAGTGCAGCTTTTACCTCTCAGGGAGCACTGTGTGTAATATTTAGCTCTAAATATGTTGTGATCATGCAATAAACAATTTGGATGCCAGTTTTTGTTGATCCATGGTGTGCTGGCAAATATCTACTTTGTGACTTGAACCAGTATCCAGCTTGCTGTTACTGCAGCACCCAAACTTTGAGACTTATCCAGGAACGTGTGCGATGGGAATATGAAGTATTATTTCAAAGGTCATGTGACTCAAAAACCTGCATCAAAAAAAAACTTAACAGGTGCCTTATTGATGCATTCTTGCTGTGTTTTCAATGCATTTCAATGGGGAGATTAATCAGTTACAAAAACGCAGCAAGCATTTTAACACCACAATGGACCAGTGTGAAGAATTGAAATGCATGAAATTTTGGTGCATCCTATATTTTTGGTTTCGGCACCAAAAGTTCCATTCAGTGCACCTCTATACACAATAGCTCCAGAGAAGGGATTCCAGTATCAGTCAGAATCAAGAGATGTCCTTTCCTGGGACCATGGGTAATCTATGGCCTGCCTGAGAATACACTGGATAAGCAGATAATTCTGAGAGTTCTTATTAAAAGTGTCTATTCTTCAATTTACAAAATCAGACTCCATTTAAAAATCCCATCACCTGAGAACTAGACAACCTGCAGTTGGGTTTGTGATTATGAAAAGTGTATACAGGGGGTCCCCGACTTACGAACCGGGGCGCTGCGTGGACCCTCTGCCGTTCTGCGCATGTGCGGCCAGACGAAGCCTCGGAAAATGTCAGAAATGTCTGTAATTGCCCGCACATGCGCAGAACGGCATTCGACGGAACATCGGAAATGTCCGTAATTGTCGTTCTGCGCCGGCGTGGCCGACTTACGAACATTTCTGAATTAAAAACAGGAGGAAAGTTCGTAACCCGGTCATCCCCGGTACTGCCGCAAGTATTGATTAGCATTGCAGGCTTGAGTGCATTGGGAGAGGGTGCTGGAAGCCACGTCAAAGCAGCCAAGGAATAGATATTGCATCTATTTCTTGAAACTGCCAAAAAAAGGCTGCATTGCGGTAATGCGTTAAAGAAAAAAAAATAAGCAGAATGCACTCCCTTTAAAACAGTCTTACTATACACATTTTCTGCTGTTCCTGTCTCCCCTAACAACCCCCCCCCCCCCCACCAGGTGGCAAAGCATCATTCCTGTTTTGGTAGAGGCGCTCTAAACTAGCGTGGTTGACCTAATTATTTGTGACAGACAAGTGCTTTTCTCTAGCACCAGGCACTTGTACAAGAAAAATGCCATCACTAATCATGCAGAGGGAGGGATGTTTGTCAGTGCAAGACTCTTCCACAGGAAGGAGGAGGCATGCAAGTGCACCTCTCCTCTACACAGTGGAAAGTATACACACGACCATAGAAGGGGTGGTAGCAAATGGAGCTGCACACAAAACAAAGATTACATTTTCTTAATTGGTCAGACTCCCTTCAAAGCAGAGATAAAGATTTAAACATGACTCAATAGACAAGCAGACAATAGACCTCATGAGATGACTGCTTCCTTAAGTGAAGATTATGGATCCGGTGGAACCCCTAAACCAAAAATGCTATGGGTTGCTCTAGCCAATTCCTTCTATCCCCCCCCCCCCCCCCCCAAACACCACCAAATAAATACAAGGAAATTCACTGCTTGCACTACATTCACACCTTTACTTTGGAGTCTCCGTACAATCTCCTGGCAAGATAACGCCCTGCTTGGATTGCCACCGGCGTCAACTCCCACTTTCCCTCCAGGATATCTCCAATGGCATACACGTAAGGCACATTGGTCTGTTCTTCGTCGTTCACTGGAATCTTGCCATTTCTTAGGAAAAGAGCCACATGTGTGGAATTAGTGAAGTCATTTTGCAAAATGACTACTCATGAAAAAGGAAACAGTCACACATACAATTCATTTGTGGGTGTCCTACTTACAGATGACTGTACCAGAGACCTTATGATTATTTGTTCTGATGTGACCCGACTGTAGAACAAGCTTTTTATATATACACACCCACACACATTATGAAAGCATAATATATTAGAAGTCACAGGGTACTGGACACAAATAGGGGGAAGACGGGTCTGCAACTAGCTTCTGCTTTAAAGTGGATGTAAGGCCTCAAGGTTTTTCATGCATTCTATGTATGAAGGTGAAAACCTTCAGTGCTGCAGCTCCCCTCAGAGCCCCTCTTTTCCTTACCCGAGCCCAATCCCATCCAGCGATGCGCACAAGTGCAGTGGCTCCGGCCGCTGTCCCTCTCCTAATTGGACAAATAGCAGGAGCCATTGTCTCCAGCTGCTGTCATTTAAATCCAGTGACATGTGAGCGGGGCAGAGTCCCACTGTTTGTGGCGATGGTCACAGCAGCAGGACTCGGAAGCGAGCATGCACAGGTGTCCCCAGGGAAAGCAGCTTTCTGTGTGGGAACCAAATGAAGGGGAGGGGCATGGAGCGCTGGCAGGGCACCCCAGTAGAGGATCGGGGCTGTTCTGTGCAAAAATAGGATTTTTATAACAGCTTACCTGTAAAATCCTTTTCTTGGAGTACACCACGGGACACAGAGCTAGTCATTACATAATGGGTTAAGGGTCACCAGCGGTGATTGGACACTGGCACAACCAATGGAAGACAGTTCCCCTCCATATAACCCCTCCCATCAGGGAAGTACCTCAGTTTTGTAGCAAAGCAGTAAGGTTCCCATAAGAAGGGTGGGACCTCTGTGTCCCGTGGTGTACTCCAAGAAAAGGATTTTACAGGTAAGCTGTTATAAAAATCCTATTTTCTTTATCGTACACCACGGGACACAGAGCTAGTCATTACATAATGGGACGTCCCAGAGCAATGCTCATATGAAGGGGGGGAGACACAGATCAAACCGACCGCTTGCGGACCAGAAGCCCTATACTGCTGCCTGCAGCACACTTCGCCCGAAGGCGGAATCCTCATGTCCTTTCACATCTATTTGATAGAATTTGGAAAATGTATGGACTGAGGACCAAGTTGCAGCCTTACAGATCTGAGCCATCGAAGCCTGGTGGTGCACTGCCCATGAAGCACTTATCGCCCTGGTAGAGTGCGCCTTAACAGGAAAAGGAGGAGTCCTGTTCTTTAAACCATAAGCTTGAACAATTACTTGTCTAATCCACCTGGAAATGGTGGATTTTGATACCGCTTGGCCCTTCTTGGGACCATCTGGTAAAATAAACAAAACATCTGTTTTACGTATCTGAGCGGTTGCTTGCAGATACACCCTTACCGCTCTCACTAGATCTAGAGAGTGTAATAATTTTTCCCCCGCCGTCCGCGGGTTTGGAAAAAAGGAAGGCAGAACAAAGTCTTGATTCAAGTGAAAAGCCGACACCACCTTAGGCAGAAAAGCCGGATGGGGTCGTAGTACGATCTTGTCCTTGTGACAAATTAGATAAGGCTCTTTACAAGAAAGAGCTGCTAGCTCTGATACTCTCCTAGCAGAAGCTATAGCAATCAGAAAGGCCAATTTCCTACTTAATATAATTAAAGGAATATGGCGAATAGGTTCAAAAGGTTGCTTTTGCAACACTGACAATACCAAATTCAAATCCCATGGACACAAGGGAGACCTGACTGGAGGATTTATCCTCAGTACCCCCTGAATGAATGTCCGAACTAGGGAGTGAGATGCCAATGGTCTCTGAAAGAAGACTGATAGAGCCGATATTTGCCCTTTGATGGTGCTAAGGGCTAATTTCATATCCACTCCTAACTGGCAAAAAGCAAGAATCCTACTTATTTCATATTTCAGAGGATTCCAACTTCTGGATTCACACCAGGAAACGTATGCTTTCCAGACTCTATGATAGATGAGTCTGGAGGCTGGCTTTCTAGCATTAATGAGCGTAGAAAGAACCAGGCCAGAGACCCCTCTCTTTTTCAAAATGTGGGTCTCAGCAGCCAGGCCGTCAAATTTAGCCTTTGTAAGGAAGGGTGGAATACTGGACCCTGTGACAACAGGTCGTGTCGAAGTGGAAGCTTCCAGGGCCTTCCTATCGCCATTTTTACGATCTCGGCATACCAAGGCCTCCTGGGCCAGTTTGGGGCCACTAGGATTACTGGTATTCCCTCCTCCTTGATCCTGCGAAGCAGTCTTTGTAGAAGAGGGATCGGAGGGAATGCATAGATCAGTGAGAACTGATTCCATGGAGTTATTAGAGCGTCTGTCCCGTAGGCTAGAGGATCTCTCGTTCTGGACACAAAGTTGTCCAATTTCTTGTTGAACCTGGAAGCTAGCAGGTCTACATCTGGGTTTCCCCATCTCAGACATATGGCCTGAAAGATCTCTGGGTGAAGAGACCACTCTCCTGGTAGCAGCTGCTGACGACTCAGGTAGTCTGCTTGCCAGTTTTCTATCCCTGGAATGAAGATTGCAGAGATGCAAGGTACATGCTCTTCTGCCCATGCCAAGATCCGGTTCACCTCTCTTTGGGCTGCCCGACTGTGGGTGCCTCCTTGGTGATTGATGTAAGCTACTGCCGTAGCATTGTCGGATTGAACCCGAACTGGGTAGCCCTGTAACCTGTATGTCCAGGTTTTGAGGGCTAGATATACCGCCCGGATCTCTAGCACATTGATGGGCAGGATCCCCTGAGTCTTGGCCCAGGTTCCCTGGGTAGAAGCCTCCTCGAATACTGCACCCCAGCCCGATAGGCTGGCATCCGTAGATACCACCTTCCAGGCCACTGGGAGGAAGGACTTTCCCTTCCGTAAATTCCTGGCTTCTAGCCACCAATTGAAGCTGTGGCGTACTTGTGAGGACAGGCGCATGGGTATATCCAGAGCTTGGCTCTTCCTGTTCCAGGAGGCTAAAATATTGCCTTGAAGTAGTCTCGAATGAAACTGGGCGTAAGGGACCGCCTCGAAGGAGGCTACCATCTTTCCCAATAGTCTCATGCAAAGGCGAATAGACGGCCTCTTGTTTGCTTTGACCTTGTGGATCAGGTCTTTCAGAGACTGTATCTTTGGCTCTGGCAGGTATACCCTGTTTTGGGCTGTATCTATGATCATGCCCAGGTACACTATCCTTCTTTGGGCCTGGAGAGAGGATTTTTGTAAGTTTATAATCCATCCTAAATGCTCCAGGTATCCTACTGTAGTGTCTACAGCGTGATCCAATCCCTCCTTTGACTGATCTATTAATAGTAGATCGTCTAGATAGGCTGTTACCGCAATGCCCCGTGTTCTTAGGTTTGCTAACAGAGGAGCTAGCACCTTTGTGAATACTCTGGGCGCGGTGGCTACACCAAATGGCAGGGCCACAAATTGAAAGTGGCGATCTTCTACCGCAAACCTTAGGAATCTTTGGTGAGCGGGGAGGATTGGTATGTGTAGATATGCGTCTGATATCTATGGACGCAATGAATTCTCCGCCTTTTAAAGTAGCGACCACGGATCGAATCGTTTCCATTCGAAAATGGCGAACGTTCAGAAACTGGTTTAGATTTTTTAGATCCAGGATGGGTCTGACTTCTCCGTTCGGTTTTGGAATCACAAAGAGGTTTGAGTAAAAACCTGAACCTTGCTCCTTTTGGGGTACCTCTGTAACCACACCTTGAGCTATTAAGTGATTCAAACCTTTGAAGAAGGATCCTCTTTTTTGTGGATCCTTGGAGAGTCTTGAACTTCGGAATTGAGAAGATGGGATCTCTCGAAATTCCAGTCTGTACCCTGAGGATATTGTGGATACCACCCATTTGTCCTGGGTTTCTGTCCGCCAAGTCGCTGAGAACT
This sequence comes from Rana muscosa, assembly GCA_029206835.1. Taxonomy (NCBI): domain Eukaryota; kingdom Metazoa; phylum Chordata; class Amphibia; order Anura; family Ranidae; genus Rana; species Rana muscosa. The sequence goes on along the minus strand of CM055120.1, from coordinate 316,140,891 downwards.
GACGAAGCCTTCCCCCCACTCGGCCGAGCGGGGGCGCCCCTTCAATGAGAGGTTTTGGGGGCTTGCTTATTAGCTCTTGAACCCCACGGCTTCTTGTTCTTCTGAGCCTGTTCTTTGGCTTTTTTGGGCGGCTGAAAAGGCCGTCGCCACTGGCTGGAGTCCGATTTCCCGGGAGCTGGGGAGAGAGTGTGTTTAAAACAAGGTCTCTTGTTTTTCTTTCTCTCAGGTAAAAGTGTCGTTTTACCACTTGATATCTTTTGGATATATCTTTCTAAATCTTCCCCAAAAAGGCGTTCGCCATGGAACGGGAAACTTGCCAACAACTTTTTGCATGGGGCTTCCGCTGACCAATGCTTAAGCCAAAGTACTCTGCGCATCTGTACCAGCTGGAGTGTAAGGCGTGATGCCTGTATGATAGAATCTCTCATGGCATCCACTGTGAAGCATAAGGCTTTAGGTAAATTCTCCCAATTTTTAGCCTGCTCTGAAGGCAGCTCCTTCAGCCCCTGCTTTACCTGTTGGCTGACGACCTGACACATACCGACTGCTGCTACTGCAGGTTGGATAATTGAGCCGGCCAAAAGGAAGGAGGATTTCAGTAAGGATTCCAACTTCTTCTCAGAAGGATCTTTAAACACTTGTACATTATCCACTGGACATGTCAGGTTTTTATTTACACAAGAAATAGCCGCATCTACCGTAGGCAGGCTCCATTTCTTTAAAAATTTTTCCTCCATAGGATAAAGAATGTTAAACTTTTTTGGAGGTGAAAAACGCTTATCTGGATGTTGCCAGTCTGCGTACAATAGATCCTCTAGTAACGGATGAACCGGGAAGGAGCATGCACCTTGCAGGGATCTTAATGATCCTAGGGAGGAGACAGGTGATTCTGTTACCTCCAAAGAGGGTAACCTAAATGCAGCTCGCACAGCTCCTGCATAGCATTGCACCTGTGACTTTAAAATCTGGGATACCGAAAAAGGCTCATCCGATATCCCTGATCCGTCTGACTCCTCATCCTCTGCTGATGTAGCCTCCTCCTCATCCTCCTCCTCCTCAGGTACTTCTGAAGGGAGGTCCAATACTGGAGGAGATCTGCTTCGCTTATTATCCTTTTTAGAGGATTTAGCGATTAAAGTAGCAATTTTCTCCTCCAGATTATTTAGGGCAGCTGATAAAGTGTCCTCAGTGACATATGCAGGCCCAGGCTTCACTGGGGAAGCCGCCATACCTGACAGAGGTAATGGCTCATCCTGTACAGGTGCTTTTGGCAACACAGGAGAGGAAGGTACCGAGTCAGCACAGCTAGAGCCCCCTGTCTCAGGCGGCGGTGCTCTTTTATCTCTTTTTGTCCGCATTACTTCCCCTGGAAGACTTACTGTTTAGACAAAATACAAGGTACCTAAATGCATATACTACCGTGTTCAGTTTAGCAAATACATTAAGTATGCAACTTTTAACACATAACTATGCATAACATGGATGTCTTCTAGGAAGTACCCAATCCAACCACATGGAGTCTTACGTCCCTGTATAGCTGCTGTGTTTCTCTGCCAGGAACAAGAGAACTAACGAGCTTGCTTGCTGCTGCAGTGCTTTTTACACTGACAGTCTTTTAAATTTGGCGCCGTTTCTGTGCCTGCGCGCGCCACGTGCCCGCCTCGGCCCCCCCCCCTCCGATAAAGCGCGCTCCCGCGCGCGGCCTTTAGCGCTATGGTGGTGGCCATAGTGAGAGAGAGGACTCTCATCAGCCCCTGTCCCCACTTACCTGCATCTGCAGGTGTCTGTATCGGCCACCGGAAGGAGGAGCGGGGTGCTCAAGCAAGCTCAGCAGCGGAGGTGACGAGCAGTGTACTTCGCCGAAGCCGACACTGAACAGAGTGAGGTGAGTATATTCAGCTCTTTACTCCCCCCAGTGGTGGAAAAAAAGAAGACATCCACTTTTTGAAAAAGGTCCCAACCTAGTTATGGACCTTCTAATCTCACCTTATCCACGCCGCAGGTTTTTCTGCTGAAAGTTTTCAGACAGATACCAAACTTCACCCTTCACGGTGGGCTATGTGTGCCAACCTTCAGGGATATGGGTTCCTATTTAAAGGATACCTCTCCCCTGGGCCTTGTACAAGACTCTTACCAGGACTTTATAGCGAAATAGCGAAAGTGCTGGATCTTAGAGCCCAGTCCTCCGAAGAGAGACATTACAGGCGACGCCTCATGGATGAGGCCCGGATCCCATCCAGATTCAGCTCATTTGTAGGCGTCTTGGATGGATCCGAAAGCATAGCTCTTTTACCCCCAGAGGGTCTCTTTGGTAGAGCTTTCCTTTAGCACCTCCTAACGCGTCCAACACCTTTCGACACTGGCGAAAAAACTGAGGTACTTCCCTGATGGGAGGGGTTATATGGAGGGGAACTGTCTTCCATTGGTTGTGCCAGTGTCCAATCACCGCTGGTGACCCTTAACCCATTATGTAATGACTAGCTCTGTGTCCCGTGGTGTACGATAAAGAAAATGATTGCACAGAGCAGGTAAAATAAAAACACACACACACACACACACACACACACACACACACACACACACACACACACACACACTTTAACTCAGGTTATTTGCCATCTGGGAGAAAATAGCAAAGTTCAGTTAGAAAACCTCAATCCTTTCAACTAAAGCTACAGGGTTTTTTGGTTAAATTGGTTGCAATCCTGCCTCTATCCAAAAGCACAGAGTGTCTTTTTTGAGTCATTTCTGACACCAAAAAGATAGAAAGGTGATGGGGAGGGGAGCTCCAGCACACAGCCCACGATTCATATACCAGGTCTGCATGGTTCAAAACAGGGCTTTTTTTTTTGGGATTGCCCTTGATAGCCATCACAAAGCATTAACAACACCTCTTGTAATAGCTTGGGCAGAGACAGGTACTCTATTGCAGGAGTGTACAAGACCCCCAATTCCTCCTCTGCCCCAAAGCAACTGAACAGATCAGATGTTTGCCTGGCAACGGCCAGTAAACAACCGTAAACGGAAGAGACAAATTCATAATCACTTCCAGGGTCATGCATCGCAGAGGTGGGGAAGGAACGAATGTTAAAAGAAGAAATAGGTCATCATACACAAACCAATACAAAGGACATGCTCATCACAATTTTCCAAGTACAGAACTCCATCACATCCAAATTTCAAGCACCATATCTGAGCGCAGGAGGTTGTATTTTTTTTGTAACCTTTTAAAAATCCAGAAGACTTACCTTTCATTTATTTTAACACCAATTTTCTCTAAGCCGATATTTCTGGTGCAGGAGTCTCTGCCTACGGCAATCAGTACCTGCAAGAACAATATTTATTATACAGTAAACAAAGAAAGAGTAACATATTAATGTCTGGAGCACAGACTTGTAACAGTCAAAGATCACTTACAGTATTATATTCCTCTTCAATGACTTGATCGCTTTCAGTGGACTTGGCAACAACTCTGATCCTTCCTGGAGTACCGGGCTCCAGCTCTTCTATCTGTGGAGGATCAGTTAACTTAATAAAAACACAGAAAAAGGGCAACAGTCCATCCTAAAATAACACTATTTAAAGTAGAACTCCACCTAATTTGTTTCATATGGGGGGGTGAAAACCCTGTCAAGTTCTACACCCTCCAGAGACCCCCATTACCCGCTTGGTCCAGTACTGGCAGTCCTCTTCAGACAGAGCAACACTGATGTCATTTCGCAAGCAGGCCATTATCTAGGGCTGTTCACTCCCAAGGGACTGATGCACGAGCAATTACAAGCTAGTGGTCCTGCGGAATCAGGAAGCCTCTCACCGATTTCAGTGGGGCTTCCTCCTGCAACTAAATCGGCAGTAACTGGGGTTGATGTATAGAATTGGTGTTGGGTGCATTCGCAGGTGTGAATGTGCCATAAATCATGAAGTTCCACTTTAAAGAGCAATACAGAGTGGCCTTCTTTGATCTCTAGGGCAGGCATGCTGAATGTCACCACTCCTGAATAAGCATAGAATCAAAGGGGTTGATTTACTAAAAGGCAAACAGACTGTGCAATTTGCAGTTGCACTCTGCAAGGGCATTTGCTGGCGAGTTTGGTAAATGTGGGGAAGCTCTGCTGACTGCCATTGTCCAGTTCTGTACAATGATTTTTTATATATATCCTTGCAAAGAATACCCAATCACATACAAAATAAAGCTTCACCTCATTTACTAAGCTCTGGAGCAGAGTGCAACTGTACTTGCAATGTGCACAGTCTATTTGTCTTTAGTAAATAAACCCCACAGAATCCAAAACATTATGCAGCAGTGAAGAATTGACGTTTTGAGACAGCATACAGTACAATGCTTTTCTCAGTTTCTCCCTTCTGGTCATTTAAAAACCCCAATTAAAGACTTGGCAAACGGCAGTAATGGTGACATACCCTTCCCATAATGCATCTGTTCTCAGACCTAGCAATTCACTGCATCATAGGAGGTCACATGCTCCCCCATACCTTAAAGAACTAATCATTTATCAGCGGCAAAACACAGGAGAAGGAGCACTTGAGATGCGACCAAGGGTGGATTTTGCATTGAATGGGCCAGGCAAAAGAGCTCCTTTAGGGTAAAAACATTTGGCTGGAGTTGGGCTTTGATTTAAAAGCAGGAATCATTTCAAGAGTTTACACAAGCACAGAATTGTATCAGTCTGTACAGAAGGTTGCAAATGACCGTAAAATTTCTTACAGCAGTTGGTACAAATTTCTTGAGGAACTTCACTCCATGCGTTTCCATGTGGGTTCCAGCTTTCTCTGCCATTTCCTGGTCAAAGCCACGGAGGAATATAGATCGCACCATGACGGTTACATCCAGACCTATACCAGCCAAAAAACCGGCACATTCCAATGCCACGTAGGAGGCCCCAACCACGAGTGTTTTCCCAGGGCAATATGACAAGGAGAAAAGGTCATCGCTGTGAGGGGAGAAGAGAGTTTGAGATAAAAGATCAATAAAACATAAGAATCAATTTTGTAACTGATTTTTTTTTATTTTTTTTTGGTTATTAAAAAGGTACCCTTTAAGAGAAAAAAGTTTGGTTATACATTTCTTGTGGATCACAGAATTCCACATACTTGTGCTCTCGTTACCAAGAAATCACCCAAGGCCCCTTTCACACTTGTGACGTCAAAGTCGCATGACAAGTCGTACCCCATGATTTTCAATTAGTATCATTTATATCTGTGTGACTTCAAAGTAGTCCCTGCACTACTTTGGTTCGACTTTGATGCAACTTAAGGTCCAGAGACTTCAACATTACACAGGCATTGCTTCAAGTCGCGTCAAAGACGCAGCTAGGTCGCACAAATGTGAAAAGGGGCCTAAAGCCTGCTGTCAGTTGATGTCACAGAGCTGCTTCAGGCTCTGGAAGGATCCCAACCATATTTTTAGGATACACCCAGCTACTAGATTGGTAGCTGGCACCTCTCTCCAGCCCGATGCTCCAGTATGCGCTGAAGGGGCAGAGCGTAGGGCGGTGACCAAGAGTCACATGCTGAACGAGAACTGAGCGATCAGCAGGCATGTGAATCCTCATTTCTCAGTCTTAGAGCCAGTGGGGGCACAGCTGCAACAGAGAGGAGAGTATGGATAAAAAGGAAAAGGTTGCGCTAAACGTGAATGTGGCACATGAAGTGACACACAAAACATAAAAATATTAACACAAGTGATCAAACAATATGGTGAATATTGTAGAAGAGCACGGCGGCTCACACAGTGAATGAACCACCAAACAGTGACATATATTGCAATGCAGTTCAGGTTTGGTGGTTCATTCACTGTGTGAGCCGCCGTGCTCTACCATATTCACCATATTGTTTGATCACTTGTGTTAATATTTTTAGGTTTTGTGTGTCACTTCATGTGCCACGTTCACATTTAGCGCAACCTTTTCCTTTTTACCATATGTTTTCTGTGTTGTATAACACTTATTGGTTTCAGCTTAATTTAGTAGTGCATTTAGCGCAGTTTTTTCCATTTTCAGGAGAGTATGGATGTTTGTTGTTTTCAGAACCCCCGTAACTTCTCCTTTCATTCCCATTCAGGATTTTTCTAAACTGAAAACCTTCATTCCTTTTAGTCACAGTAACAGAATACAGAACATCTATACAAATCTCCTTCATTACTCATGCAGCTGTTTGCATTTTTTCCTGATCCTTAGGCTCTCCCGGGAAGCTGCTGTGCATCTTTCCTGGCAGTTTAGTGTGCCTGGGAGGAACAGGTGCAGCATCCAGCCCCACTGCTTGCGGGCAGTCATCAATTGCTGGCTAGGGGGGGTTACTGTCGTACCAAGGGATACTCAAGTGTTCAGAGGAGCTGCGCTTGGACATTTGTTTCTGAAAGCATAGAGCCCTAAAATGAGATTACCACTCGTTACAGTGGTCAGCCAAGTCCAGCTGCAGCCTGCCAGCAGTGGGGCTGGGCACTCTACCTGTCTAAAACGCAGAGAGGGATGCAGATTAGTGTAATACTACAGTATGGCCACAAGAGGGCGCAACACCACATGGAAATTTAAAAAGCATCCCAAAAAATTAAGAAAAAAAAAAAAAGAAGAAGGTCCGCAGTGTTTTTCAGGGTTACACTAATCTGAGGAGCTGGCCACTTTAAAATTTGGGGCAAGAACAGCACTTGTATAAAAACAACAATGCCAGAATTTATTTTTAGGTTATGGGATGCAGCCACTTGTCTCCTGCGAAGACTTCAAACAAGCCTAATGCTTTTTTTGACATGTCTTTTACACACATCAAGTCTTCCCTTGAAGGGAGAAACAAAAATATTGGGGAAGAGAGTTTCAATTAAATCTGAATATTGGAGAAGGATTCCCTGACTTTTCCAGTCCTGTAGACTGCTAATATGTAAGGTAAAGTCTACAGGTTTGGGGAAAAAAATCAGTGTGTAAATGGATAGAAAACTGTCTAAAAGTCAGAATTCAGAGAGTAGTGGTTAATGATTCTTACTCTGAATGGTCTAAGGTTATCAGTGGTGTACCCCAAGGTTCAGTGTTGGGACCGTTACTTTTTAATATCTTTATAAAATGATATAAGGGTCTGGGATCAAAAGTACCATTTCAGTCTTTACAGATGACACCAAGCTATGCAGTGGAATATATTTTAGTCCTATACTTTTACAAAAATTACTGAATGTCATACAATTGTCACATTTTAATTATGTATTTTGGATAATTAGTGGTATACACCCATCTGTTAGCATACTTGGGCACAATATTCCCATTACCATTTTGTTTTATATTTGTTCTTGTAGCCCTGCGGAAGGGGAAGTGGCTTGTCCACCCAAAACACATTGCCTGTTTATCTACTTGCCAATTAACCACTTCCAGCCCTTCGGATGTACCTGTACGTCCTCAGGTGGAAGTGGTTATATCAGGATCATGGCTGCAGCATGTAATGTTTGGGGGGGGGGGGGGGTCCAAGTAATTTTCTGGCAAAAAAAAAGGATTTTTTTTTATGTGAAACATTTTAAAACTGCCCTGGGCAGAAAGTGGTTACAGTTGCCTCAGATACTTTCAGTGTTTTTTTTTTGCCTGGCGCTCTTTTCTGCATTCGTTTGTGGCTGGAATCTCCTAGGATTATTTTCATAATGAGGCTGCAGCTAATGAACACTGGCCATTTCATAAATTAAATGTTACATCTCTCTCTCTTTTTTTTAAAAATTAAACCATTCTACCTTAAAGTGGATGTAAAAGGTAGAAGGTTTTTTATCTTAATGCATTCAGTCAGACAGATCAAATCTCGATCAATTTATCAGGAAACGGTTTGATTTGATCAATGTATGGGCAGGCTGGTTGTACTAAAGTCTGGTTGTACTAAAGTCAATCCACCGATTTAGTATAACCAACTTGTTGGATTTTTTTTGTATGCGATCACTGCTGGAAGTGATAGTGTTCTGCCAGCAGGGAGCCTACCAGGATACAATAGACAGTGACTGAGCTGATGGGGGAATTGAGAAATTTTCTTTCCTTCAACCTGTGGAAGAAAAGAAAATCATATAATCTATGGTTTGCTGAAGATGTGGGTGGCCAATTTGAAAGGACTTGCATATTGCTGCATGCCATTATAAAAACACACAAAAAGACATTTTTTTTTTATATCTTCTGGGGTGGAAAAAGCTACTTTATAGCATTTTAATAAAAAGGTTTCTCAATTCCACAGCCTAATGCTGGCCATACACTATCCGAAAAAAAATCGGCCAAACCCATTTTCGAAAAACAAACATTTGGCCGTGAGCACAAACAATAGTGCCATCATGTAATGACCGATAAATCGTTCAGAGGACATAAAAAATAAATAAAAAAATTTGGTTCGTTTTTTTACATATACCTAGTGCAGACAGTTCTGACAGGAAACACATTAACCTTTTATCGTTCGTTCGGCAGAAGTTTTTCATACTTGCAGTTCGTTTTTTTCCACAAAAACGTCACCAACGATTAACGATTTGTGCCCATTAACTTGCTGAAAAACGAACAAAGTGTCTACATGATCGATTTTCGGCCGATTTTTTGTATAGTGTATGGCCAGCATTAGGCCGACTATACACAGTTTGAATCTCAGCTGGTTCAGCAGTAACCGGCCGAGATTCAAATCATTTGTGGGCAGGCTGAATGTACCAAGTTGATCAATCAACTTGGGTACAACCAGCCCGTCGGATTCGCTTGCGATTACTACAAGCAGCCGCTAGCAATAATCACAGTCTTCTCCCGGAGGAGACGGCTTCCCCCACCCTCCCTCCGGGAGAAGACAATGGCTCAGCAGGAGGGATTTCCCCGTCAACACTGTGTTGATTGGGGAATTGTATGGGATTTTATTTCCTGCAACCCAGAAAAGAAATTCACACCATCTATGGCCTGCCTGACTGGTTGTCTCAAATCATGCCATCAATATTCTATGTAATGAACACAACACGTTCACATCCCTCTCATGTAACCAGCTCTTAGCAAGCAGATAAGTCTACAATCTCAAATATTATTGAAGGTCACAAGATGGATAAAATCTAAATATTGCTTGAAGTAGTAAAGCAACATGCCTTTCTATACAGTGAGCATATGACATGTTTGATTGATCATAAGTGCCTGACCAGGATTCATTTATATGCAAAGTTACGCAAGTGTGTTGTAGGTTATAAAGCAAGGTAGAGAGAGTGATTTTATTCCCTTACATACCGATCCTTAAGGCCCCTTTCACACTGGGGCGGGGGCAGCGCTTACCGGCAATTTTGCGGCGCTATTCCCCGCTAGCAGCCGAGAAAGGGTTAAAAACCGCCTCTGCAGAGGCGCTTTGCCGGCAGTATAGCCGTGGTGCCCCATGGATTTCAATGGGCAGGAGCGGTATACACACACACACACACACACACACACACACACACACACACACACACACCTCTCCTTTACCCCTCCAAAGATGCTGCTACGACTTTTTTTACCGTCCTGCCAGCGCACCGCTCCAGTGTGAAAGCCCTCGGGGGTTTTACACTGGAGACACAGCAGTGGCCGTTTCAGGTCGGTTTGCAGGCGCTATTTTTTTCGCACTAGCGCCTGCAAAACGACCCAGTGTGAAAGGGGTCAGAGATTTAACACATTGAGCCAGAATTTTCTGAATTCACTTGCTACATCTTTGTTCCAGGTCATCATCTCTAAACACTAAAGCCCTGTACACACGATCGGATTTTCAGATGGGAATTGTGCAATGACACCATGTTGGCGGAAAATACGACCGTTTGTACGATCCATCGGACAATCGTTGTCGGATTTTACACGGACAAAAATGTTGGATAGCATGCTTTAAAATATTCCGCCAACAATTGTGTGCTGTCAGATTTTCCAAGCTTGTGTACACAAGTCTGTCGAACAAAACTCCAAAACACACGTCACTTCCGGTCTAGTGAAGTTCCGGTCTGTGGAACGCACGCTGACCTAGAGCGCTCATTTTTTAAATTGCATTGGGTTGCTGATTAATACCTAACGGTTTTAAAAAGGAGATTTTGTTTTTAAACATTTTTTAATAAAATACTTTTCGGATTTACACTGAGAGACCATTTCTTTTCTGTATGAGAATACAACACCGGGATCACAGAGAAGGAGATGGTTACAACCAGACCCAAGGCTAACAGCGGATCCCCAACTGTCCCTTGAGGGTTTGGAGGCGTGGATTTCCCAGGACGTGCTGAAGGAGGGAGCGATTGGCCTGGCAGCCGCCACATGCGGTTTGCCCCTGCAGGGGTGCCAGGATCTAGTGAGTAGGTACTCAAAAGGGGAGCACAACCATCACCTTATCACTTTGCACTAGGATTGGAATTGAGTTGAAGTCCCAGTCACTTTGAATACTGCACAAGTCACTTGAAAACTGCGTTATCAACTTTTATACAAGATTGGACGGCCTTTCGTATATATCTTTTCAATCAAAAACATTTTTTGTGTTCAGTTGAAGGTTTAAAAAGGACACTTACACCACTAAGTGTGGTTATAAACACCTGCATGTAACTTATCTGCATTTAACTTTATGTACAAGAGGACACTCTAGAAACATAGGTTTTTATAGCGTTTGTAAATTGCTGTTAATACATGCAGTAGGATTTTGATGAATGCACTTTGGCTTTATACTAAAGGTATTTCAAATTTCACTATCTGAGGTGGAGCATTTGCGTACACTAATAAAAAGGACACCAAGTAAAATCACTATAGAACACTGTCACTTGAGAAGGGCGATCTACTAGATCACCTTTCAGCTCCACTCATACATATAAACAAAGTTCAAACACACATGCTCGGAATCAATGCTCACCAAACATTAGCAGATGGTGTCCAAAGGGTGGCGCTAAAGAGCTTAAAAAAATAAATAGGATGTTTTGTACTCACTGTAAAATCCTTTTTTCTGACGTTCATGGACGGACAACTCCTTTATTCTTGACCTTAGGGGTTTATATGCCATCTATCAGTAGAGGACTAGGCAGACTTGTTAAACACATGTAAACAGCAAAGCTAAACAGTACCACCCAGGGGGCAGTCCCTCTGGCTATATCCCCCTCACCCTGCACTCAGCAGCTCAGTTCTTTAAAAAGCAGTACAAACATAAATAGGAGGGGTGGGTGCTGTGTCGGTCCATGAACTTCAGAGAAAAGGATTTTACGGTGAGTACAAAAATAGGATTTTTGTACTCACCGTAAAATCCGTTTCTCTGGCATCCATGGACTGACACAGCGTGTCTTATACACCTTTACACGTGGGTTATGTCCCTGCTTACAGGAGAAGACCTAGGCAGAATGTGAGATGTTATACATACATTCTAAACAGCCAGAGCTGAACAGCCCAGCCCAGGGGGGCGGTCCCTCCGGCATAACCCTCCCACTGCAGTCAGCAGACCTCAGTTCGTAACAAAGCAGTACAAACTCGAAAAGAAGGGTGGGTGCTGTGTCAGTCCATGGATGCCAGAGAAACGGATTTTACGGTGAGTACAAAAATCCTATTTTCTCTTGTCATCCATGGACTGACACAGCGTGTCTTATACACCTTTACACGTGGGATGTCCCAAAGCAGTGTCAAGAGGGATGGGAGCAGTATAAATGGAAAACCAAAAACTTCACTCCAAACAAGGCAGAGCTCCTCAACGGAGGAGTTGCAACATCAACCAGCGGCCTGCAACACCTTGCGGCCGAAGGAAGCATCCGAAGATGCAGCCACATCAACCTTATAAAATTTAGAAAAGGTATGAACAGACGACCAGGTCGCCGCCTTGCACACTTGTGCAACCGACGCTTGATGTCGGAAAGCCCAGGAAGCACCAATTGCCCTGGTGGAATGTGCCGTAACCGGAAAGGAAGGCGCCCGCCCCTTGAGAGCATAAGCTTGAATGACGGTTTGTCTGATCCACCTAGAAATGGTGGCAGACGAAACCGCTTGGCCCTGTTTTGGACCAGAGACAGCCACAAATAGTGAGTCAGACTTCCGAATAGAGGCAGTAGCAGACAGGTACACCCGCAAGGCTCGTACCACATCCAAAGTGTGAAGCGCAAACTCTCTGGGATGCGATGGGTGAGGACACAAGGACGGGAGGACAATGTCCTCATTTAAGTGGAAGGCCGAGACCACCTTTGGCAGAAAAGAAGGTCGCGGACGCAACACCCCTTATCCTTATGGATGACCAAAAAGGGCGACTTGCAGGACAAGGCCGCCAACTCAGACACTCGTCTAATGGAAGTAATGGCCACCAAGAAGGCCACCTTCTGAGACAAAGTCAAGAGGGGAATATCTCTAATATTCTCAAAGGGAGGTTCCTGGAGAACCGAGAGCACCAAATTCAGATCCCACGGGGGGAGAGGAGGCTTGACAGGGGGGAGCACATGGCGAACCCCCTGCACAAAGGTGCTAACCAAGGGATGACCCGCCAGCGGTCGCTGAAAGAAGATGGCCAAGGCCGAAATCTGACCCTTAATGGTACTCAAAGCGAGCTTTTGGGTCACGCCACGCTGCAGAAAATGCAGGATTCTGGGAACGGAATACGTTCGTGGGCGCCAGTCCAGCTCTTCGCACATGGCGATGTAAGCTCTCCAAGTACGGTGATAGATCTTTCTGGAGGAAGACTTCCGTGCCCTTAACATGGTCGAAATGACCGAATCCGAGAGACCTCGGTCTCTCAGCACCTGGCTTTCAATAACCATGCCGTTAAAGCCAGAGACTGTAAAGCAGGATGAAATATAGGACCTTGAGACAGAAGGTCCCCCCGCATTGGTAACCGCCAGGGAACGTCTGCGACGAGACGTGCCAGATCGGCGTACCAGTGACGCCGAGGCCAATCCGGAGCAATGAGGATCACCGGAATTCCCTCGGTCGCTACCCTGCGGAGCAGGTGAGGCAGCAACTGCAGCGGAGGATAAACGTATATCAGGTGATACTGACCCCATGGGGCCACCAACGCATCCGCCCAGGGATCCCTGGATCTGGCCACAAACCTCGACCCCTTGCGATTGAGTCGAGAGGCCATCAGGACCACATCCGGCGTGCCCCACCGTCTGCAAAGGAGTTGAAAGACCTCCGGGTGCAAGGACCACTCTCCCTGGTCCAGCGTCTGGCGACTTAGATAGTCCGCCTGCCAATTGTCTACGCCCGGAATGTAGACGGCCGACAGAGCCGGCACGCTTCTTTCGGCCCACCTCAGGATGCGGGCGACCTCGGAAGCCGCAGCTGAGCTCCGAGTCCCCCCTTGATGGTTGACATACGCCACTACTGTGGCGTTGTCCGATTGGATCCTGATGGAGTGACCCTGTAGTTTCTCCGACCATGAGGAGAGGCACAGTCTGATTGCCCGTATCTCCAGCACATTGATCGGTAAGAGGGCTTTGTCCGGAGTCCAAAGCCCTTGGGCCGACAGGACTCCCCAGACTCCCCCCCAGCCCATCAGGCTGGCGTCCTTTGTGATCACCGTCCATTGGATGGGGAGGAACGACTTCCCGGACCGAAGAGCCGGGGACCTCAACCACCACGTCAGGGACGCCCTGACCAGGTGACTCACCTGGATCTGAAGATCCAAGGACAACGGGGATTTGTCCCAAGTGGACAAGATCTCTTTCTGTAAAGCCCTGGTGTGCGCTTGGGCATAAGAAACGGCCTGGAAGGAGGCCACCATGAGTCCCAGGACTCTCATGCAAAAGCGGATTGACGACCATTTTCGGGACGTCAGCACCCATACTGCAGACTGAAATGTCAGTAGTTTGTCTGGAGTTAGGAAGACTCTTGCCTCCAAGGAGTCCAGAATCAGACCTAGATACTCCAGACGCTGAGTCGGGACTAGAACCGACTTCTGAACGTTCAGGAGCCACCCAAACTCCCTGAGGGTCTGACTGACGATAGTCACACTTTCTTCCAATTCTGAGCCACTGTCTGCTCTTAGAAGAAAATCGTCCAGATAGCCCACGATAGCAATGCCTCGCTGTCCCAGCAAAGCTAGGACCGGAGCAAGCACCTTGGTGAACACCCTCGGTGCCGAGGCTAGGCCGAAGGTTAGAGCCACAAATTGATAGTGGACTTCGCCGACCGCAAAGCGCAGAAACTTCTGGTGGCTTGCGCAGATCGGAACATGCAAGTAGGCGTCCTTGATGTCCAAGGATGCCAGAAAATCCCCTCGATGGAGTGTAGCGATCACCGTGCGAATGGATTCCATGCGGAATTTTTGCACCTTCACGAAGGCATTCAGGGCCTTGAGGTCCAGGATTGGCCGAACCCCGTCCTTTTTTGGAACAACAAACAGATTCGAGTAGAACCCCTGAAACCTCTCCTGGGACGGAACCGGCACAATTACTCCGGACCCAATCAAATCCTGTACAGCCCCCAAGAGGGCTGCCCGACGGGCAGGAAGGAGAGGGAGATTTGAGGGAAAGAATCTGTCTGGGGGCCAGGAGCGGAACTCTATTCTGTATCCTGAGGTGACCACCTCGTCGGAGATCCGTGAACCTGCGAAGTCGTCCCCCCACCCCAGAGACGGGCGGGGGCAAGACTTCACGCGGAGGCGGGCTTGGGAGCCGGCTTGTTCGGCTTACGCACCCAGGGGCGCTTGTGCCCGCCAGCCGCACTGTTGTCAGTCTGGGATGGCTTACCCGTGGACTCTGACGGACGAAAAAAACCCTTTTTTGCTGGAAAGGAAGGACCCGGTTTACGTCGGGCCTCCTTACCCTTGATAGTTTGAGGAAGGAGAGTGCTTTTACCTCCCGTGACATCCTTGATGTCATCCAGAGCAGCACCAAAAAGTCTACCACCCTTAAAAGGTAGATCCGTCAGGAGCTTCTTAGAGGCTAGGTCAGCAGACCAGCATTTCAACCAGATGAGACGACGCAACACCACCGCCGAGACAGAGGCCCTGGATATTAAAGGGGCCGCGTCCAACGTGGCGTCGCACACATATATCAGACCCTGCACCATCTGGTGGGCCAGAGCAATAGTGTCTGGAGGAAGGTTATACTCCTGCACAGTTTGGTGCAAAATTTTTGCCCATTCCGTGAGTGTCTGAGACACAAGGGTCGCCGCTACTACGGGCCGTAGGGCGGATCCCAACAAGGCGAACATGGCTCTACTCACCACTTCTGACCTCCTGTCAGTGGGGTCCTTAAACGCAGGAGTCCCCTCCATCGGGAGAGTGGTGGCCTTGTTTAAACGGGCGACTGGAGGGTCGACCACCGGGGGAGAAGCCCACTTTTTAAGCAGGGCGTCTTCAAAGGGGTATCTAATAGACAAACGCCGCGGGACCATGAAAGTCTTCTGCGGCTTTTCCCAGACCTGGTCAATGAGCTGGTCAAAGAAAGATACATATGGAAAAACCTTTTTAGAAGGCTTGGTCTTAAAAGAACCAAAAGGAGACTGTATCCGCCTGAGGTTCTGCGGTCGCAGCATTCAGCTTGAGAGTGTCCCTCACAGCATCAATGAGTTCACTACAAGCGCCCTGTCATTTACTGACTCAGAACTGGAGCCTTCCTCACAAGGAATGTCCTGTTCAAAACCATCCAAATATTCAGAGCTAGGGTCCTGAGCAGCAATAGCTAGGCCCATATCTGAATCAGAGCACTCCCCTTGTGGAGATAAAGTGGGGAGAGGGCGCTTTTTTGCTCCCTTGTGCTCACACACACAGCTTCCATCCTGGTCAGAAATGATTCCAGGACTGCCGACAACTGGTCCATAGGGACCGCAGGTGCTGGAGCACTGGCTGCTGCCTCTGGCATGTTAGGGGAAGCTGGTGACTCTGACTCCATAATGTCCCTCTCTGAGACCACCCACAGGCTGTGCTGACTGAAGTAGGGGAATGCCCAGGGAACCCACCAACCTGACCAGGACCGCTCGGTTCCGCCGCTCTGTCTCACTGCGCCGCGCTGCTCAGCGTGAGTGAGCTGAGAGAGTGTGAGGAGATTCGCGCCGTTCCCAGCGGCGCTAGAGGCCAAACTAGTGCTAGAAAAACGTGCGGCTACAAGAAAATGGCTGCCGCAATGTACTCCGGCGGGCCACGGCAAGATGGCCGCCAATGTAAAAAACAGCACAGTCACCAAACATGGCGCCGAACGGCGCCCAGGCCCCTCACTCTCAAATAAACAGCCCCAGCGAAATGCAGAGCAGCATGAGCCCCCCCCCCAGGACAGTATGGCCCCCAGGCACCCCACACAGTACAGCGCCAGCGAAGTGCACAGAGAGTGACATTAAAAAACACAGGGGGAGACAGGGAAATCCCCCACACAAGAAACACACAGCATGTACTCACCTGCAGCCAGGAGAGACTACTTACCCGTCCCCTGAGGGACCCACTGGTGTGTTTCTGACAGAACTATCACAGTGCGGTACTGAGTAGCTGTCGGCCCGGTCCACCGCGAAAGATACAGACGGACTGTTCTATCTTGAGAGGACCGCGGAGCTGGAAGCCCACCGGCCACCCCTGGAGTCGTGGGGCATGTCGTGAACTGAGTCTCACGCACACAAGGCGAGGATCAGCACGCTCGATGGTCGGACAGGGAAGACTACGAGGATATCTTGTACCCAACCTGTTGCCCAGCCGACAGTTGATAGAAGATCTCAAAAGAAAAAAAAATAGGAAAAAATTCCAAAAGGAATAAAAAATAGGTCAGGAGACTGGCTCCTGAGAGAGCCACGTCTTCTCCTTCTGCTAGGCAGAAAAAAACTGAGGTCTGCTGACTGCAGTGGGAGGGTTATGCCGGAGGGACCGCCCCCTGGGCGGGGCTGTTCAGCTCTGGCTGTTTAGAATGTATGTATAACATCTCACATTCTGCCTAGGTCTTCTCCTGCAAGCAGGGACATAACCCACGTGTAAAGGTGTATAAGACACGCTGTGTCAGTCCATGGATGACAAGAGAAACATCCTATTTTCTCTTTCGTTCATGGACGGACACAGCTCCTTTATTCTTGACTTTAGGGACGTCCCCAAGCAGTGTCAAAAAAACGACGGGTGGGAACAGCAAGCAAACAAACAGAGCTCCTCAACGGTAGAGTTGCAACCTTAAACAGCCGCCTGCAAAACTTTGCGGCCGAAGCAAGCATCCGCAGATGAACTCAGATCAACCTTGTAAAACTTCGCGAAAGTGTGAACGGACGACCAGGTCGCCGCCTTACACACCTGGGAGACAGACAATTGATGTCGGAAGGCCCAGGAGGCACCCATTGCCCTGGTTGAATGCGCTGTGACAGGAAAGGGAGGCGCCCGCCGTTTTAGGGCATAAGCCTGAATCACGATCTGTCTGATTCGAGAAATGGTGGCCGACGAGACCACCAGGCTTTTCTTTGGACCGGTCACTGACACAAACAGTGAGTCTGAACTCCAAAAAAAGGGATTTTTATAACAGCTTACCTGTAAAATCCTTTTCTTGGAGTACATCACGGGACACAGAGCGACTTACTCATTACTAATGGGTTATATAGTTATATAGTTTACCTTCAGGTGCTGGCACTGGCAACTTCCAAACCGGAAGTACCCTCCCCTATATAAGCCCCTCCCATCCGGGAGCACCTCAGTTTTTTGCCAGTGTCTAAGGTGTTGGCCAAAAGAGTAACATGTGTTTTCACTGGGCTTGCGTACAGGTTCTTTTACGGGCCTTAGTAAGCTGTTCCGGATCCCACCAAAAAAGCTTCATAGCTAAACGGTCGGTACCCGGGCCTTGCAGCAGAAGAGCAAGGTGTTGCCTGTAATGCCTCTTAGGAGGGCTGGACCCTGGGATCCAGAGCTCTGGTCATACCCACGACCAAGATGTTGTCTGTGCAGGGTGCTATACAGGTCCAGGGGAGTGGAATCCTTGGGAACCCGGTCCCTGAAGGTTTAATTACAATGCCTGCCGTGATAGGTGAAGTTTGGGCTTCTGTGGATCAAACAGAGTCCTGCGGCGGGGAACAGGTAAGTGGGGGCCCCCAGGAACTTGGTTCTATTGGGGGACCCCCAAGCCTAATTTGTCTGTCTGTTACCTAACGGTATTCCCGCTAATATCTGTGTATGCCTGTAACTACTGAAAATGTAAAATTTTAATAGTCAAAAAAAAAAAAAAAAAAAAAAAAGGAGGACCGCGGTACCTGTGTTAAACCACTAGAGGCCGCTGTGGTCCATTTTTCTTGTCATGTGGATCTTTGGTTTTCTCAAGTCAAAAGATCCAGGCAGTTGGTAAGTTTCTCTGTGGGAATCCACTTCCTCTGCCCTGTTGCTGCGTTCATCCACAGCACAGGCCCTCCGGCAAAAAGGGCCCTGGCTCCTAGTCCCTGTTTAATTTTCGAAAAGGGCGTACCTGTAAAATCCTTTTCTTGGAGTACATCACGGGACACAGAGCGACTTAGTCATTACTAATGGGTTATATAGTTTACCTTCAGGTGCTGGCACTGGCAACTTCCAAACCGGAAGTACCCTCCCCTATATAAGCCCCTCCCATCCGGGAGCACCTCAGTTTTGTAGCAAAGCAATAAGTGTCCCAAAAAGAGGGGTGGGAGCTCTGTGTCCCGTGATGTACTCCAAGAAAAGGATTTACAGGTAAGCTGTTATAAAAATCCCTTTTTCTTTTTCGTACATCACGGGACACAGAGCGACTTAGTCATTACTAATGGGACGTCCCAAAGCAATGCCAAATGAGGGGAGGGATACATAAGCTGGGCGCCATCAGGCATGAGGATCTTTTGCGGCCTGCAACACACTGCGCCCAAAGGCGACATCCTCCTGACTTCTAACGTCTACCTGGTAGAATCTAGTAAACGTGTGTACTGAAGACCATGTTGCGGCCTTACAGACTTGAGCCAGGGAGGCCTGGTGATGCACTGCCCATGAAGTTCCAACTGCTCTTGTGGAGTGCGCCCTAACTTTGAACGGAGGCGGTCTCTTTCTCAAGCCATAGGCTTGTATTATGACCTGTCGAATCCACTTGGCTAAAGTAGATTTTGATGCTGCCTGACCCTTTCTGGGGCCTTCCGGCAGAATAAACAAAGTATCCGTTCTGCGAATCTGAGCAGTGGCTTTTTAGATAAGCTTTAACTGCTCTTACTACATCCAAAGAATGTAATAACTTTTCCTCTACCGAGCTAGGTTTGGGGAAAAAAGAAGGAAGAACCACATCTTGGTTCAAATGAAACCTCGATACCACCTTAGGAAGAAAGGCTGGATGAGGACGTAATACTACTCTGTCCTTATGGACAACCAGATATGGCTCCTTACAGGACAAAGGCGGCTAATTCCGATACTCTTTTAGCCGAACAAATGGCTACTAAGAAAATCAATTTCCTGGTGAGAAGAACCAAGGAAATGTGTTGCAATGGTTCAAACGGTTGTTTCTGTAGAACCGACAGAACCAGGTTTAAGTCCCAAGGACATATGGGAATACTAACCGGAGGGCTAATACGCATCACTCCTTGTATGAAAGCTTTGACTAGTGAATGCGAAGCCAAGGGCCTTTGAAAAAATATTGACAAGGCCGAAATCTGACCCTTGATAGTACTCAAGGCCAGCTTCCTATCTACAGCCCACTGTAGGAAGTCCAAAATCCTACCTATCACGTACTTACGTGGAGGCCATTTCTTGGCCTCACACCACGTAATGTACGCCTTCCAGATCCTATAATAGATCTGCCTGGATACCGGCTTCCTGGCATTGATCATGGTAGATACCACAGCATTAGAGAGCCCTCTCTTTTTCAGAATGTGGGCTTCAATAGCCAGGCCGTCAAACCTAGGGCTGGTAAGGAAGGGTGGTATATCGGTCCTTGCGACAGCAGGTCCGGACGATGTGGGAGGGTCCAAGGACTCCTCACTGACATTTTTACAATCTCCGCGTACCATGCCCTTCAGGGCCACGCTGGAGCCACCAGAATCACTGGTTTCTTTTCTACCCCGATTCTGCGGATTAATCGCGGTAACAATTGTGGCGGTGGGAATGCATATATCAGCTTGAACTGATCCCAAGGGAACACTAGGGCATCCGAGCCGCAAGCTAGGGGATCCCTTGTGCGAGACACAAATCTGTCCACCTTTGCGTTGAATCTGGATGCTAGCAGATCTACATCCGGTGTTCCCCACCGCTGGCATATTGCCTGGAAAACCTCGGGGTGAAGAGACCATTCCCCCGGGCATAATTGTTGGCGACTTAAAAAGTCCGCTCTCCAATTTTCCACTCCTGGGATGAAAACCGCGGATATGGCTGGGACATATCTTTCTGCCCACTCCAGGATGCAATTTGCTTCCCTCTGGGCTGCACGACTCCTGGTGCCACCCTGGTGATTGATATATGCCACTGCTGTGGCATTGTCTGATTGAATTCTGACAGGGGACCCTTGGAGTTTGGATGTCCATGCTACTAGGGCATACCGGGCTGCTCGTATCTAAGAGATTGATGGGCAGGGCCTTTTCTGCTTCTGACCACTTGCCCTGGAGAGACCATTGCTCCAGTACTGCCCCCCCAGCCTATGAGGCTGGCATCTGTAGTGACCACCTTCCAAGAAACCGGACTGAAGGGTTTCCCTTTTTCCAGATTCTGGGGCACCAACCACCAATGGAGGCTCTTGCGAACGGAAGGGGACAGGGACATTGGTAAGTCTAAAGCCTGAACTTTTTTGTTCCAGGCTGACAGTATGGCCCTTTGCAAATTCCTTGAATGGAATTGACCGTAGGGTACTGCTTCGAATGAAGCCACCATTTTTCCCAGCAGCCTCATGCACAGGCGTATGGATGGTTTTCTTTTTGTACCCACTAAGTGGGTCAAATCTTTTAAAGACGACACCTTCTCTGGCGGTAAGAAAATCTTTCTCTGATTTGAATCCAGCCTTAGCCCTAAGTATTCCAGACTTTTGACTGGTCTTAGAGCTGACTTGTCCCGGTTGATAATCCAACCGTGATATTCCAGATACTTGATTGTCTTGTGAATAGCTACTTCCAGCTTTTCCACTGAGTGGTCTATTAGTAGCAGGTCGTCTAGATATGCCATTATCGTTACACCTTGTGTTCTTAGATTGGCCAATAGTGGGGCCAGAACCTTTGTGAACACTCGTGGTGCTGTGGCCAGACCGAAAGGTAAGGCTCTGAACTGAAAATGGCGCCCTTCTACTGCAAAGCGTAGAAATTTCTGGTGGACCGGAAAGATGGGAATATGCAGATAAGCATCCCCTATGTCGATCGAGGCTAACCATTACTGCCCTTGTAGGGCGGTGGCCACCGATCGGATCGACTTCATCCGAAAAGTCCCGATATTTAGGAACTTGTTTAGCCCTTTTAGATTTAATATGGGCCTCACGTCCCCATTTGGTTTGGGGACTGTGAAAAGGTTCGAGTAAAACCCGAATCCGCTTTCTTCCAGGGGAACCTTCATGATTACACCTTGGAGCAATAGTTGTTCTAGTGCCAGAAGGAGGGATCCTCTCTTCTGGGGATCTCTTGGCACGTTTGACCTCATAAATTGGGCAGGAGGAGTGCCTTTTAACTCCAGCTTGTATCCCAGACTTACTGCGGAGAGCACCCATCTGTCTCTGATGGTGTCCCGCCAGGTCTCTGAACAACTGAAGCCTTCCCCCCACCCGATTGAGTGGGGGCAACGCTTCATGACTTAGGGGGAGGTTTTGTACCTCTTGATCCAGGGCTTCTTGTTACCCTGTGATTGTCCCTGATTTCTGCCCCCTGAATTTGACCGCGGAGGCCGTCGGAACTGTTTCACAGCCGATGTGCCCGGGACTGGAGAAGTAGGCCTCTTAAAAGGACTTCTACTCTTGTTCTTAACCGGTAAGAGTGAACTTTTACCGGCAGAAATTTTCTGGATATATTTGTCCAGATCTTCTCCAAATAAGCGTTCTCCATGAAATGGGAAGCTAACCAGCAGTTTCTTACAGGGAGCTTCAGCAGACCAGTTTTTGAGCCACAGGAGCCTACGCATATGTACTACAGACAGTGTAAAGCGGGAGGCCTGTTGGATTGTATCCTTTATGGCGTCCACCGCAAAACACAAGGCTCTAGGCAGGTCAGCTAGGGCAAGAGCCTGCTGATCTGGTAAGTCCCTCAAGACTTGTTTCAACTGATCTTTCACTGCTTGGCAGACTCCAATCGCTGCTACCGCAGGTTGTGTCACCATGCTTGCTGTAGAGAAAGCAGATTTTAGTAAAGACTCCAATTTTTTATCTATTGGGTCTTTGAACAGTGGAACATTATCTACTGGACATGTCAGTGATTTGTTCACAGAAGAGATGGCTGCGTCCACTGTAGGGACCCTCCATTTTTTTTTATGAACTTATCCTCCATGGGATAGATCACCGGAAATCTCTTGGGGGGAGTAAATATTTTATCAGGATGCTCCCAATCCTGGTAAATAAGCCCTTCTAATAAAGGGTGGATTGGGAAGGAACAGACAGCCTGGGGAGCTTTTAGCGACCCCAGCGAGGAAACCGTAGTGGTTGATGGTTCCGCCAGAGGCATTTTAAATGCTGATCGGACCATGTTAGTCAGAGACTGAACCCATAATCTTTCAGCCTGAGATTGCTGAGAAAGGTTCTTCCACTGTTGATTCCTCCATAACTGAATCAACCTCATCCTGATCCCTTTCAGGTAGGTCGATCTCTGTGTGGGGCTGTTCCTCCACTAACAGGCACTCTGAAGGAGGAGACGGAGATCGGACGTGCTTTCCCTGTGACAGGGAAGCAGCGATCAATGCTGTTAATCTCTCTTCCAATCCTCCCAGAGTTGAGGATAAAACCTCCTCTGTTATATATACAGGAGCAGGTGGACTGGGGACAGCCGCAGCACCAGGCACTCCTGCGGGGTTTCTACGGCTACTGACCTCTGAATTCTCAGGGGAGATTGGTGCAGTACAAGCATGCCCAATATCCTCAGAGCCCGATGGAGACCCCTTTGGCTTCCTGGAAGACTTATTTCCGGAGCGTCTGGACGACATATCCTTTAAGCACAAAGCTGAGGTATTCCCGTCGTCATACACCAATTTTTGCTGGTAATAGTCTAACACAGATGCTGCTATATACCAGCTGGTGTCCACTAAAGTGCCTTTCTATGGGGATGCCTGCATCAACTGCCTCTGTGTGCCACTGTTTGTTGCTAGCTCTGTTTGCATCCAGCTGACACTTGTACTGTGTCTTTATACAAGCTGGGACGCCTGCACATGCGCAGAAGCGCCGTGGCGCGCATCGAGCGTCATCCACCCGCCCCACCCCTTTTTTTCATAGGAGGCGCGTGCACGCGCCCGCGCGCCATTGGCGCCCTTTTCGAAAATTAAACAGGGACTAGGAGCCAGGGCCCTTTTTGCCGGAGGGCCTGTGCTGTGGATGAACGCAGCAACAGGGCAGAGGAAGTGGATTCCCACAGAGAAACTTACCAACTGCCTGGATCTTTTGACTTGAGAAAACCAAAGATCCACATGACAAGAAAAATGGACCACAGCGGCCTCTAGTGGTTTAACACAGGTACCGCGGTCCTCTTTTTTTTTTTTTGACTACTATTAAAATTTTACATTTTCAGTAGTTACAGGCATACACAGATATTAGCGGGAATACCGTTAGGTAACAGACAGAAAGACAAATTAGGCTTGGGGGTCCCCCAATAGAACAAAGTTCCTGGGGGCCCCCACTTACCTGTTCCCCGCCGCAGGACTCTGTTTGGTCCACAGAAGCCCAAACTTCACCTATCACGGCAGGCATTGTAATTAAACCTTCAGGGACCGGGTTCCCAAGGATTCCACTCCCCTGGACCTGTATAGCACCCTGCACAGACAACATCTTGGTCGTGGGTATGACCAGAGCTCTGGATCCCAGGGTCCAGCCCTCCTAAGAGGCATTACAGGCAAAACCTTGCTCTTCTGCTGCAAGGCCCGGGTACCGACCGTTTAGCTATGAAGCTTTTTTGGTGGGATCCGGAACAGCTTACTAAGGCCCGTAAAAGAACCTGTACGCAAGCCCAGTGAAAACACATGTTACTCTTTTGGCCAACACCTTAGACACTGGCAAAAAACTGAGGTGCTCCCGGATGGGAGGGGCTTATATAGGGGAGGGTACTTCCGGTTTGGAAGTTGCCAGTGCCAGCACCTGAAGGTAAACTATATAACCCATTAGTAATGACTAAGTCGCTCTGTGTCCCGTGATGTACGAAAAAGAAAGTAGCCATAGCAGACAGATACACCCGCAGAGCTGGGACCACGTCCAAGGAATGCAACGCAACCTCTTTGGGATGCGACGGCCGAGGACACAAGGATGGAAGCACAATGTCCTCATTTAGATGAAAAGCCGAAAAAAATGTCAGAAGAAACGAAGGCTGCGGGCGTAGCACCGCTTTATTCTTGTGGAGTATCAAGTAGGGAGACTTGCAAGACAAGGCCGCCAACTCACAAATCCTCCTGACGGATGTAATAGCCACCAGAAAGGCAACTTTCTGAGAGAGTGTCAAAAGAGGAATCTCTGATGTTCTCAAACAGAGGTTTCTGAAGTACCGAGAGCACCAGATTCAAATCCCCCGGAGGCAGTGGTGGTCAAACCGGGAGGAGCCAATGTTGAACCCCTTGCACAAAACGTACTCACCAGTGAATGAGCTGCCAAGAGTCGTTGAAAGAAAAACAGCCAAGGCTGAAATCTGCCCCTTAATGGTGCTTAGGGCAAGTTTTTGATCCACTCCACGCTGTAAAAACAGCCGGATCCTGGAAACCGAATATGTCCGTGGACACCACTCCATCTCCTCACACAGAGATTTAGGCCTTCCACGTGCAATGATAGATCTTCCAAGAAGATGACTTCCGTGCCCTCAGCATGGTGGAAAATGACTGAATCCGACAGGCCTCTTCCTGCGTCCAGTGACCCTGTGTCGACTGTACTGTACGCCCCAAACTCCCCCCCCCCCCCCCCAACCAGTCAGGCCGGGGTCCGTCTTGATCACCGTCCAGTGAAAAAGGGAAGAATTTACTTTCCGGACTGAAGGGCTGGAGATCTCAGCCACCTGACCAGCTAAGCCCTGGTCTAGTGGCTGAGATTTTGTCCCTGGATTTGACAATCCAAGGACAACGGAGACGTCCCATCTGGACAGGATCTCCTTTTGCAAGACTCGAGTGTGGAATTGAGCATATGGTACCGCCTCGAAGGAGGCTACCATGAGACCCAGGACTCGCATGCAAAAGCGCAGCGACGACCACCTGCAAGATGCCAACAGCTTCACCGCAGCCTGAAGAGTCTGCAACTTTTCTAAAGGGAGAAAAACCTCTCGCCTGAGGAGTCCAGGATCAAGGCCAGGTAATCCAGGCACTGAGTCGGCACCAACACCGACTTCTGGAGGTTCAGTACCCGACAAATCTCTCGAAGGGTCTGACTGGCTATAGCCACATCCTCCTCTAAATCTGAGCCTGAAGCAGCTCTCAGGAGGAGGTCGTCCAGGTAGCCCATGATAGCGATTCCTCGCCGTCTCAGCAGAGCCAGAATCAGGGCGAACACATTGGTGAAAACCCTTGGTGCCGACGCCAGGTCAAAGGGGAGAGCTACAAATTGGTAGTGATCGTCACCGACTGCAAAGCGCAGAAATCTGATGCCCAACGCAAATGGGGACATGCAAGTATGCATCCTTGATGTCCAAGGACGCCAGAAAATCCCCCGGCTGGAGTGCAGCGACCCCAGAGCGAACCGATTCCATCCTGAACCTTTGTACTTTTACAAAGGTGTTGAGGGCCTTGAGATCCAGGATTGGATGGGCCCCGTCCTTTTTTGGGACTACAAACAAATTGGAGTAGAACCCCTATTCTTTGTATTATAAAAACTTCTCAAAATAAGTTAGGTAGGGAAACACCTTAGCAGTGTGGGCCAGCTTGTGGGACCCAAAAGGGACCGACACCTCAGTAGATGCCCGTATCCTCCAACTTAAGGGTCTCCCGAACTGCGGTGATAAGAGCTCCAACAAGCGCCCTTTCCTGCGCTGACACGGACACGGAGTCTTCCTCAATGTCCGAATGGTCCTGGTCTGCATCCTCTGACACGTCAGAACAGGGGCCGTGTGCCACAGTCAGGCCCGAGTCTGAATCAGAGCTTTCCCCAGAAGATGGGGGGGGGGGGGGACGACGACATTTTTTACCCCCCTTTTTCCCTGCACACCACCTCCACCCTGGCAACAAAAGACTCCAGGACCGCCGACAAAGCGTCCATAGGCACCGCAGGTGCACCGGTTGCCATCACAGGGATGTCTGGGGAAGAAGCGCCAGCTTCTGACGCCATGCTGACCACACTCGCCTTGACAGTCACTTAGGGACTAAAGGCAAGGTACACAAGGTCCACCCTCCTAGCTGCTACAGACTGAGGGGGGCCCCCCCTGAGGACTCACGACCCTGAACCAGGTACTGCACAGCGTTATGGTCTGCTCTCTCCTTCACTCTGTGCCTGAGGTGCTCTCCTGCGTCTGAGGTGTCCTGTGCGGTTTGCGCCGTTCAGAAAGATATTCCCAGCGCTAGAGGTCAAAACCAAGCTGGGGCTACAAGAAAATGGCCGCCGGCTGCCTCAGGAAAAAGAGCGCGAGCTACAAGAAAATGGCCGCTGGCTGCTTCAGCATTAACACTAGCACGGCTACAAGGAAATGGTGCCTGCTCTCCCAAAATGGCCACCGTTAGTTTCTGAGGTAATAGAAAAAAGGCTGCGAACACGCGGAGGCCCCCCACAAGGCAGACCAGACGACCCTCCCACCCCCCCCCATCCTGCCGAATGCCCATCCTGCCGAAACAAGTGGAACCCTACTTACCCGTTCTGTGGGGACTGCTGGACGCATTCCGGACAGACCCATCACCCGAGCAGTACGGAGTGGCTGCCGGCCACGGCCCACTGCGACACAGACAGCAGTAGCCCAGTCATATGTGTGCCCCAGAGCATATAGCTCACCGGCCACCCCTGGAGCAAACGGGGCATGTCGTGGCTGACCCAGCGCGTAGCTAAAGGTCTGCTCACGCTCGATGGCAGGACTGGGGAGACTACAAGGATCTATATTATCCAGCCTGTCACCCAGCCGGCAGTTGATAAGTAGAAAAAAAAAAAAAAAAAAAGCTAAAAATTTCCAGAACCAATGGTGCCAACCGGGAGCCAGGTCCTACTCCTATGCTAGGCAGATAAAAAAACTGAGCTGCTGAGTGCATGGTGAGGGGTTATAGCCAGAGGGACCGCCCCCTGGGCGGTACTGTTCAGCTTTGCTGTTACATATTTTTACCTGTTTAACATGTCTGCCTAGTCCTCTCCTGATAGACGGCATATAAACCCCTAAAGGTCAAGAATAAAAAGGAGCTGTGTCCGTCCATGAACGAAAGAGAAACCACATAGTTTCGTGATTGTTGGCCAACAATTGTGTGCAAGACAAATTCCTGGCCAATGCCCTTCGGACAAAAGTCCTACGCTTTGTCTGCGGAAAATCCCATTGTGTGTACCAGGCTTAAGGCTCTGTTCACACCTATGTGAATTGGATGCAGCTTAAACTGCATCCAATTCGCAGAACATTTTAAAATTTGTTTGAATGAATCTGGATCACATATGTGCGTTGCATTCACAGTCCACATTGTCCAAAAAACGTGTGCGTTTTCTAGGCATTGCAGTGCGAATTAAAAGGCACATATTCTATGGAAACGCATCCGATTCGCAGATGCATTCTGTTCTGAACACAAATTGTCTCCCCCCCCCCCCCCGCCTCACTACACACCTCCTCCCCCTCTCCCGGGTCAGCTGATCCGCAGCTACAACGGAGAGGAACCGCTGAACAGCTGCTTTTTCTCTTCGCAGAGAAACCAGAGCTGGAATTTGCACTGGACTGGTCTGAACCCAGCCTGAAGCCAGAGGAAAACCCATGACTAATAGAATTCTTAGGACATGATTAATGCATGGCAGTTAAAAGAGAATGACTTCACAGAATTACTAAGTTCCCTTTCACACCAGTTAACAAAAAAAACGGATGTTTGACAAAAAAGGAAATTACACATTTTTTAAAGCTGAACCCCGGGATCAGCAAATATTGTCCAACCACAAGGGTCATGTATATTCTTCCTGGAATCTTGGAGGTCTGGTGTATTTCTTCCAGATCTGTGCAGTAATCCAGGGCAAGACCTCTGCAGCAGCTTCCCGTAATTTAGGGCCACGTAGTGCAGGAAAAAGTTGGGGTAATGAAACCCCAAATGCAGTACACGTTTGCCTGTACTGTGCAATCCAGTTACAATGAGTTTCCAAAAAGTAGTGCATGGTGTGGTGTGATTTTTTTGAACAGGCTGAAATCGCACCTCACAGAACTGCAAGTGAATCACACAGGAACACACACCGTGTTCTAGTGCGATTCCCGGTGTGGACCAGCTTAAAAGACCGGTCATTGCTGCTTTCCCACATTGTGCAGGGTGACTGGTCTTGTCTCTGCCCCCTCCTGTCGTTTTCTGCAGGCAGCCTGTAGTGGGTGGAGACTGCTGGCCCCTCCCACAGCTCTGCTCTCCTTGTGCAGGGTGACTGGTCTTGCCTCCGCCCCCTCCTGTAAATTTCTGCAAGCAGCCTGTAGTGGACTGGGCCCCTCCTCCCACAGCTCTGCTCAGGCTATGTACAGCACAGTGATACTTTTACAATGTAAACACTGGGTTTTCAAAGGCATCTGGGTACACGCAAAATGGATATACATCCTTTGTGGCTATTGAATATTTGCAAATTAAAGTTGGACTCTGAGTTCAGCTTTAAGCCAAATACGAGATATTCCAATTGCCTGAGCTTTGCAGAATGCAAACTGATCTTTCTCAAAAACGGAAGAGACGTGAACAAACACCTTTCACCATTACATATGTGGAAATTTTTAGATTACAAAAACCTTTTCTGGCTTTGCTAATCATAAACCAAGCAGACATCTTAAGGAGAACATCTTAAAGTCAACAAATTGACTTTTTAATCATTACCCCACAAATATGCCTAAGCAATACCTCAAAAGATTTGTTGCATCTTTTGTTTTAAAGAGCGAGGGGCCACTTGTGTGATTTGGTAACTGGTCGACCCAAATAATACCGATAATTAGCGCAGACCCCCCTGTCAGGAGAACAGCCGATCGGCTCTCCTCTACTAGCATCTGTAAGTGCGAGTGGAGGAAAAGCCAGCTCTTCCTGTTTACACTGTGATTGGACACAGCTGATCACATGGTAAAGAGCTTATGTCAAAGGCTCTTTATCAAGATGGGTGATGCGGTGTGTCAGACTGACACAACACCAACGATCGCCGTGCTGCGCGCGATCGCGATTTATCCTGCTGGACATCATACGACGTCCAATCAGGATAACTTAAAGCGGTGGTGCAGGAAAAAAAAAAAGTCAGCAGCTACTAACAGTGTAGCTGCTGACTTTTAATAAGGACACTTAACTGTCCTACTCTCCTGCGATGTCGGTCCTGCCGCAGCGATCGATCGCTGCTGGCAGGCTCCCGGCTCCTCCATTCTGAGTAGGGGAAACAGGCTGTGAAGCCGTAAGGCTTCACTGCCCGTTTCCTACTGCGCATGCGCCACTCGCACGGCGCTTTGTGAAGGGGCGGCTTGCCTCCTGGGATACACACAGTTCCCAGAAGGCAGCGCGGCCCATTCACAAGAGGAAGGAGAGCCACCGCGGACAAAGAGGAACATTAGCGGCAGATTAGGGGACTTCCGCATAGCAACAGGCATTTAGGGTGAGTATAAAGTATTTTTTTTTTTTATATATTTTTTTAGAATTTTTAGTGTGAAGATTTTTTCAGGGTGGACCTCCACTTTAACCACGTCATGCTGCTATATGGCGGGCAGTGGTTAAGCCCTTTGCTTGACTTATTTGGGCACAGCTTTCACAAGTACAAGTTCTCTTTATAAAACTACCCTTTCAAAAACAGTTGCAAAACTTCCTTGAGTAGCATCAGTACTTCTCATGCAGAGTTTTTTTTGCATTGAAGCTGCTCCTTAAAGTTTACAAAGATCAGCCCTAAGATAGAGAAGTCGGGTGAGGTCACTGTGCAATAAAACACATACTTGGCTTATATTGAATGTTACACAACAGGCTTTTCATTAAGAAATTCAACAGATGAGGACAAACCTTGTCCGGACTATAAAACTGTCAGGCAACAGCAAAACTCAGGAAAATTGTGCAACGTCTATAAGAGGCGTTGACGATCTAGAACGTAGTAATAGTACAAACACAAAGCAGAAAATGGGAAAGTCGGAAGGAAGAAATACACTCACCTGGTGATGCAGCATTCTTTATCTCCAGGGATGTCAAGGTATCGGGGCCTTTCACCTGTCGCCACAACAAACTTCCCTGCAGTGAAGAAACTCTCTTTTCCCTTCCGGTTTGTTGCCTAAAACACCAGAAATTAACAGCTCAAGTTTTGTCCAACTCTTCTTTCACTGTCAGAGTGATATTTAATCTTTTGCATACATTGAAACATGCGCATTATAGACCCAACGATTACTAAAATCCCCAATACATTTTCTGAAAGCAGAGACCCTGTAGTGTGTCTGTAGTGGTACAATTTTTAGGTTACAAGATAAAATGCACCATTGCATAATTTCCTGAAAATGTAAAGATTTGACAATCTAGTGCACAGAAACACAATATAAATCCCCCTTTTTTGAGGTCTCATGTAAAATGGTTACCAAATACTTCAAGCTTTAAAGAAAAAACGATGCGCACATGAAGTGGCAAAAAGCTACAGTACCCAAAATTGTCCATAGGTGATGCTTTAAAAGCCTTTATAGTGCATCAATTTAGAGTTAAAGCGGAGTTACACCCAAAATTGGAACTTCCACTTAATCCACCCCTCGCCCCCTTACATGCCACATTTGGCATGTAATTTTTTTTTTTTGGGGGGGAGTGGGGGCTTCAGTAGGAGTGGGACTTCCTGTCCCACTTCCTCCTTCCGCCCAGGGCACGCTTAGGCGACCCTCCCTGTAGGTGATCACCTGGGACATGTGACAGGTCCCAGGCGATCGCCTGTCCACTCAGATTGCGCAGCCCCGCTCGCGCATGCGCAGCGAGTGCCCGGCGCCCACAGTAGGAATGGAGGCGCCGGTGGAGAAGGGGGAGAGGAGCGAAGCTCCCTTCGGCCGCGTCGCTGGACAGTGGAGCAGGTAAGTGTCTGTTTATTAAAAGCCAGCAGCTACAATTTTTGTAGCTGCTGACTTTTAATAAACATAAAAAAGGCTGGAACTCCCCTTTAAAGTGGTTGTAAACCCTTACATATAACCACTGAAGTGACTGGCCTCCTCCTACATGTAGTAACGGATTATCTGCAGCCCTCTGTTCACCACAACCATTCAAAAGAGATGCACCAAAATTTCGGCAGCTGAAACATATCGGGCGAAAATGAGGTTTCCGGCATTTTACGGAGAAAAGGCAAATAAGGATGCCGAAAAGGCAAGAGATCTTAGGTTTGTTTTATTATTATTATTGGCATGGGACTCAAACTGCATCAAAAAATGTAACACTGGTGCATTATAGATGAGGTTTCAATGCATTTCAGCAGGGAAATGCGGTTTTGGTGAGGATGAGTTTTTTTTAACTTTTTAACTGAACAAAAAAAATGCAGCAAGCAAGATTTTAACAA
Source organism: Rana muscosa (assembly GCA_029206835.1). Taxonomy (NCBI): domain Eukaryota; kingdom Metazoa; phylum Chordata; class Amphibia; order Anura; family Ranidae; genus Rana; species Rana muscosa. The sequence goes on along the minus strand of CM055120.1, from coordinate 316,109,327 downwards.
CCGCAATGGAAACAAAACAAGCCAGTGTTAAGACGTACATAAAATGTAAAGGGATGCATTTTTTTTGTGCAATAAACGGTACCCTCTGCCATTTAAGTGTACAGTTTACACACCATTTCCACGCTTCCAAAAGCGGAGGATCTGATGTCACACTGCACAGTATAGAGCAGGGAGCCAAGTGTGATTTGAGACCCGAGGGGGTGGGTGTGAAGCCATCCCAGCCTGGAGAACACAGCAATTTTTATTGGCGGCTATAACCTCTGGAAATAAAAAAAAAAAAAAAAAAAAAATCGCATACTAAAAATCTGACACGCTGGTTGTACCCGTGCTGATCGATGGATTGATGGTTCTGCTTATGGCTGTCTTACCTAAAGTGAATATAAAAATGAGGGATAATCCTCTTGACTACTTTGACTCACAAGGGCAGTTCTAAATGAGTGAGATTACCTTGATTTTATGTGGTTCAACAAACTCTGCATATGCGTTTTCATAGCGGACATTTTTGTCCCGCAGAGACACTCTGTAGCCCCAATTCAAAGAGCCAATGTAGTCCTGAATATTCTGTCGCATTGTATCCCAGTTGTGACTCACTGCAGATTGGGGGGAAAACATTTTTTTTAAATTAAAAACAAAGTTAACATTTTCGCTCTCTTCAAACCTTTTCTTGCACCCAAGTATGTGACTGACAGATTTTGCTCTTTAGGACTGGTTCACGCTGCGTGGTGCAAAATCGCATGTGATTCGCACCGCACATCACATGTGATACGATTTCAGCCATACAGATAGTATGGCTGAAATCGCATCACATTCGGACTAAAAACTCGCACAGTACCCGTTTTTTGGTAAACACCAGAATCGGATTGCATGGGTGTTCACACCTATGCGATCAGATTCATGACCGAACGGACAGTACACAGAGTGATACGCGAGCTGAACTGGGGGTGTCATTAACAATGTATTGACACTCCCAAGCAGTTCGCATATGGCAGTGTGAACTGTCGTGCGAGTCTGGTGCGATGCGGGAATCCGCAGTGGATTTGAAGGGTTCCCGCATCGCACTAGCGTGAACCCGGCCTTAGCCTTGGACTTATTTAGTGCCCACTCTGCTCCCTCCTTTTATCAGAGGGCTCCTGGGCAAATTGTTTTCCTTTTTAATCTACTCTACAATTAAGCTTTACCAGTTCAAAATATCTTGTGAAAGTGTGACAGGCACGCATGTTGCAATTCAGCTGTTGGATTGCAAAAAGAAGAAAAAAAAAAAAATTATTCCATACTCCATTCTCTTTTTACCTTGCTCTTCATACTCCCAGCCAAACTTCCTGGAGTCTTTCAGTGCCTGACCTAAGAGAGCCGCTTGATGCATTAGTTTCTTTGGAATACACCCAACATTTACACATGTTCCACCGAGCCCTGTATAAACAAAATCAGTTATGAAAATTAAGCTGGGGAGGGGTACAGGGTGACTAAACCAGCAACAGAAACAAAGGAAATTATATTTGATAAAACAATCTGTCATTGTACTTAGCAGTTAATGTGCTGACACCTCCTCCCATAGCAGGAAGTGCAAGAAAAATTCACAGGAACAATAAACGAGACAGATGATCCAAGGCTGATAATTCACCTTCTCTGGTCCTCTCAACATGAAATACAAAATAAAATCTGAATTTTCAATTCATAGCTTTTGGTTTTATCTAGTGATGTCATGACTGGGTGTCTTTGCATCTCTATGCAATTAAGGCAGATCATGAATGGTGAGTGGGGCCAGTGAGACTGATGTATAAAAGGTTCCTGAAAACAGCAAGCTATGGTAAGGCCCACATGGGATGCTAAGCCTCCATAATCGAAATAGCTGAAAGCCAATGAATGAAAAAAAGGGAGGGGCCAGGGACAGTCAAGGCCAGAGAGGAAATTGCTATATAATGCTAGATGTCCTTCAGCCAGGAAATGAGAAGTGCTTTGACAGCTTCTAATGCACACTGTTAAATGCCAACAGTGTGCAGAGCAAGCAGTTTCAGTACAGGAGCGCCTCTACAACGCAAGATTGAAGGAACCGAGAGAGTTCAGATTTAAATAGACCTTTAACCACTTGCGGAGCGCCCACCACACATTTACTGCAACCACTCTGTGCCAGGTCATGTACCTAGTACGTGATCTCATACTTGTGGGTCTGGAGGGCCTCCGGTGGCCCGCTCCCGCTGTGAGTATGGTGGACTCGATGTCCGCCAATACCCAGCGATCATTCGTTACACAGGCAGAATGGCAGTCTTTGGATAAAGTGGGGAGGGATTAGAACATCTGACGGGTTTCTATTGTCAAATCTCCTTTGGGAAGATTTGCTCTTGCTTCCGGCCCAGGCTCTCACAAGTAAGTGAGGGGAAATATTCCCAATATGGGACAGTAAAACACCAGGTCAGGGTTTTTATCTATATAAATTATATATTCTCTTTATGATCCCTCCCCTCACCCACTCCTCCGTAAACCCCTTCCATCAGAAGAAGGGGGCAGTAGTGAGCAGGTCAAATTCTGCTTTAACAATCTACTGAAAGTTATTTCGCATTCTGCCTACATGAAGAAACCTACCCCATGACGCCCCTAGAGGGGTGGGTACAACGTAATCCAAGACCATGACCTTCTTTCCCAGAGCAGCTGCTTCCTGGAAGAGACAGAAATGTAATCTACATATCAATACCTGAATTTAACCATCAGGAAAAAAAAAAAAAAAAAAAAAAGGAGGGAGGGAGAGAGGGCAACACCCACACATATTAGCAAATTATATGCATCACAGGGATACTAGACCTGAACTCCAAACAATTTTAAATCCAATTTTTTTTTAAACCAATTTTAACTTAACAAAATGTAAAAAATAGGCCTGGTCCTTAAGTGGTAAAGATTAAATTCACTTCAACATTCATGATCCGAATAAGGAATGGAAGTCAAAAAGGAATACGCTGCCCTGCGTCCTCTCACACAGGTATGTTGCTTTGCACAGCCTTGATGGAAAGACAGGTGAGGGAGGGATGAGACCATCACATGACCATACCTTAGAACAAGCCAGGCCACCCGAGCCTCCTCCAATGACAATCAAGTCATAATCATAAGAGACAGCATTGTTGTCCAACAGTTGTTGCAGGGTCCCATCTCGGTGAGCCTAAAAGTAAAATTAAAAAAAAAAAAAAATTAGTTCATGTTAAAATACAAAAACACGAATCTCATATCGTTAGCACAGTATGTATATACAGCATTTGTATGGCCTCATGCACACAGGACGTTTTCTTAAACTTTCCTAGAAGCCCAGGAAACAAAAGGATTAGCTCTTCCCTTATCTACCTAACAAATACCAGTGGGGGATGGACTCTCCCTGTAGGCCCCTTTCACACGAGAAGCCCACTCGGATCCGCCTGTCCGTTTTTCAGGCGGATCCAAGCGGGCCATCTATTGACTCCTATGGGGAGACGGATGTCAGCTGACACCCGTCTGCCATCTGATCTGCTAAAAACAGACATATGGTGATACATTCAGCCATCCGTCTGGCGGATGGGATGAGATCTGATGAAAACAGGACATGCTGTCTTTGTCCGATCTCCCCATAGAAAATCGGCAGCGTTCTGACAGGCAGAGACGGACCTGTCATCCGCTGGCTCAGCAGAGATCAATGGAGCGATCTCATGCTGAGCTGATCAGCCTCATGTGAGAGGAGTCTTAACCACTTCAGCCCCAGAAAAATTTACCCCCTTCCTGACCAGAGCACTTTTTGCGATACGGCACTGCGTCGCTTTAACTGACAATTGCGCGGTCATGCGACGCTGCACCCAAACAAAATTTACGTGCTTTTTTCTCACAAAGAGCTTTTTTTGGTGTTATTTGATCATCTCTGCGGTTTCTATTTTTTGTGTCATTAACTAAAAAATAAAAAAATAAATAAGCTATATTTTTTTGACCTTTTGCTATAATATCCCCCCAAAAAAATAAAAATTCTCCTCAGTTCAGGCCGATATGTATTCTTCTACATATTTTTTTTATTCAAAAAAATATCGTAATAAGCGTATATTTTGATTGGTTTGTGCAAAAGTTAGGAGTCTACAACATAGGGGATAGATTTATGGCATTTTTATTATTATTTTACCACTGACATGACAGCAATCACTGCTCCCGTTGAAAGGGAGCAGTAGATCCTGGTCATGTCACTAGGCAGAATAGGGAAATGCCTCTCTCAATTCTGCCTCTCCGTGTCACGATCGAGGGTAATGCCGGTCACGGAGAACGCAGTGGGCGAACGCCCACTGCACAGAAAATTTAAGGGGGATGTACCTGTACACCCATTTGCCTGTCCATGCCATTCTGCTGACTTATATCGGTGTGCGGCGGTCAGCAACTGGTTAAAAATGAAGCTGAGCCCAAAAAAAAAAAAAGCAAACAGAGGCCAAGTACTAGTCAACAGTATTGCCTGTTGTCTCCCTGCAGCTGATGTTTTTCCTGATACTTACAATGCCTTATTTATTCTGTACTGTATCCAGAGGTAGCCATTTTGGTTGAAGCAGGGCTTTGCTTCCTCATGTCAGAGCCTCCAGTAAAGGAGAACAGTGATCAGTACAGTGAGATCACCAAGTCTCACGCCCAAATCTCTTGAAACCAGCCAGTTAGAGGCAGCAGTGCCTTAGATATCGCATTGCAGATCTACCGCTAAGCCTAGTTAGAATTTTTTTAAACAAAATCTCCCCCCACAAACTCAGATTCCCGCTGAAAAGCATTTTTGCTTCCTGGCGTGTGCCTGTGGCCTCCACAATTGTACTACTTTATTTTAGCGAGAATTATTTTTTGTCGAACGTTCTCTGTAACAAAGCAAATCTTTATATTTTGATTTTCGTTCCACTTTATACATTTACCAGTGCTCAGTCAGAAACTGCATACATTTTAAAACACACCAGAAGCCCAGACAGGTTGAAGCAGGCAGAGATATAGGTCATATGCTTTACCACCCATTACTTCTGGAAAATTACCTCAAGTGTTCTATCACATCCTCCGACATGAGTTTTATTTACAAAGACGTTGGGAACGGTTCTCTGGCCAGTCATTTCAAAAAGGACTTCTTGAATACGGTTACCATCATCTACAGTGGAAACAAATGATGGTCATCTATTGATGATCAGTAAAAAGTAAAATATTTGATGTTCAATATTTTATATGAAATTTAAAAAGGGAAAAACAAACAAAAAAAAAAATAGAACAGAAGCCCAGTACTGTAGCCAACAAGGAGACAATCGTGTGGGCTCACTAGAATTACACTTAGTCAAAAGAGAATGAAAAACATTTTGCAAGGTTATTCCAGCAAAACTTTAAACAGACCTATAAGACTGCATTCACACCTGAGCTTAGCGCTTCGAACGTTTTTACCGGCGTTTTGTCACGCGAATTTGCGCCCGTTGTCGCGCAAAACGCTTGAATCGAGCGTTTCCATTACATTCTATGACTCCTAAAAACGCCCAAATCTGCCCGATTCGCGCGACAAAGGGTCCGGAACTTGTTTGAGCTTCAGGCGTTTTGGAGTGGAGATGTGAACCATCATCTCCATAGAGAATAATGGATTTTTTTTCCCCTCTAGCGTTTAGTAGCTTCAGGCTATAAAACGCTCAGGTGTGAATGCAGCCTAAAAAGGGAGGGGTTAGCGATCGCATACAATTGAAGCCGTCTGGGCATAAACGCACAGAGAGAGGAGAGAAGAGACCTAGGATGGTCAAAATACCAGCAATACAAAAATGGGGGGAATTATTTTTTTTTTTTTTAAATAGTTAATCTGCCAGCGGGATTTGCATATATGAAGCTCATGGGAGACCATGTTTTTTTTTCTAATGCTTAGTCCCATCATTCAGTACACTCGCAAGTTTCACTTGTATCACAATATGTGAAATGGTGTCCTTTTTCCCAATACCAAAATGCACAGACTGTTTCCTCCAAGCTCCCACAATCGTGCACTTAGCAGCCAAGAAAATAAAAAGGAGACCAATGGCCAGTATACAGGACCTGAAAATCGGACAGGCGTCTCTTTTTTTGCATGCTAGTCGCATATTGAAAATGGAGAGGTTACTAAAGTTACGAAAATTCTCATACAACAGAATTATAAAAAAAAAAAAAAAAGGGGGAAGTGATGTAATGTGTTGTAGTGTATTTTCAGACAACTGTGCTGATTAACCACTTCAGTCCCAGAAGAATTGGCTGCCCAATGACCAGGCCATTTTTTGCGATACGGCACTGCGTCGCTTTAACTGACAATTGCGCGGTCGTGCATTGTTGCACCCAAACAAAATTTAGTTCCTTTTTTTCCCCCAGAAAGAGATTTCTTTTGATGGAATTTGATCAGTTCTGCTGATTTTTTTGCGCTATAAACAAAAAAAAAAAAAAAAAAAAAAAAAAAAAAGCGACAATTTTGAAAAAAAAAAAAAATAGCAAACAGCTATCAGTGCTATAAAAATGCACCGATTACTGTGTAAATGACACTGGCAGGGAAGGGGTTGAGTGTGTCCTAGGGAGTGATTCCAACTGAGGGGAATGGGCTACAAGTGACACGACAGTGATCACTGCTTCCGATGACAGGGAGCAGTAGATCACTGTCCTGTCACTAGGCAGAACAGGCCTTGTTTACCTAGGCCTCTCACCGTTCTGCCGCTTCGTGAGAGGATCGCGGACACCCGGCGGAAACAGTCTGCGGGACCTGCGGACACACTTACAAATTCAAAAGGGACGTACCCTTTGCACAGCTGTGCCATTCTGCCAACGTAAATGTACATGCGGCAGTTGGCATGTGGTTAAACGGAAATCATACGAGAACATTTTTTGTGCTTGTCCGATCGGATAACACCGGAGGAACAGTCTTTAGCGGCTCTCAAAATCTCTGCACCAACAATCAGACTATCGTACGATGGCTTCGAAAAATGCAAGTTAGACTTACCGGTAACTTGTTTTCCAATAGGCTTTCAGGACAGCACCCGAGAGATCATGGCTCCTCCTCCTACAGGAAACACCTCATCAATTAATTCTTTAATTGGAGGCCTCCACGTTGCTTCCCTCAGTTGTTTGTAGAGAACCTCCAGCCCCAGCTGCAACACATAAGCGACAGTTATTACATAGTATTACAGCCACAGCATAAAAAAAGGGCGGGATCCTGCTGTCCTGAAAGCCTATTGGAAAACAAGTTACCGGTAAGTCTAACTTGCATTTTTCCAAAACGTCTTTCAGGACAGCACCCGAGAGGATAATCGAGACTTACCCCATTTAGGGTGGGACAACAGCCTGTAAGACTTTCCTTCCGAAAGCCTGGTCCCCAGCCGTCATGAGATCTAATCTATAATGACGGGCAAAGGTCGTCAGACTTGTCCATGTAGCTGCCTTACAGATTTGTTCGGGGGTGGCACCAGCTTTTTCTGCCCAACTCACCGCCGAAGCTCTAGTAGAATGAGCCCTGATACTTACTGGACTCTCCTGGCCTGTAAGGGAATAGGCGTCTGAGATAGCCATTCTCAACCATCTGGCAATGGTTCCTCTAGAAGCTTGTCTTCCTTTTTTATTTCCGGAAAATAAAATGAATAGTGCGTCTGAACGCCTAAAGTCTTTAGTAGCTTCCAGGTAACTTAAGACTGCTCTTTTAACATCCAGGGTATGGAATTCTTCTTCCTTCTTACCCGACGGATTAGAACAAAACGTAGGAAGTATTATCTCCTGGGTTCTATTTTGAACTGAGGCAACCTTTGGTAAAAAGTTAGGATCCGTCTTCAGCACAATTCTGTCTGAAAAAATAGAAAAAAATGGTTCCCTGATAGATATATTGCTCTGGTAACATTCTTTCTGCTAGATAGGAGGGTAGCCACCAACCTATCCGAGAATCCTTTTCTCCTTAAGAGCTGCTCCTCAGAAGCCAGGCTGTGAGTTTTAGCTTTTCTACTTCTTGGTGAAACAGCGGACCTTGTAACAGAAGGTCTTGTCTCACGGGAAGATGCCAGTATGGTTTGATCTGCATCTGTAGAAGAGCCGAAAACCAGGGCCTCTTGGGCCAGAAGGGAGTGATGAGGATTACTGTCGTATCCTCTTTCCGGATTTTTGTTATGACCTGCGGAATCAGCTGAAAAGGAGGGAAGGCGTAGCTGAGGTGAAAATTCCAACTGTGCGCCAGAGCATCTACCCCCAGAGATGACTCGTTCCTGTTCAGGGAAAAAAAGAGAGATATTTGTGTATTTTCCTGAGTCGCAAAGAGATCCACTCTTGGCTGTCCCCATTTCTTCACTATTAGATTGAAGACATCTGGATTCAATTGCCACTCCGCTTCGTACACCTGGTTCCTGCTGAGGAAATCCGCTATCCTGTTTAGGGTCCCTTTTAGATGGACCGCGGACAAGGATTGAGTATGGAGCTCTGCCCAATTTAGAATGCTCTCTGCTAGGCCTTGAAGTATTCTGCTTCTGGTGCCCCCTTGTCGGTTTATGTAAGCCACCGCCGTGGCGTTGTCCGACAGAATTTGTGTATGTCGCCCTTGGACTTCTTCTGCAAAGAACAATAATGCCATTTCTATCGCCTTTTAGTTCCCTCCAGTTTGAAGATCTCATTGCTTCCCTTGTGGACCAAGATCCCTGAGCCCAACGACCGCTCATGTGAGCCCCCCAACCCCAGGAGCTGGCATCGGTTGTTAGCCTTACCTGGGTTGGAAAGGACCATAACAGGCCTGCTGAGAGTCTTGCCTGGTTCTTCCACCACCAGAGACTCCTCTTTACTTTGGTGGGGATCTTCACCAGTGAATCTAGTGAATTCTGCTGGCGATCCCAGATTTTTAACAGAAACTTTTGCAGTGGCCTGAAATGGAGCTTTGCCCATTGTACTGCCGGTATGGAAGAGGTCAGGGTTCCTAATGCTGACATGACCCTCCTGATGGACAGAAGCTGACTGGTTTGTAAGAGTGACACAACCTTTAACAGCTTTTCCCGTTTTTCTTCTGGGAGAAAAATCTTTTGCTCCACAGAGTTGATACGGAAACCCAGGAATAACACCTCCTGAGAGGGAATCAGATTGGACTTTTGGAGGTTTAGTATCCATCCGATGGATTCTAGGTGGGCACGTGCTCTGTCCAAGTTTCTCTGAAGTCCATCTCTTGTTTGGGCAAACAGTAGCAGGTCGTCTAGATAAGGAATCACTGAAATTCCCTCTAGACGCAAGGGTGCTAGAGCTTCGGCCATTACCTTCGTGAACACCCTTGGAGAAGATGACAGGCCGAATGGAAGAGCTCTGAATTGCAGGTGTACCACCTTCTTCCCTTCTCTCAGTGCTAACCTCAGATATCTCTGAGATCTGGCAGCAATAGGAATGTGGAGGTATGCGTCCTGCAAATCTATTGACGCCATGAAGCATCCTTGACTCAGGAGGCTTCTTACTGAGAAAATGGAATCCATCCGAAATCTTTTGTATTCTACTGACAAATTCAGCATTTTTAGATTTAGGATGAGGCGGTACTTTCCTGAAGGTTTCTGTACAAGGAAAACGTGAGAATAGAACCCCTGGAAGAACTCCCTTGTTGGAACCGGAACAATGACTCTCTGGGATATCAGTTCCTGAATTAGGGACTTCATGGCGAGTGCCTTGACCGGATCCCTCGGGACGTTTGTCACTAGGAATCTCTTTGGGGGTTCTTCCGTGAATTCCACCACATATCCTTGGGAGAGCATGTTTACAATATACTGATTTGTAGTGATGTCTCTCCACTGGGGAATGAACTCCTGGAGTCTTCCCCCTACTTGGGGTGGATTGTCACTGCGGCTTTCCGGGGGTCGCAGGAGGATGGAAGAGCACTCCACTCCTACCTTTTGGTTTCTGGGAAGACCACTGCTTCCTTTTGGTTTGCGTTTTTCCTTCCTGTTGTCCTTTTTGGGGACGAAAAAAACGCTTACGGGTCTGTACCTGTTTTTTGACCGGAAACGCCTTCTTTTTGTCAGCCGTACGGTCAAGAATGGACTCCAGCTCAGAACCAAATAGCAAATCCCCTGCAAAGGGAATGCTACACAGTCTATTTTTAGATGCAGCATCTCCTGGCCAAGTTTTAAGCCACAATGCTCTCCTAGCAGAATTGGTCAAAGCCGCTGACCTGGCTGACATACGAATGGATTCTGCTGAAGCATCCGCAATATATGATACTGCTGCAGAAAGCGTTGTAAATGAGTCCAGAATCTCCTGTTTTGGAGAATCCGCCGTAACATGGGCCTTCATCTGGTTAATCCAGTGTTCTAAATTCCTAGCGACACAGGTTGTTGCCATTGCTGGTTTTAGATTGTTCATCACAGACTGCCAAGCCCTTTTAAGAAGCAAATCCATTCTTTTGTCCATGGGCTCCTTTAACATGCCCATGTCCTCAAAGGCAAGGTCAGTTGATTTTGAGACCTGTGAAAAAGCAGAGTCCAGTTTTGGAACCTTGTTCCAGATGGAATCCGGGTTGTCCTCAAATGGAAATCTTCTCTGAGACCGGGAAAAAAAATGGCTTTTTCTCAGGTTCCAACCACTCTTTTTTAATCATGTCCGAGATTATTGAATGGACTGGAAAAACACGGCTTTTTGGATCACCCAAACCTGCATACATGCGGTCATGTAGGGAGAGCTCCTTCTTTTCCTCTTCAATCCCCAAAGTCGCATGGATTACTTTTAAAAGTCCTGCGACTTCTTCAAGCGACATTTTGTACTTAGAAGCGCTCTCTGCTTCATTTTCTTCCTCCTCAGAGTCTGTTCCATCTGGAGCAAGGGAAGCAGATTCTTGGGAAGCGTCTATCGGACCTCCCAATAATATTTGAGAGCCGTCTTGGGGTTCTGAAGAAGGCTGCGGAGCCCTAGGTTCCCTTGAAGGGCCTGGTTCTTCTCTTAGGTTTGACCTAAAAGCTTGAAAAGGTGGCACGGAGTTCATCCTTAATTGTAGATACTAGATCGCCACAAAAGGATGGAGACTCTTCCCTGACTACATTTGCAGTGCAATCTGCACAAAGCGACTTGGTCCAAGCCTCGCTTAACTTTTCCTTGCAGACAGGGCACCTTCTCTTCACTGGTTGAGCAGAACTTTTGGCCTGCACAAACAGAAAAGAAAAAAACCAGGGACCACGCTAAGAAAAAACTGTTACACAGTACAAATCAATACACCCAGGTGCACATAGGAAAAAACACTTTAACTTCCTTGTGCCCCGCAAGCCATGCACCACCACCACCAACTTTTACAAAAAGACCCCTAGATATTATGCAGACATGCTAAATCACCAGCCACTGCACCACCAGGGAGATGGGGGGTGGGGGAGATGGAGGGGGGAGAAGGGTGAATACCCCCCCCTCTACAGGAGAAAGCGGCCCAGTGTAAAATAGGACACAGTCCCTTACCTTAGCCTTGCTGGTGCCTTGGCTTGCCCCCTTATCCGCTGCATCGCTATCCATAGCTGTCTGCGGATGCGTGGTGAAGAGAAAACGCCGGTTCCAGATTCAAAAACGCCGCCGCGCTGACCTGGAACCGGAACTTTAAGGCACCAGGTGACCCTGCCCTCTCCCTCTGCGCTTTGCGGCCGGAAATGACGCGCGCGCCGACCCGGAAGTGCTGCCTCTTCCCATACAGGACGTGGCCGAGGCTCTCCTCGGCCACCAGAACAATGGCGGCCGCCGCAGAGCTCCACGCCGCTTTCGCCAGCGGTCGGTGAGAGTACAGCAACCACCGCTCTGAAGAAAAAGGAGGCAGCCCTCCCGGGCTGTACAGGCTCTCCCCGAGCACGGAAGAGGGAGAGGGAGCCCACGGGACCGTCCATTCTAGGAGGTAAGTGGGAGGATCACTCTCCTAGAAAAAAAAAAAAACTGATTTGAGAACCTTGTCTCCCAGGAAAGCCCCGAGAGATCGTGGCTCTCACCAGAGGTGTTCCTCCGGCTGGAGGAAACACAAAAAACTGAGGGAAGCAACGTGGAGGCCTCCAATTAAAGAATTAATTGATGAGGTGTTTCCTGTAGGAGGAGGAGCCATGATCTCTCGGGTGCTGTCCTGAAAGACGTTTTGGAAAACTGTATTTTTCGTCAGATTTTCGTATTGGGTCAACGTGCCATAATCTCCGCTCACTACCAGAAAAAGCAGAGACAGCATCGTTCAATAAAACAAACATACTGGCCAGTGGCGACTGGTGCTCAAGGCGCAAACAAACGAAAAAAATACAAAAAATGCATCAATTGTCGCCACTGTGCCCTGCCATCAAACGCTGCCACTGTGCACGCCAGTTTGCCCCCCCCACGCACGGCACTTACCTTTCTCGGGTCAGCCATCCTCTTCCAGACCTCCACGTTCCCTCGATGTCGCTTCAGCCAATCAGGTTACCGGTAACCAGACCCGGTGAACCTGATTGGCTGAGAGGCGTGTGGCTGTGCGCCCTATGGTTAACTATTTGGAAGCCGATTATAGCCCACAGGCTGTAAATTGGGAAGCCTATCACTTCCAAAAACACACCCACCGCTGTAATTCAGATGGCAGGCACTCGCCAGGGGGGCGGCAATCCTAATAGTGGGCAGCAGCGACAATACATACATTCATGCAATGCATGAATGTATGTATTGATTAATCCCAGGAGAGAGAGGGGGCGTCGGTCCTGCGCCCACTATGGACGCACCACCACTGATACTGGGGTTGATTTACTAAACTGGAGAATGAAAAATCTGGCGCAGCTCTGCATAGTAACCAATCAGCTTCCAGGTTTTTTTTGTCAAAGCTTAATTGAACAAGCTGAAATTAGAAGCCGATTGGCTACCATACACAGCTGTACCAGATTCTGCAATCTTCAGTTTTGGTAAATCAACCCCACCGAGACTGTTCGTTGACAGGTTTGTCTTTAAAGCGAAGGGGCATTCCCACCAGATAGGCTACAAAGTCCCCTTCAGCGCACACCCAAGAAAACAAGGTGGATGCCCCTACGAACATCTTAGCAAGGCAGGCTGGGACAAGATACCACCGGGCAAGGACTTTCAGACTCGCCTCAAAAAAAAAAAAAGGGAAACTGTTACAATACCCCTAAAAAAGGCAAGAAAACCATAGTGTCCCTCCTGTAAAGTTGTATCGCTGGAGAGATCCCTATCCCAGTCCACCATGTAGGATTCATTTGTCTGGGGTAAGCAGCAGCAGCAGACTATAGATTAGTGAGATAACTTCTCTTAGCCCCCCTATCCTTATTACACCAATGTTTATATGGGGGCAAGGGAAGGAGGTTGCTTGCCCTGCCGGACACACAATGTAAACATCCCTTGTAATAGGAATAGTGCATGACAGGTCCTCTTTATAGTGAGATCTTGGATCCCCACATCCCTCCTCTAGACATGAGATATCTCCACTCAAAGTCCAGGATGACATATGACAGCCTTGAGCAGGAAGTGGTTAAGACATCCCTGTTGCTTTGCTCCGAATGGCTTGCTTCATTGCTATGAATGGGCAACGCACAGGTTTGCGTTGCGTTACAATTTCCCTGTAATAGGGGAACAGAATGTTACACAGGCAAATCAAGTACTAGAAACGGTTGGTGGCCTTTGCTGAAATAAGTTGGTAGGACTTGTAGTCATGGAATAGAACTGAAGCCCGTGAAAAGAAAAAAAAAAAAAAAACAACTTTTCAGGTTCCTTAGTGTACTTAAAGTGGTTGCAAACCCCTGAAATTAAAAATGAACAGAGCATATCCCTCTATAGTGTGTACTAGAGGTAATCAAAAGCACCAAATAGGATTCCTGTCTCCTGTTTCTTCCTATTCTATCTGCATTAGTCATTTCTGACAGGTTATTCCGAAACTACAGAATCTCGGGAGACAGCCCCGACACCCCTCAAAGAACACAGGTGGTGATGGACAGCCTCAGCTCCCAGTGCTGTCAAAGCAATTGACTAGGTAGTGGGGGGAGACACAGTGTCTGTAGCAGTGGGCTTTGGGAACGAGCACGCACAAGTGCCCCCATGGCAAGCGGCTTTCCATGGGGGCAATGGACAGAAGAGGCAACAGGAGTGCCAGCAGAGAACCCGAGAAGAGGAAGTTTGTGGCCGCTCTGTGGAATAGAATTGCACAGAGCAGGTAAGTAGAACATGTTTGTAAAGTTAAAGAAACAAAACAAGTTGCTTGAAGATTAAACTCAGCTCCCTGTTGTGTCCTATGCTGTGCAGTGTGCGACATTGGATCCCTGCTTGCTGGAGTTCAGAAATTGCCTTTGACCTGTGGTACTTTAGAAGTCTGTAGATAAACAGGTACAACTTATGTAGTTGAATTAATTTCATCTCCATCACAAAAGGACAGTCACTTCACTGGGTATATGAAAGGCTTTAGAACTACAGTGGAACCTCGGATTGCAAGTAACGTGGTTTACGAGCGTTTTGCAATACGAACTATTTAAAAAAAAATTTGCGATTTGTGAGCGTTGTCTCGCAAGACGAGCAGAATTAAGACTCTGGTGTGTGCATTTCCGTATTTGGCCAGAAGTCCGGGGGCACTGGGAGCTCCCAGCGCTTTGTGAAGAACTCCGAACACTCAGTTCCAGAGGGTCTCCAAGCATCACCCGTGCCCCCGCACCTCTGGCCATATGAGGTACTGCATACACCGGCGCCCCCGCACCTCTGGCCACATACAGTACTGCATAGATCAGCAGTGGCTGTGAAAAGGATTATCTGAGATTCCATTATTTCTTATGGGGAAACTCGCTTTGATATACGAGTGTTTTGGATTACAAGCATGCTTCTGGAACGAATTATGCTCGTAATCTAAGGTATTGCTGTACTTTAAGGTGCGGCCTACACTGCACATCACTAGATGACGTCTGAAAATTTTACTTCAGCACATAACCTCTGCAGTCACCATTCCCTTTTATTTGAAGTTGGGTTCTGCAAAAAACCAGCATCACCCGTCCAAAACAAATAGGAATTGAATCTACTACCCAGCCACACAGAAAAGAGACATTTTATTTTACAAACACTTATAATACACTTCTAAAAAAAGCCAGTAAAAAGCTGCAAAGAAGCTTAAAGTGGAGCTCCACCCTAAATAGCAACTTTTGCTATTTGGAACCCTCCCCCCCTCCGGTGTCACAATTGACACCTTTCAGGGGGGAGGGGGGTGAAGATACCTGTCTAAGACAGGTATCTTCACCCACATCCGGGAGTCCTGTCTCTGGGAATCTGCGGGAGTTACGTCCCTTCCCGCAGACTTCCCTTGGTGTTCTGGGAGACACTTGGCTCCCAGAACACAGGAGCACCAATCAGAACGGCGCAGCGCGACTCGCGCATGCGCCGTAGGGAACCGGGCATGAAGCCGCAGGGCTTCACTTCCTGGTTCCCTCAGCGAGGATGGCGGAGGGAGCAGCAGAGCGACGAGCGGTCGCTCGTCCTCTGCTGCGGACGTCGCTGGACTCCAGAACAGGTAAGTGTCCAAATATTAAAAGCCAGCAGCTGCTGTAGCTGCTGGCTTTTAATTTTTTTTTTCCGGTGGAGCAACCCCTTTAAAGAAAAAGAAAAAAAAATCAACACACTCAGGTGTGAATGGAGCCTTATAGGCTAGACGTCAGAGTCAATATCAATGCAGGTAGAAAGGAGGTCACTATTATGTAAACCTCTTTACATCAATGCATGTAATGACACAGCAGAGCAGCATAAAAATACAGCATTTCTTGGAAACATTTGAAGGCCGTACATTTACGACATGTAAAACATTAATAGTTATAACTAACTCGACAGGCAAGTTTGCAAAGAAGCAATTAACAGAGCATTATCTTACCACACTGATCCAACTCCAGAGCCAAATATTCTCTGTCCAGGGAGGAAAAGAGTTCTTTAACCTGAAAAATAATAATAAAAAATAAATGTAAAGGGCAAGTTCACCTTTAGAACTAGCTCCAGCACCCCCTCCCTTGACAGCACGGTGGGGATTCCTCTCCCCTGCAGCTGCTGTCATATTTAAAATAGGCACGCCTGTGCAGGGCTCTGACCGCACAGCACTATCATTCATTCATGGAGCGCTGAAAATGAATGAACCAAGATCCCATCTGCCACCACAGCAGACAGCTTGTAGTTCCATATTTTTTTTCTAACACGTTAAAGAATAAAATGGCGGTCGTTGCAATACTTTGTCACACCGTATTTGTGCAGCGGTTTTACAAGTGCACTTTTTTGCATTAAAAATAAATACATAAGACACCAGTAAAGTTAGCCCAATTTTTTTTATATTGTGAACATAATGTTATGCAGAGTAAATTGATACCAAACATGTCACGCTTCAAAAATGCGCCTGCTCGTGTAATGGAGACAAACTTTTACCCTTAAATCTCGATAGGCGCATTTAAATCTAAACATGCAACCTGTAAAAAAAAATTATTTTTTGACAGAGGAGGGCTAGGGCTAAAATTATTGCTCTCGCTCCAACGATCGTGTCGATACATCACATGGGTGGTTTGAACACCGTTTTCATATGCGGACGCTACTCACGTATGCATTCGAATCTGCGTGCAAGCTTGGCGTTTACTTTTTATTTTTACACTGTTCTTTAAAATAAAAAAAATAAAAAGAAAAATATATAATAATAATTGTGTCACTTTTATTCCTATTACAAGGAATATAAACATCCCTTGTAATATATATAAAAAAAAAAAAAAAAACATGACAGGTCCTCTTAAATATGGGATCTGGGGTCAAAAAGACCTCAGATCTCATATTTACACTAAAATGCAAGAAAAAAATGTCCCTTAAAGAGCGATAGGCAGAAGTGAAGTTTCCGCCCTGCAATGGTATGGAGACAGGTGGGGGGACCATCTTCCCCTCACTCATCTCCATACCCAACAGGGAGAAGGATCCGATGGCCTCCGTTGCTGGCGGAGGGCTCCGGAGGGGCCCTCTCCTGCCGCCGCTAAAAGTGATCTTGCATCAAATACGCCGCAGAGACCACTTTTATCTGAAACCGGACCGCTCACTGAAGAGGATACCGGGGTTATTGGTAGCTAGCTGCTGCCATAACAACGATATCCCTCTTCAAAGTGCCGACATATCGGCGTGAGACGGTCAAGTGGTTAAACTTTGATAAAAAAAAATTTTATCCACAGCGTGCCTTTTCTTAACATGGCAAATGCTTCTTCAAGCTGAACTGGCGTGAATCAGGCACTTTATTCTTTGTAACAGTAACTTCAGACGTTATTAAAACGGAACTACTAAACCCATCGATTAACCGGTTTCCCAAACAAGTTGTAGTGAAGGCATACCATGACAGATAACTGTCACAGTTGCTTGTGTTCTCAACTGAACTGCCACGACATCAGATGGCTGGTGTCATAACAGATCTGCAGTTGTCACAGTGCTGCCCATGTGATCAAAGGCCAAGGTGGCAGTTTCCTTCGCTGTAAAGAATAGGAGGGTTTAGTTCCGCTTTAATACATATGGACCAATGTCACACTTGTGATCCTATTGCTGGAGGCAAACGATGATAGCTGGGGGCCAATCACAGCATCACAATACTTAGCACAGCTGTTACGAATGAAACCCATGACAGTTGTGTTTACAATGTGATTGCAAAGCGATCACGTGATACCCCAACCACTCAAAGCAGCCAGGTACCAGGAGCCGCAACCCACGGTGGACACAGTAGAGCTGGGCGACATACAGATTCGTCACCTGGCCGGTAGCAGTCACCCGCTCGCAGGTAAAGCGATTGTACATTTTTTATTTATTTTTTCCTACAAAAATAACAGAAGAAGGAGATCTATACTTACATGCTCTGTGTAATGGATTTGCACAGAGCAGCCCCAATATACCTCTTCTGTGCTCCTGGCCCCTCCCTCCTGTTGAGCGCCCCCCCCCCCGCAGCAAGCAGTCTGCTATGGGGGCATTTGAGCCGAGCTGCAGCTCCAGGTTTCCATTCAGACATGGAGCTGTGGTTCGGTCCCGCCCCCTCTCTTTCCAGAATGTCTAAAACTGACAGCAGCGTGAGCCAATGGCGCTGCTGTGGTGTCTCAGCCAAATCAGGAGGGAGAGTCCTGGATAGCCAAGTAAGTAGTGGACGTCGCTGGCCAGAGATGGGGCTCAGGTAAGTGTTAGGGGGGCCTCACAGAAGGCTTTTTATCTTCATGCATGGAATTCATAAGGATAAAAAATTAAAATAAACCTTCTGACCTTACAACCCCTTTAAAACTACTATGAGTGGGGGGCAAGTGGATAATTATCAGACAAGGGACAACTGTTAAATAACCTTTACTTTACCCCAAGTAGGGTGGAATTCCTCCAATGGCTAAAATGTGTGTGGAGAGAACGTCTTGTACGTGCGACATGTCACTCTCCGGCTGCCAAAAATGCTGCAAAATCTAAAATTCCAGCAAGACAGCGAAGGTTGTCGCTTCCCCAGCTGGTAAGGGAGCGTCACGTGCAACCAGGTGAACACTTCAGTTCCACAGCTGCATCCCAAGTGTGACATCACTCATCACATGCACTCCAGACAGCCATACATCATGCTATATTACACAGAGAGCCTGGGACAGGGTGTGCTTCCTGAATCATTAGACTTGTACAATTCAGGTGACATGGTTCAGAGCAAAATTAAAAGTACACAATACACTGCAAAGATTAAACTGGTAAACATGATGCCAATTTTAATGCTAAAGTTCCGGGATGTGTACACAGTGTGTCCAGTCATGGTCAGATGTGAGAAGCCGGCTTTTAAAGTGGGTACAACGTCAAATGAGGTTATGTAGCCCAGGTCCACACTGGGCTGCGGGAATGAAGTTCAGATGAACTCGCACGATTTCACTCCTGCTTGTCACTCCCGATTTCGGCAGCGCTTACAGACACCTCTGTGCAGTAGTAGAGAAAATACTTTTTGAAAAAAGTTCAGCGCCGCAGATGCGGCGTCGCACCGATTAGGACGGTGCCATTGCCGGCAATTTGACATATCAAATCGCACCAGTGTGAACCAGGGCTTAACCACTTAAGCCCCAGACCATTTTGCTGGTCAAAGACCGGGCCACTTTTTGCGATTCTGCACTGCGTCTTTTTAACTGACAATTGCGCGGTCGTGCGACGTGGCTCCCAAACAAAATTGACTTCCTTTCCCCCCCCCCACAAATAGATTTTTGGTGGTATTTGATCACCTCTGCGATTCTTTTTTTGTGCTATAAACAAGAATAGAGCAACAATTTTGAAAAAAAATGCAATATTTTTTACTTTTTGCTATAATAAATATCCCCAAAAAATAAATAAAAATCATTTTTTTCCCCTCAGTTTAGGCCGATACACATTCTACATATTTTTGGTAAAAAAAATAATAAAACCCAATAATGCGTTTATTAAATCGGTTTGCGCAAAAAAAAAAGTTATAGCGTCTACAAAATAGGGGGTAGTTTTATGGCATTTTTATTAGTAATTTTTTTTTTACTAGTAATGGCGACGATCAGCGATTTTTATCGTGACTGACATTATGGTGGACACTTGACACATTTTTGGGACTATTGTCATTTTTACACCGATCGGTGCTATAAAAATGCACTGATTACTGTGAAAATGACACTGGCAGTGAAGGGGTTGACCACTAGGTGGCGATGTCGGGGGTGACCTATTGAGTGATTCTTACTGTGGGGGGGGGATGGGCTGTGTGTGACACGATAGTGATCACTGCTTCTGATTACAGGAAGTGGTGATCACTGTCATGGTCACTAGTAGGGCTGCAACGGATCGGCAGTGATCCGAACGGGTCACCCTGTTCGGATCGGATCACCACTCGATCCGCGGAGCGACCCCGCGGCCTCAGCCTTAGGAAAGGCTGCGGCTTCGGCCTAGCTCCAGAGCCACGGCCATCTTGGTACACCCGGCGGCGGCTGCCTTGTGCGCGCTGACGTCATCACCCCTCGCTGCTCGTGGATCTGAACGTGGATGTTACAGGGGGGGGGGGGAGATGACGTGGATGTTACAGGGGGGGGGGGGAGATGACGTGGATGTTACAGGGGGGGGGGGGAGATGACGTGGATGTTACAGGGGGGGGGGGGGAGATGACGTGGATGTTACAGGGGGGGGGGGGGGGAGATGACGTGGATGTTACAGGGGGGGGGGGAGATGACGTGGATGTTACAGGGGGGGGGGGGGGAGATGACGTGGATGTTACGGGGGGGGGGGGAGATGACGTGGATGTTACGGGGGGGGGGGGAGATGACGTGGATGTTACGGGGGGGGGGGGGAGATGACGTGGATGTTACGGGGGGGGGGGGGAGATGACGTGGATGTTACGGGGGGGGGGGGGAGATGACGTGGATGTTACGGGGGGGGGGGGGGGGAGATGACGTGGATGTTACAGGGGGGGGGATGACGTGGATGTTACAGGGGGGGGGATGACGTGGATGTTACAGGGGGGGAGATGACGTGGATGTTACAGGGGGGGAGATGACGTGGATGTTACAGGGGGGGAGATGACGTGGATGTTACAGGGGGGGAGATGACGTGGATGTTACAGGGGGGGAGATGACGTGGATGTTACAGGGGGGGAGATGACGTGGATGTTACAGGGGGGGAGATGACGTGGATGTTACAGGGGGGGAGATGACGTGGATGTTACAGGGGGGGAGATGACGTGGATGTTACAGGGGGGGAGATGACGTGGATGTTACAGGGGGGGAGATGACGTGGATGTTACAGGGGGGGAGATGACGTGGATGTTACAGGGGGGGAGATGACGTGGATGTTACAGGGGGGGAGATGACGTGGATGTTACAGGGGGGGAGATGACGTGGATGTTACAGGGGGGGAGATGACGTGGATGTTACAGGGGGGGAGATGACGTGGATGTTACAGGGGGGGAGATGACGTGGATGTTACAGGGGGGGAGATGACGTGGATGTTACAGGGGGGGAGATGACGTGGATGTTACAGGGGGGGAGATGACGTGGATGTTACAGGGGGGGAGATGACGTGGATGTTACAGGGGGGGAGATGACGTGGATGTTACAGGGGGGGAGATGACGTGGATGTTACAGGGGGGGAGATGACGTGGATGTTACAGGGGGGGAGATGACGTGGATGTTACAGGGGGGGAGATGACGTGGATGTTACAGGGGGGGAGATGACGTGGATGTTACAGGGGGGGAGATGACGTGGATGTTACAGGGGGGGAGATGACGTGGATGTTACAGGGGGGGAGATGACGTGGATGTTACAGGGGGGGAGATGACGTGGATGTTACAGGGGGGGAGATGACGTGGATGTTACAGGGGGGGAGATGACGTGGATGTTACAGGGGGGGAGATGACGTGGATGTTACAGGGGGGGAGATGACGTGGATGTTACAGGGGGGGAGATGACGTGGATGTTACAGGGGGGGAGATGACGTGGATGTTACAGGGGGGGAGATGACGTGGATGTTACAGGGGGGGAGATGACGTGGATGTTACAGGGGGGGAGATGACGTGGATGTTACAGGGGGGGAGATGACGTGGATGTTACAGGGGGGGAGATGACGTGGATGTTACAGGGGGGGAGATGACGTGGATGTTACAGGGGGGGAGATGACGTGGATGTTACAGGGGGGGAGATGACGTGGATGTTACAGGGGGGGAGATGACGTGGATGTTACAGGGGGGGAGATGACGTGGATGTTACAGGGGGGGAGATGACGTGGATGTTACAGGGGGGGAGATGACGTGGATGTTACAGGGGGGGAGATGACGTGGATGTTACAGGGGGGGAGATGACGTGGATGTTACAGGGGGGGAGATGACGTGGATGTTACAGGGGGGGAGATGACGTGGATGTTACAGGGGGGGAGATGACGTGGATGTTACAGGGGGGGAGATGACGTGGATGTTACAGGGGGGGAGATGACGTGGATGTTACAGGGGGGGAGATGACGTGGATGTTACAGGGGGGGAGATGACGTGGATGTTACAGGGGGGGAGATGACGTGGATGTTACAGGGGGGGAGATGACGTGGATGTTACAGGGGGGGAGATGACGTGGATGTTACAGGGGGGGAGATGACGTGGATGTTACAGGGGGGGAGATGACGTGGATGTTACAGGGGGGGAGATGACGTGGATGTTACAGGGGGGGAGATGACGTGGATGTTACAGGGGGGGAGATGACGTGGATGTTACAGGGGGGGAGATGACGTGGATGTTACAGGGGGGGAGATGACGTGGATGTTACAGGGGGGGAGATGACGTGGATGTTACAGGGGGGGAGATGACGTGGATGTTACAGGGGGGGAGATGACGTGGATGTTACAGGGGGGGAGATGACGTGGATGTTACAGGGGGGGAGATGACGTGGATGTTACAGGGGGGGAGATGACGTGGATGTTACAGGGGGGGAGATGACGTGGATGTTACAGGGGGGGAGATGACGTGGATGTTACAGGGGGGGAGATGACGTGGATGTTACAGGGGGGGAGATGACGTGGATGTTACAGGGGGGGAGATGACGTGGATGTTACAGGGGGGGAGATGACGTGGATGTTACAGGGGGGGAGATGACGTGGATGTTACAGGGGGGGAGATGACGTGGATGTTACAGGGGGGGAGATGACGTGGATGTTACAGGGGGGGAGATGACGTGGATGTTACAGGGGGGGAGATGACGTGGATGTTACAGGGGGGGAGATGACGTGGATGTTACAGGGGGGGAGATGACGTGGATGTTACAGGGGGGGAGATGACGTGGATGTTACAGGGGGGGAGATGACGTGGATGTTACAGGGGGGAGATGACGTGGATGTTACAGGGGGGGAGATGACGTGGATGTTACAGGGGGGGAGATGACGTGGATGTTACAGGGGGGGAGATGACGTGGATGTTACAGGGGGGGAGATGACGTGGATGTTACAGGGGGAGATGACGTGGATATTACAGGGGGAGATGACGTGGATATTACAGGGGGGAGATGACGTGGATATTAGTATATTTTTTTTTTTTTGCCGATCCGAAAATGATCCGATCCGTGGCTCTGATCCGAGGATCGATCCGATCCGTGAGTTTTTTGATCCGTTGCACCCTTAGTCACTAGGCAGAGCGGGGAAATGTTTTTTTTTTTACATCAGCATCTCCCAGTTCTTCCTCACCATGAGACGATAGCGGGTATTCCCGCAGCGATCGAGTCTGCGGAACCCGCGGTCGCGCTCTCGGAGCTTGCGCCCACAATGCCGCGGTCTTAAAGGGGACGTATATATACACACGTCCTTCTGCCTGTCCGTGCCATGCTGTCGACGTATATAGTTGTGTGCTGGTCGGCAAGCAGTTAAAGTGATTGTAAACCTCAGACATGAAATATGAACAAAACTATATTTTGTATCCAGAGCACTAAGGGGTTGATTTACTAAAACTAGAGAGCAAAATTGGGTACACTGTATCCAGTTTTTAACTTCAGCTTGTTCTTTAAGGCTGGGCTCACACTATCTTCGCATTCAGCTCACGGCAGGGGGACCGGTGCATCCCCGTCCTCCATTTCAGGGACGAATTGGGGCCAAATTTTTTGCCGGAATTTGGCGCTGAAACTGAGCCAAAGACGCACAGGACTCCCGTGCAAGCCAGTCTGGAGCCGACATGGAAATGTGTGAACCGGCTCCATAGAGAGACCGTCACAATCTCCTGTCATGCGAATTGGATGCGGAAAAATAACATCCGATTGACATAGGTGTGAACCCAGCCTTAAAGTGATCGTAAAGCTTTGTTTTTTTTAAAACAACAAACATATCATACTTACATCCACTATGCAGCTAATTTTGCACAGTGGCCCCGATCCGCGACTTCTGGGGTCCTTCGGCGGCTCCTCCCCACATCAGATAACCCCCTAGGAGGAGCGCTTTCCCGAGGGTTACCTTGCGGGTGCGCTGCCGAGTCATTCATGCGGCATCCATAGCCGCTGAATGTATGACTCGTCCCAGCCCCCGTCATTGGATTTGATTGACAGCAGCGGGAGCCAATGGCTGCGCTGCCATCAATCTATCCAATCAAGAGCCAGGACACAGTAGAGAGGCAGAGCGCGTCACAGCCAAGTGAATTCCACAGCTCAGGTGAGTAAAATGGGGGTACTGGGGGGCCAGTGACTTCCAGAAGTTTTTCACCTTAATGCATAAGTAAACCCTCCCTCCTTACTTTTACCTATAGGCAACCCTAGAATAAGGCTTACCTACAGGCAGTGGAAATATCTCCTAAACGTGCGCCGTTTAGGAGATATTTCACTTGAAGTGCGCTGATGATGTAATCGGTGCATGCGCTGTGAAGAAATGGACCTCCGTTCCGTTTTTATTCCCTAGCGTGTGCCGTTACTGACGGCTCCCGCACGCATGCACAGGAGTGACATCATGCGGCTCCGGCCAATCACGGAAGGAAGAGGGGCGAGAAGATGGATGCAGCCTGCACAGGGGACAACGCTGGATTCGTTTGCAGGCAAGTGTCACATAGTGGGCTAGTATGCGATGCAAACAAAAATAGAGCGACAATTTAAAAAAAATTTAAAATGCAATATTTTTTACTATAATAAATATCCCCAAAAAATATATATAAATTTTTTTTTTCCTCAGTTTAGGCCGATATGTATTCTTCTACATATATTTTTGGTAAAAATCGCAATAAGCGTTTATTGATCGGTTTGCGCAAAAGTTATAGCGTCTACAAAATAGGGGATAGTTGTACGGCATTTTTATAAATTTTTTTTTTTTTTTTTTTTTACTAGTAATGGCAGCAATCAGCGACATTATGGCGGACACATCTGACACTTGACACATTTTTGGGACCATTGCCATTTTTACAGCGATTAGTGCTATAAAAATTCACTGGATTACTGTGAAAATGACACTGGCAGTGAAGGGGGTTAACCACTAGGTGACGCTGAAAGGGGTTAAGTGTGTCCTAGGGATGTGTTCTAACTGGGGGGGATGGGCTGTGTGTGACACGACACTGATCACAGCAAGCTGTGTACACTGTCCTGTCACTAGGAAGAATGGGGAAATGCTTGTTTACAGCATTTCCCCTTTCTTCCTCACCGTGACACGATCGTGGGTATCCCCGCGGACGTGGAGTCCGCGGTTGGAGCTCGCGGCGGGTGCGTCCACAATGCCGCTTCTTAAAAGGGGATGTATATATACACGCCCTAATGCCTGCCCGTGCCATTCTGCCGACGTATATCTGCGTGAGGCGGTCGGCATGTGGTTAATGCGTTACCCGTCCGAACTGTCTGCACTAGGTATATGTAAAAAAAACAAAAAAAAACGAATACAAAATTAGGGCCGAAACAACTAGTCGATTAATCGACAACTAATCGATTATGAAATTAATCGATTATTTTCATAATCGATTAATCGGCCAGTAACATAATGGGGTTAAAAAAATAAATAAAAAATTAGCCCTTTATAGTACAAAAAGAGCAAATAATCGCTTACTGTAAATATAACTTTCACTGTTCCACAGTAAAAAAAAAAATAACCCCTTACAGAAGCGATTATTTTCTCTTTTTGTACTATAAAGGGCTAATTATAGTTTTTTAAACTCCATTATGTTACTAAACGTCTTAGGCCTGGTTCACACCTATGCGTTTTTTACAGAAATGCACAACAGTTCATTTACCATGGTTTCCTATGGGACACGTTCACATCTATGCCATTTTCAGCTGCTGCGTATTAAAAAAGGGTCAAGGACTTTTTTTCAAATGCAAAACGGTGCTATTTTTGGTTCAATATACTTCAGTGGAGAAGCTGCAGAAAAGCATGGAATGCGTTTTTGCAGCAATTTGTGTTTTTTAATCTGCCCAACAACAAAATGGCCAAAAAAAAAAAAAATGCAAACACGCAAATCGCAGCAAAATCACGTGCGCAAAAATCAAAAACGTATAGCAAAAACACACTGCAGAAACAGATGAAAAACAAGCTGTATAGGTGTGCAATGAGCCTTATGCTGGCCACACGGATCAATTTTCAGACGAGAATATTAATGCAAAAAATCTTTGTACATTCGCTGAATGAAAGAATGTTGTTTGAAATTTTCACTTCCTTTTAAAGTGGTTGTAAACCCCGTAGACAAATTATTTTTTTTTACTTACCTGCAAGACAAAGCTATAATGAGCTAGCATGACTAGCATACTAGCTCATTATGTACCACTTACCTTCGATCGGGGCCCCCAAAGTCGTCCGTGTCCCTCTAGCCGCATCCATCGCTGCGGCGATAGCCGGAATGTTACTTCCGGGTATCGCCGCTGCAGCCAATCACAGTGCCGCTCCGGCGCTGTGATTGGCCGGAGCGGCGAAGACGTGACTCCGCGCATGCGCGCGTGAGCTGTCGAATTTGGCTACGTCGTCAAATGTTGCGACCTAGCCGAATTTGTGAATGGGGTGACGTCAGCGTCGCCGCATTTACATACAAATATCTCCTTAACCGTGTAGGTTAAGGAGATATTTCATGCACCTACAGGTAAGCCTTAATCTAGGCTTACCTGTAGGTCTTTGTTTAAAAAGTGGGTTTACAACCACTTTAAAGTGGAGCTCCACCCTAAATAGCAACTTTTGCTATTTGGAACCCTCCCCCCCTCCGGTGTCACAATTGACACCTTTCAGGGGGGAGGGGGGTGAAGATACCTGTCTAAGACAGGTATTTTCACCCACATCCGGGAGTCCTGTCTCCGGGAATCTGCGGGAGTTACGTCACTTCCCGCAGACTTCCCTTGGTGTTCTGGGAGACACTCGGCTCCCAGAACACAGGAGCACCAATCAGAACGGCGCAGCGCGACTCGCGCATGCGCCGTAGGGAACCGAGCATGAAGCCGCAGGGCTTCACTTCCTGGTTCCCTCAGCGAGGATGGCGGAGGGAGCAGCAGAGCGACGAGCGGTTCGCTCGTCCTCTGCTGCGGACGTCGCTGGACTCCAGGACAGGTAAGTGTCCAAATATTAAAAGCCAGCAGCTGCTGTAGCTGTAGCTGCTGGCTTTTAATTTTTTTTTTCCGGTGGAGCAACCCCTTTAAAAACATTCCGTTTTAAAATTAATGTAATTTGTGAACAAAAACCACAATCACTGTCTGAGAATTCCTTTCTCCAAGAAGTTTTCTATTATTTCTACTAATGATATTTACCAGATTCACCCTCTAATAGTATATACAGTATATCTCATCTGCCAGTTATTCTGAAAGAGGATTAGAGATTTTGCTCCCTAACCATATACCGTATATACTCGAGTATAAGCCGACCCGAATATAAGCAGAGGCACCTAATTTTACCACAAAAAACTGGGAAAACTTATTGACTCGAGTATAAGCCTAGGGTGTCCATTTGCATGCCTCACTGTGCCCACGCCTCACTGTGCCCATGACTAGACTGACGTTTAACATGGGAGTCTATGGAAGGGGTGCATGGCTTAAAAAAAATAAAAAATAATCGGTGCGCCCCGGTTGTAGGTCTCCTAGACAAAAAACTTTGCACACTTGTAGAGGAGAAATGGGACTACATGTGCGCCAAGTTTTGGGTCCAGGGGACCTACGACAGGCCGATACCGGGTCCCCAAAGTAACCAGAGAAATGACCATTTAACATGGGAGTCTATGGAAGGGGTGCCTGGCTTTGAAAACTCAGTGCTCCCCGGCCGTAGGTCCCCCGGACAACAAACTTTGCACACTTGTAGAGGAAGAGTGGGGCTACATGTCCCCAAAAATCCGGAAAAATAGGCGCAAAAAGGTGACTCGAGTATAAGCCGAGGGGGGGCATATTCAGCACAAAAAAATGTGCTGAAAAATTTGGCTTATACTCGAGTATATACGGTAGTTGCTTTAGTTATATTTACCACTGCATAGAGATATTTAGGCCCCATGCACACAGGGCGTTTTTACAGCCGCGTTTTTTACAGCTTAAAAACGCCTGTCCATGTTTTGTAAACATTTTTTGACCTTTTTAAAAATAAAAATCCTGGAGCTCAAAAACGCAAATCGCGGCGTTTATGCGCGTTAGGCGTTTTTGCAGCTCAAACCTGGAGCTCCAGAACGCACTGGAATTGTTATTTTTTTGCAGCTGGAAAACGCCTATGCCACTTGGAGCTCATAAAAGCTCTATGTGTGCATGACACAATAGAATAACATGGATGGGCGTTTTGCAGCTGTAAAAAAAACGTCTAACGCTGCTGTTAGCAGCTGCAAAAACGCCCTGTGTGCATGGGGCCTTAAGAATAAATATCCACATCTCCCCCCCCCCCACCCACTGCAATATCCACATCTCTCCCCCCCCCACTGTAATATCCACATCTCCCCCCCCCCACTCTAATATCCACATCTCCCCCCCCCCACTCTAATATCCACATCTCCCCCCCCCCCCACTCTAATATCCACATCTCCCCCCCCCCCCACTCTAATATCCACATCTCCCCCCCCCCACTCTAATATCCACATCTCCCCCCCCCCACCCACTCTAATATCCACATCTCTCCCCCCCCACTCTAATATCCACATCTCCCCCCCCCACTCTAATATCCACATCTCCCCCCCCCCCACTCTAATCTAAATCCACATCTCCCCCCCCCCACTCTAATATCCACATCTCCCCCCCCCCACTCTAATATCCACATCTCCCCCCCCCACTCTAATATCCACATCTCCCCCCCCCCCACTCTAATATCCACATCTCCCCCCCCCCACTCTAATATCCACATCTCCCCCCCCCCCACTCTAATATCCACATCTCCCCCCCCCCCCACTCTAATATCCACATCTCCCCCCCCCCCACTCTAATATCCACATCTCCCCCCCCCCCCACTCTAATATCCACATCTCCCCCCCCCCCCACTCTAATATCCACATCTCCCCCCCCCCCACTCTAATATCCACATCTCCCCCCCCCCCACTCTAATATCCACATCTCCCCCCCCCCCACTCTAATATCCACATCTCCCCCCCCCCCCACTCTAATATCCACATCTCCCCCCCCCCCCACTCTAATATCCACATCTCCCCCCCCCCCACTCTAATATCCACATCTCCCCCCCCCCCACTCTAATATCCACATCTCCCCCCCCCCCCACTCTAATATCCACATCTCCCCCCCCCCCACTCTAATATCCACATCTCCCCCCCCCCCCACTCTAATATCCACATCTCCCCCCCCCCACTCTAATATCCACATCTCCCCCCCCCACTCTAATATCCACATCTCCCCCCCCACTCTAATATCCACATCTCCCCCCCCCCCCCACTCTAATATCCACATCTCCCCCCCACTCTAATATCCACATCTCCCCCCCCCTAATATCCACATCTCCCCCCCCCTAATATCCACATCTCCCCCCCCTAATATCCACATCTCCCCCCCCCCTAATATCCACATCTCCCCCCCCCTAATATCCACATCTCCCCCCCAGACTCTAATATCCACATCTCCCCCCCCCACACTCTAATATCCACATCTCCCCCCCCCCACACTCTAATATCCACATCTCCCCCCCCCACACTCTAATATCCACATCTCCCCCCCCCACTCTAATATCCACATCTCCCCCCCCACTCTAATATCCACATCTCCCCCCCCCCACTCTAATATCCACATCTCCCCCCCCCCACTCTAATATCCACATCTCCCCCCCCCCACTCTAATATCCACATCTCCCCCCCCCCCACTCTAATATCCACATCTCCCCCCCCCACTCTAATATCCACATCTCCCCCCCCACTCTAATATCCACATCTCCCCCCCCCCCACTCTAATATCCACATCTCCCCCCCCCACTCTAATATCCACATCTCCCCCCCCTAATATCCACATCTCCCCCCCCCTAATATCCACATCTCCCCCCCCCTAATATCCACATCTCCCCCCCCCTAATATCCACATCTCCCCCCCAGACTCTAATATCCACATCTCCCCCCCAGACTCTAATATCCACATCTCCCCCCCCCACACTCTAATATCCACATCTCCCCCCCCCACACTCTAATATCCACATCCCCCCCCCCACACTCTAATATCCACATCTCCCCCCCCCACACTCTAATATCCACATCTCCCCCCCCACACTCTAATATCCACATCTCCCCCCCCCCACTCTAATATCCACATCTCCCCCCCCCACTCTAATATCCACATCTCCCCCCCCCCACTCTAATATCCACATCTCCCCCCCCCCACTCTAATATCCACATCTCCCCCCCCCACTCTAATATCCACATCTCCCCCCCCCCCACTCTAATATCCACATCTCCCCCCCCCACTCTAATATCCACATCTCCCCCCCCCCACTCTAATATCCACATCTCCCCCCCCCCACTCTAATATCCACATCTCCCCCCCCCCACTCTAATATCCACATCTCCCCCCCCCACTCTAATATCCACATCTCCCCCCCCCACTCTAATATCCACCTCTCTCTCCCCCCCCCACTCTAATATCCACCTCTCTCTCCCCCCCCCGTAATATCCACCTCTCTCTCCCCCCCCGTAATATCCACCTCTCTCTCCCCCCCCCGTAATATCCACCTCTCTCTCTCCCCCCATAATATCCACCTCTCTCTCTCCCCCCCGTAATATCCACCTCTCTCTCCCCCCCGTAATATCCACCTCTCTCTCTCCCCCCCGTAATATCCACCTCTCTCTCCCCCCCCGTAATATCCACCTCTCTCTCCCCCCCCCGTAATATCCACCTCTCTCTCCCCCCCCCCCGTAATATCCACCTCTCTCTCCCCCCCCCCGTAATATCCACCTCTCTCTCCCCCCCCCCGTAATATCCACCTCTCTCTCCCCCCCCCCGTAATATCCACCTCTCTCTCCCCCCCCCCGTAATATCCACCTCTCTCTCCCCCCCCCCGTAATATCCACCTCTCTCTCTCTCCCCCCGTAATATCCACCTCTCTCTCTCTCCCCCCCGTAATATCCACCTCTCTCTCTCTCCCCCCGTAATATCCACCTCTCTCTCTCTCCCCCCGTAATATCCACCTCTCTCTCTCTCCCCCCGTAATATCCACCTCTCTCTCTCTCCCCCCGTAATATCCACCTCTCTCTCTCTCCCCCCGTAATATCCACCTCTCTCTCTCTCCCCCCGTAATATCCACCTCTCTCTCTCTCCCCCCGTAATATCCACCTCTCTCTCTCTCCCCCCGTAATATCCACCTCTCTCTCTCCCCCCGTAATATCCACCTCTCTCTCTCCCCCCGTAATATCCACCTCTCTCTCTCCCCCCGTAATATCCACATCTCTCTCTCTCCCCCCGTAATATCCACATCTCTCTCTCTCTCTCTCTCATGTTTGGGGGTTCTAAGTAATTTTCTAGCAAAAAATACAGATTTTAACTTGGAAACACCAAATATCAGAAATAGGCTTAGCCATGAAAGGGTTAAAGTAACACAAGTGCCACATTGCAAAAATAAAGGCCTGGTCACAAAGGGGGTAAAATCTTCTTGGGGCTGAAGTAGTTAAAGTATTATTATTTTTTTTAATTAAGTTTTCAAAACCGCTGCGCAAATACTGTGACAAAAAAAAAAAAAAAAAAAAAAAAAATCGCAACGACCGCTATTTTATTCTCTAGGTAGTCTGAAAAAAAAAGTTCTAAGTAATTTTCTAGTAAAACATGCCAATTTAAACTTGTAAACAAAAAATGCCAGGAAAAGCCGGGTCTTCAAGGGCTTAAAAGGTAAACCAAGGTGTGGAGAGGGATTAGAACCCCTGTCATGTTTTTATTGCTGTCTGTGTCCCCGGTAGGGAGATCCCCCCTCTCTGTTTACTGATATCAGAGAATGAAAAGGGAAAACCAATCCACAGGAACAGAGGAGAAATCTTCCGGCGGGATCCCCTCACTGTGGTGGGATTCTCTCTCACTTCCTGTTTTTCGTACAGAACAGGAAGTGAAATCTCCCCAATGGGGGGGTCACAGCTGACAACAACCCTGACAGAGGTTATAACCCCTGAAAAATACAAAGTTGTGCCTTTAGTTGTCTTTGAAGCTTGGAACCCGAGGACCCTTCCGGGCACGGAGCATGCTGGGCCTCGTAGTCCCTCCGCACAGGCCCCGGGTACACAGGAGGGCCTCACCTTAATGCAGTACGGACAGGAGCTCTTACTGAACACCATCACCGGGTTCCGGTCCACCATCTCTTGCACCCGGTTCCGGAGCCCATCGTTGCCGGTTGGCGGCATGGCGGCGGCTGTGAATGTGTGCGCCTCAGCGGACTCCGTACACTGAGCGGCGCTTTCTTTCCCGCCAGCCACGCCCACTCCTCCTCAGCCGTGACGTCACCTCCCCGCGAGAGACACTCACTGCCCCGCACAATGCTTAGTTAGGATGATAAGGCAGAAAGACAGTCACGTGACTCTAGAGGAGACGGGATAAAGCTGATATGTATCCATGGTAACAGCCGATCTCTCACGTGGTTTTATGACACTGACTGGACCCATCCATTACATATGTTCACGGCAACTGTCATTCACTACATGTGTCCATGGCAACTGTCATTCACCACTTGTGTCCATGGCAACTGTCATTCACTACATGTGTTCATGGCAACTGTCATTCACCGCTTGTGTCCATGGTAACTGTCATTTACCACATGTGTCCATGGCAACTGTCATTCACTAAATGTTTCCATGACAACTGTGTATCAATCATCTGTCCATGGCAACTGTCATTTACCGCTTGTGTTCATGGCAACTGTGTATTAATCATCTGTCCATGACAACTGTCTTTCAACTACATGAGTCCATGGCAACTGTCATTCACCACATGTGTCCATAGCAACTGTCATTCACCACTTGTGTCCATAGCAACTGTCATTCACCACTTGTGTCCATAGCAACTGTCATTCACCACTTGTGTTCATAGCAACTGTCATTCACCACATGTGTCCATAGCAACTGTCATTCACCACGTGTCCATAGCAACTGTCATTCACCACTTGTGTCCATAGCAACTGTCATTCACCACTTGTGTTCATAGCAACTGTCATTCACCACTTGTGTTCATAGCAACTGTCATTCACCACATGTGTCCATAGCAACTGTCATTCACCACATAAGTCCATAGCAACTGTCATTCACCACTTGTGTCCATAGCAAGTGTCATTCACCACTTGTGTCCATGGCAACTGTTATTCACCACATGTGTCCATGGCAACTGTCATTCACCACTTGTGTCTATAGCAACTGTCATTCACCACTTGTGTCCATGGCAACTGTCATTCACCACTTGTGTCCATGGCAACTGTCATTTACTACAGTTCCATGGCAACTGTGTATCAATCATCTGTCCATGGCAACTGTCATTCACTGCTTGTGTCCATGGCAACTGTGTATTAATCATCTGTCTATGGCAACTGTGTATCAATCATCTGTCCATGGCAGCTGTCTTTCACTACATGCGTCCATGGCAATTGTCATTCACCACATGTGTCCATAGCAACTGTCATTCACCACATGTGTCCATAGCAACTGTCATTCACCACTTGTGTCCATAGCAACTGTCATTCACCACTTGTGTCCATGGCAACTGTCATTCACCACATGTGTCCATGGCAACTGTCATTCACCACTTGTGTCCATAGCAACTGTCATTCACCACATGTGTCCATAGCAACTGTCATTCACCACATGTGTCCATGGCAACTGTCATTCACCACATGTGTCCATGGCAACTGTCATTCACCACATGTGTCCATGGCAACTGTCATTTACTAAATGTTTCCATGGCAACTGTGTGTCAATCATCTGTCCATGGCAACTGTCATTCACCGCTTGTGTCCATGGCAACTGTGTATTAATCATCTGTCCATGACAACTGTCTTTCACTACATGAGTCCATGGCAACTGTCATTCACCACACGTGTCCATGACAACAGTGTATCAATCATCTGTCCATGGCAACTGTGTATCAATCATCTGTCCATGGCAACTGTCATTCACTAAATGTGTCCATGGCAACTGTCATTCACTAAATGTGTCCATGGCAACTGTGTATCAATCATCTGTCCATGGCAACTGTCATTCACTAAATGTGTCCATGGCAATTGTGTATCAATCATCTGTCCATGGCAACTATGATTCACCAGATGTGTCCATGGCAACTGTGTATCAATCATGTGTCTATGGCAACTGTCAGTCACTAGATGTGTCCATAGCAACAGTCCATCCATTACATGTGTATATGAACTTTCTAGCAAATTTCTCTCTCTCTTCTTGCATGTCATAGATCTCTCCTCTTCTGGGAGTGTCTAATTACTGTCTGTGCTGGCCCAGCTCCTCCACCTTTGCCTCCTTACATAAGCTTTTTCTGTATCTGCCTGGGGAGGAGTAAAGGTGAGTCATATAGAATGTGACAGCTCTGAGTCTGCTGATCCAAGATGGCGGCACCCAGCAGCAGTATCAGGGATTTTGGATGTCTACACAAGGGAGGCTTTTACAGGTAAATAATATGTAGAAAATACACATATAATCTTATTGGAAGATAGGTGATGAAATTCTCATTGTTCTGGACCCCCAAGTGTCAGTGTGCCATCCGTGGAAAATGTCTATCAATCAAATGTCCATGGAAACATGATGGATGGCGAAATTCCATATGGGCACCCCATGGATGGGTGCCATTGTTCTGGGGCCCCAACTGTCAATGTGTCATTGTTTCAGGTCACCAAGTGTCAGTGTGGCATTGTTCTGGGTCCCCAGAGTGTCAGTGTGTCATTGTTCTAGGCCCCCAAGTATCAGTGTGTCATTGTTCTAGGCTCCCAAGTATCAGTGTGTCATTGTTCTAGACCCCAAAGAATCAGTGTGTCATTGTTCTAGGCTCCCAAGTATCAGTGTGTCTTTGTTCTAGACCCCAAAGAATCAGTGTGTCATTGTTCTAGGCCCCCAAGTATCAGTGTGTCATTGTTCTAGGCTCCCAAGTGTCAGTGTGTAATTGTTCTAGGCTCCCAAGTGTCAGTGTGTCATTGTTCTAGGCTCCCAAGTATCAGTGTGTCATTGTTCTAGGCTACCAAGTATCAGTGTGTCATTGTTCTAGGCTCCAAAGTATCAGTGTGTCATTGTTCTAGGCTCCCAAGTATCAGTGTGTCATTGTTCTAGGCTCCCAAGTATCAGTGTGTCATTGTTCTAGGCTCCCAAGTATCAGTGTGTCATTGTTCTAGGCTCCCAAGTATCAGTGTGTCATTGTTCTAGGCTCCCAAGTATCAGCGTGTCATTGTTCTAGGCTCCCAAGTGTCAGCGTGTCATTGTACTAGGCTCCCAAGTGTCAGCGTGTCATTGTTCTAGGCTCCCAAGTGTCAGCGTGTCATTGTACTAGGCTCCCAAGTGTCAGTGTGTCATTGTTCTAGGCTCCCAAGTGTCAGTGTGTCATTGTTCTAGGCTCCCAAGTATCAGTGTGTCATTGTTCTAGGCTCCCAAGTGTCAGTGTGTAATTGTTCTAGGCTCCCAAGTGTCAGTGTGTCATTGTTCTAGGCTCCCAAGTGTCAGCGTGTCATTATTCTAGGCTCCCAAGTGTCAGTGTGTAATTGTTCTAGGCTCCCAAGTGTCAGTGTGTAATTGTTCTAGGCTCCCAAGTGTCAGTGTGTCATTATTCTAGGCTCCCAAGTATCAGTGTGTCATTGTTCTAGGCTCCCAAGTGTCAGTGTGTCATTGTTCTAGGCTCCCAAGTGTCAGCGTGTCATTGTTCTAGGCTCCCAAGTGTCAGTGTGTCATTGTCGCAGTTCCTGGGTTTCATCTCTCTAACACCGGGAAATTTGTTGCCAAGTTGATGAATAAAATGAGATGGAGACGTAAGAATTATTCTGCTAATTACCTCTCCGGGTCACAAATTGACAATTTCGGCGTGTCTTGTGGCCCAAACACACGATCCGAAAATCAGATGACAGATTGTCACTTTTTTTGCATGCTAGTCACATATCGAAAATGAAGGGATTACTAAAGTTACGAAAATTCTCGTACGACAGAATAAGAAGTTCGGAAGTGATGTCATGCATTGTAATGTATTTGTATTGTATTTTCGGATGACAATTATACTGATTAAACGAAAATCGCACGATCTGGTATTGTACGAGAACTTTTTTTCGTGTTTGTCCAATCAGATAATATCGGATGAACTGTGATGATCGGCTCTTGAAAGCTGTGTACTAACAATCCGATTATCGTACGATCGATTCGAAAGCAGTATTTTTCGTCCGATTTTCGGATCGTGTGTACGGCCCATTAGAGACAGATAAATTGTATTTTATTTTTATTCTCAGTGCTGTTAGTAAACAAGATTACAATAACATAACATGTTAATAAAACAAGACTGAATATTTTATTATCAGGGAAGCCTTCTGTGTTTCTATGGAGATTTTAACATCTAAAAAACATCTTTGCCATTCTGAAGCTTCCCTCCAACCACTTTGCATATTATTTTATATATCCTGTGATTCTGTACTTGCCAAATATACTGCAGAAATCTCCCTCCACTGAGTCTTGGCTGCAACCATTTTAACTGTGGGCAGCTGAAGCTGCTGCCTGTTCACTTCCTGGATTTACACAGAGGCACACCTCCAGCTCTGCAGCCCTGCAGCTCTCATTGGCCCTCTTATGACTCACCCCCCAATGTGACGGGAGTCACTTTGGGCGGGGGGCACGTGGAGCCCAGAATCCCATGGAGAGGTTGAGAAACCCTTGTTTCAGCTCTCCATGCACCTCCTATGTCTAAGTCACCCTGTGTCTATTTGGGGCACAGGGTGACCGAGAACCCCAGTCTGATCTGTACTAATCGGACTCACTGTACAACCACACTGGAATGTTGTGTATGTATATATATATATATATATATATATATATATATATATATATATATATATATAGTATATTGTCTCAAACTGTTGTGGACTATTTGTTGGGTCGTTTGGGGTGTGGCTGAATTCCATTGTTCTATTGTTTCTGTCTGCCTTGGGAGAAAATCATTATGGGATGTGTATGTGTATTTGCTGTGAGGGAGGGGGAAATTCCTCCAACAGCTCTCCCTGCTGATTGGACAGTCTACCCCATCCTGAATACAAAGGGAGGGGGGGGGGGTTGTCCCAAGTGTTACCTCT
Organism: Rana muscosa; assembly: GCA_029206835.1. Lineage (NCBI taxonomy): Eukaryota > Metazoa > Chordata > Amphibia > Anura > Ranidae > Rana > Rana muscosa. Next base: position 316,072,327 of record CM055120.1, on the reverse strand, counting down.
GTGTACCTGTGTTTCAATAAAGAGTTCATGTTCCAGCTTTTGTAACTGAGCTAGTCTCGTCTTGTTCTTGGTATCAATATTTGGCTGTAAAATATGATATCTGAAGGTCCAGATTGGAGGAAGCATCGTACTGACGGAAGAACTCAAGTGGAGTGCGACGGGGATCCGTTACACCCCCCTTTCTAACAAACTCTCACAAGAGTGAAGAGAGAGCTGTGCATGATGTCATAAGCCCAGGCTTTTTTCAGACTAATAGAAGGTGGGCTGTATAAGGTATTTACTGGCAGAAAAAAATGTTTTACTATCCAAAGTTACAACAACAAGGGCAGAAGATTTAATAGATGGAAAGATGAAAAAAATTACTCTCTTTAATGATTTTAAAGCATTGGCTTCTGCTTTCCTGGGGGAGTTCAGTAATAAGTAATACACACACCTAGAGTGTCTTGAAGTGCTTCCTACCCTCAGAAATATGTTTATATTTATTATTTTCTGGAAGCATCAAAGCTCCCGATCACTGAAAGTGGTTGTAAACCCTTACACATCACTTTTACCTACAGGTAAGCCTTTAAGCCTATAATAAGGCTTACCTGTAGGTACTGGGAATATCTCCTAAACTTGCACAGTTTAGGAGATATCCACTGTATCAGCATGTGTCGATGTAATCGGCACATGCGCACTGAAGAAACGGCTCGCTCGTGCCGTTTCTTTAACTGCTGTGGCGTTATCGGCTGCTCCCTCTAGCGCGCAGTGGCTCCCACGCGTCACCGTGGTTCCGGCCAATCATGGCACCGGAGCCAGCGATACCCGGAAAGAGACGGGAGACATGTTGCCGGCCACAGCGGTGTGACGGTACCGGTGCGGGGGCTTCGATCTAAGGTAAGTATTTTAAAAAAAAACTGCAAAACAAAGGTATAATGAGCTAGTATGCATATCATACTAGCTCATTATACCTTTGTCTTGCAGGGTTTTTTTTATCATGGGTTTACAACCACTTAAATTAGAAGGATACATTCTTCACACGCATGCAAGATTTGTGATCTTATTTTGCTGGCTTTAGAGCTAGCGAAGTCCTCCAGCAGGATACATTTCTAAATTAATGGTGCCCTCTGGTGGATAAATACCAGTATACACCCTTTAATGTTTGTAGTATCAGGCAAGGAACATCACCCTACCTGTAAGTGTCAGCGTAGGTGTTTGTGTCAGCGTAGGTGTTTGTGTCTGCGTAGGTGTCTGTGTCTGCGTAGGTGTCTGTGTCTGCGTAGGTGTCTGTGTCTGCGTAGGTGTCTGTGTCTGCGTAGGTGTCTGTGTCTGCGTCTGTGTCTGCGTAGGTGTCTGTGTCTGCGTAGGTGTCTGTGTCTGCGTAGGTGTCTGTGTCTGCGTCTGCGTCTGCGTAGGTGTCTGCGTCTGCGTAGGTGTCTGTGTCTGCGTCTGTGTCTGCGTAGGTGTCTGCGTCTGCGTCTGCGTAGGTGTCTGCGTCTGCGTAGGTGTCTGCGTCTGCGTAGGTGTCTGCGTCTGCGTAGGTGTCTGCGTCTGCGTAGGTGTCTGCGTCTGCGTAGGTGTCTGCGTAGGTGTCTGCGTAGGTGTCTGCGTAGGTGTCTGCGTAGGTGTCTGCGTAGGTGTCTGTGTAGGTGTCTGTGTAGGTGTCTGTGTAGGTGTCTGTGTAGGTGTCTGTGTAGGTGTAGGTGTCTGTGTAGGTGTAGGTGTAGGTGTCTGTGTAGGTGTCTGTGTAGGTGTCTGTGTAGGTGTCTGTGTAGGTGTAGGTGTCTGTGTAGGTGTAGGTGTAGGTGTCTGTGTAGGTGTAGGTGTCTGTGTAGGTGTCTGTGTAGGTGTCTGTGTAGGTGTAGGTGTAGGTGTAGGTGTAGGTGTAGGTGTAGGTGTAGGTGTAGGTGTCTGTGTAGGTGTCTGTGTAGGTGCAGGTGTAGGTGCAGGTGTAGGTGCAGGTGTCTGTGCAGGTGTCTGTGCAGGTGTCTGTGCAGGTGTCTGTGCAGGTGTCTGTGCAGGTGTCTGTGCAGGTGTCTGTGCAGGTGTCTGTGCAGGTGTCTGTGCAGGTGCAGGTGTAGGTGTCTGTGTAGGTGCAGGTGTAGGTGTCTGTGTAGGTGTCGGTGTAGGTGTCGGTGTAGGTGTCGGTGTCGGTGTCGGTGTCGGTGTCTGTGTAGGTGTCTGTGTCTGAGTCAGTGTAGGTGTCAGTGTAGGTGTCAGTGTAGGTGTCAGTGTAGGTGTCAGTGTAGGTGTCAGTGTAGGTGTCAGTGTAGGTGTCAGTGTAGGTGTCAGTGTAGGTGTCAGTGTCAGTGTTAGAGTTGCCACCTCATCCCTTTAAACCCAAACACATATGAATTGCACAGGTTCTGAGGCTAATTTAATGCAGATAAGGCACCAAGTGAGTTTAATTACCACCTTAATCAGCCACAGAACCTGTGTAATTAATATGTGTTCGGGTTTAAAGGGATGAGGTGGCAACCCTAGTCAGTGTAGGTGTCAGTGTAGGCGTCGGTGTCGTGTCAGTGCAGGCGTCGGTGTAGGTGTCAGTGTAGGTGTCGCGTCAGTGTAGGCATCTGTGTCAGTGTTGGCGTCGGTGTCAGTGTAGGTGTTTGTGTCAGTGTAGGTGTTTGTGTCAGTGTAGGTGTTTGTGTCAGTGTAGGTGTTTGTGTCAGTGTAGGTGTTTGTGTCAGTGTAGGTGTTTGTGTCAGTGTAGGTGTTTGTGTCAGTGTAGGTGTTTGTGTCAGTGTAGGTGTTTGTGTCAGTGTAGGTGTTTGTGTCAGTGTAGGTGTCAGTGTAGGCGTCGGTGTCAGTGTAGGCGTCGGTGTCAGTGTAGGCGTCGGTGTCAGTGTAGGCGTCGGTGTCAGTGTAGGCGTCGGTGTCAGTGTAGGCGTCGGTGTCAGTGTAGGCGTCGGTGTAGGCGTCGGTGTCGGTGTAGGCGTCAGCGTCGGTGTAGGCGTCGGCGTCGGTGTAGGCGTCGGCGTCAGTGTAGGTGTCGGTGTCAGTGTAGGTGTCAGTGTAGGCGTTGGTGTCAGTGTAGGTGTCAGTGTAGGTGTCAGTGTCAGTGTAGGCGTCGGTGTCAGTGTAGGCGTCGGTGTCAGTGTAGGCGTCGGTGTCAGTGTAGGTGTCGGTGTCAGTGTAGGTGTCAGTGTAGGCGTTGGTGTCAGTGTAGGTGTCAGTGTAGGTGTCAGTGTCAGTGTAGGCGTCGGTGTCAGTGTAGGCGTCGGTGTCAGTGTAGGCGTCGGTGTCAGTGTAGGCGTCGGTGTCAGTGTAGGCGTCGGTGTCAGTGTAGGCGTCGGTGTCAGTGCAGGCGTCGGTGTCAGTGCAGGCGTCGGTGTCAGTGCAGGCGTCGGTGTCAGTGCAGGCGTCGGTGTCAGTGCAGGCGTCGGTGTCAGTGCAGGCGTCGGTGTCAGTGCAGGCGTCGGTGTCAGTGCAGGCGTCGGTGTCAGTGCAGGCGTCGGTGTCAGTGCAGGCGTCGGTGTCAGTGCAGGCGTCGGTGTCAGTGCAGGCGTCGGTGTCAGTGTAGGTGTCAGTGTTAGTGTAGGTGTCAGTGTAGGTGTCAGTGTAGGCGTCAGTGCAGGCGTCAGTGTCAGTATCAGTGTAGGCGTTGGTGTCAGTGTAGGTGTCAGTGTAGGCGTCGGCGTCAGTGCAGGCGTCGGCGTCAGTGCAGGCGTCGGCGTCAGTGTAGGCGTCGGCGTCAGTGCAGGCGTCGGCGTCAGTGCAGGCGTCGGCGTCAGTGCAGGCGTCGGCGTCAGTGCAGGCGTCGGCGTCAGTGCAGGCGTCGGCGTCAGTGCAGGCGTCGGTGTCAGTGCAGGCGTCAGAGTCAGTGTAGGTGTCAGTGTCAGTGTCAGTGTAGGTGTCAGTGTCAGTGTAGGTGTCAGTGTAGGTGTCAGTGCAGGCGTCAGTGTCAGTATCAGTGTAGGCGTTGGTGTCAGTGTAGGTGTCAGTGTAGGCGTCGGTGTCAGTGCAGGCGTCAGTGTCAGTGCAGGTGTCAGTGTCAGTGCAGGTGTCAGTGTAGGTGTCAGAGTCAGTGTAGGTGTCAGAGTCAGTGTAGGTGTCAGTGTCAGTGCAGGTGTCAGAGTCAGTGCAGGTGTCAGAGTCAGTGCAGGTGTCAGTGTCAGTGCAGGTGTCAGAGTCAGTGTAGGTGTCAGTGCAGGCGTCAGTGCAGGCGTCAGTGTCAGTGTAGGTGTCAGTGTAGGTGTCAGTGCAGGCGTCAGTGTCAGTGTAGGTGTCAGTGTAGGTGTCAGTGCAGGCGTCGGTGTAGGCGTTGGTGTCAGTGTAGGTGTCAGTGTTGGTGTCAGTGTAGACGTTAGTGTCAGTGTAGATGTTAGTGTCAGTGTAGGCATCTGTGTCAGTGTAGGCGTCGGTGTCAGTGTAGGTGTTTGTGTCAGTGTAGGTGTCAGTGTTTGTGTCAGTGTAGGCATTGGTGTCAGTGTAGGTGTCAGTGTCAGTGTAGGCGTAGGTGTCGGTGTAGGTGTCAGTGTAGGCGTAGGTGTCGGTGTAGGCGTTGGTGTCAATGTAGACGTCGGTGTCAGTGCAGGTGTCAGTGTCAGTGCAGGTGTCAGAGTCAGTGTAGGTGTCAGAGTCAGTGTAGGTGTCAGAGTCAGTGCAGGTGTCAGAGTCAGTGCAGGTGTCAGAGTCAGTGCAGGTGTCAGAGTCAGTGCAGGTGTCAGAGTCAGTGCAGGTGTCAGAGTCAGTGCAGGTGTCAGTGTCAGTGCAGGTGTCAGAGTCAGTGTAGGTGTCAGTGCAGGCGTCAGTGCAGGCGTCAGTGTCAGTGTAGGTGTCAGTGTCAGTGTAGGTGTCAGTGTAGGTGTCAGTGTAGGTGTCAGTGTAGGTGTCAGTGCAGGCGTCAGTGCAGGCGTCGGTGTCAGTGTAGGTGTCAGTGTTGGTGTCAGTGTAGACGTTAGTGTCAGTGTAGATGTTAGTGTCAGTGTAGGCATCTGTGTCAGTGTAGGCGTCGGTGTCAGTGTAGGTGTTTGTGTCAGTGTAGGTGTCAGTGTTTGTGTCAGTGTAGGCATCAGTGTAGGCATTGGTGTCAGTGTAGGTGTCAGTGTCAGTGTAGGCGTAGGTGTCGGTGTAGGTGTCAGTGTAGGCGTAGGTGTCGGTGTAGGCGTTGGTGTCAATGTAGACGTCGGTGTCAGTGCAGGCGTCGGTGTCAGTGCAGGCGTCGGTGTCAGTGCAGGCGTCGGTGTCAGTGCAGGCGTCGGTGTCAGTTTCAGTGTTGGTGTCAGTGTTGGTGTCAGTGTAGGCGTTGGTGTCAGTGTCGGTGTCAGAGTAGGTCTTGGTATCAGTGTAGGCGTCGGTGTTGGTGTAGGTGTTAATGTCAGTGTTGGTGTCAGAACCGGTGTAGGTGTCAGTGTAGGTGTCAGTGTCGGTGTCAGAACCGGTGTAGGTGTCAGTGTAGGTGTCAGTGTTGGTGTCAGAGCCGGTGTAGGTGTCGGTGACACGGTGTATAAAATAAAATGAGATGGAAATGTAGGAATTATTCTGCTAATTACCTCTCGGGCTCACAAATTGCTGATTTTGGCGTGTCTTGGAGACAGATAAATTGTATTTTATTTTTATTCTCAGCGCTGTTTGCAAACCAAATTACAATAACATAACATGTTAATAAAACAAGTCTAAATATTTTAATTATTAACAGAGAAGCCTTCTGTGTTTCTATGGAGATGGTAACATCTGAAAATGTTTCATCTCTCGGGGGATAAAACTGTTTGCAGATATTAGAATCAACAAGCAAAGCTTTATATTATTTTCTTAATGATTTTAAAGCATTGGCGTGTGCTGTCCTGGGGGAGTACAGTAATAAGTAAGACACACATCTGGAATGTCTTGAAGTGCTTCCTACCCTCAGAAATAAGTATATATTTATTATTTTCTGGGTGCATCAAAGCTCCCGATCACTTAATTAGAAGAATACAATCTTCATGCACATGCAAGATTTGTGATCTTATCTTGCTGGCTGTATAGCAAGCCAAGTCCTCCAGCAGGATAAATTCTTAATTGAATGGTGCCCTCTGGTGGCCACTTACCAGTAAACACGCTTTAATGTTTCTTTGTACCATCAGGTTAGAAAATTCATTCTACCTGAACCCCACCCCCCCCCCCCCCCAAAAAAAAAATCCATAACAATTGTACCAGTCTCAAAATAATAATAAATAATAATAAAAAAAAATCCATAGACCATGGAGTCCTGTGTTAAGAGATATTATGTGCTCAGCACTTATTATATCATGATGTAATCACTTACTGAATATGCAGCTTCTTCATCTTTCAATCCTTGCCTATGTTCCAGTTTAAGATGGTGCCCCAGATTTCCTGTCTCATGGTGACTCTTGCTTTGTGCACTGGTGCGCAGTCATGTTGGAAAAGGAAGGAGCCATTCCCAAACTGTTCCCACAAAGTTGGGAGCATGAAATTATCCAAAATCTCTTGGTATGCTGACGCCTTAAGAGTTCCCTTCGCTGGAACTAAGGGGCCAAGCCCAACCCCTGAAAAATAACTCCACACCATAATCCTCCCTCCACCAAATGATTTGGACCCGTGCACAAAGCAGGGTTCATAAAGACATGGATGAGCGAGTTTGGGGTGGAGGAACTTGACTTGCCTTGCCCTGACCTGTCCTGGCCTCAACCCGATAGAACACCTTTGGGATAAATTAAAGTGGAGACTTTTGATCCAGGCCTTCTTGTCCAACATCAGTGCCTGACCTCACAATTGCGTTTCTTGAAGAATGGTCAAACATTCCCATAGACACACTCCTAAACCTTGTGGACAGCCTTCCCAGAAGAGTTGAAGCTGTTATAGCTGCGAAGGGTGGGCCAACTCAATAGTGAACCCTACGGACTAAGACTGGGATGACATTAAAGATCATGTGCGTGTAAAGGCAGGTGTCCCAATACTTTTGATAATATAGTGTATATATGTTTTGTAGACTTTATAACTGTCACACAAACCAATTAATATACACTTATTGTGATTTTTTTTTTTTTTTTTTTAAAACAAAGACATGTAGCAGAATACGTTTGGCCTAAATGTATGAAGAAATTCGATTTTACTGGATATATTTTATAACAGAAAATATGTATTTTTTTTCTAAAATTCTTCTTAAATTGCAAAAAATAAAAAACCCAGTGGTGATCAAATACCACCAAAAGAAAGTTCTATTTGTGTGGAAAAAAATTGATACAAATTTAATTTGGGTACAGTGTTGCATGGCCGTAAAATTGCCAGTTAAATTAGCTCAGTGCTAAATAGCAAAAAAAATGCCCTGGTCATGAAGAGGGGAAAACCTTACTGAGGTCAAGTGGTTAAATAATGTTTTTGCCGACAATTCATAAAATGGACATAAATATTTTAGGGAGGTAAGTACAGTGGGGACCAGGGGGGTGGGGAGGGTGTACCAGGGACATGCGGTAAGGTCAGTGGCTGGTGAGGCACTGGCTAGTAGGCATGAGCATGCTGTTCGAGTCGCGGGAAATTTGAGCGCCGCAGAACGCCGCATAATGCACTGCGAGATCGCAGTGCATTGCTGTATGGTGATTGGCCAAAGCATGCCCCTAACCTGCAGGGTGCCTTTGGCCAATCAGGGTTCAGGGGGACTAAGTCCATGCCCCACACTATATAAGACTGCTTACATATAGACGGAGATAGTTTGAGCTAGATTAGGCAGGCAGGTTAGTTAGTGGCAGTGTATTTGATATATATATATATATATATAGTACAGTGTTTCTCAACTCCAGTCCTCAAGGTGCACCATCAGGTCATGTTTTCAGGCTTTCCATTACTTTGCACAGGTGATTTGATCAGTTTCACTGCCTTAGTAATTACCACACTCGTTTTATCTGAGGGAAATCCTGAAAACATGACCTGTTGGGGCGCCTTGAGGACTGGAGTTGAGAAACACTGGTCTAGTATATATATATGTAGCGCCCTGCTCCTGATGATCAGGCGCTATGTTAAATTTAGTGGGTGTCTGAGCTGGTAGTTGGCTCAGACTTTGTAATAATGAAGGCTAAATCAGCCTCTGTTCCGGCTATGGCTGTGTTTGGAAGGACTTCCCAATGTTTGCCTGTAGGTGGTGTTACCACCCCGGGCCAATGTTGGAATACAAGCAGGCCAAAGTGTATTGAGTATTTTTCCCCGGGAACAGCTCAGTGGGAGTGGTCTCCCTTCTGAACATGCTGGGGAAGGGTACTTAAGGGGCAGATGCCATTTCTCAGGGCTCTCTTCACCTCGTGGCCCTCCTGGCTCGAGGTATGTGATTCTGGAATTTCAGCCACGGAGCCATGTTGGCCCGAGGCTGCATCTCTACCAAGAAGGCCCAGTTGTCCTGACTGGGGCTTACACTTTGAAGGTGATCCTGTGCTGTCTGTCCTGTGGGAGGAAGCCACTCAATGGAGGAAACCAGGGGAGGACCTGTCCTGGAGAGGACCAAGCGGAAGGCTGGTATCTTGAGGAAGGCCTGGTGACCCTATTGGAGGATGCACTGTAACTAAAGTTACCTTACAGTCTGCCGGGTTGGCTTAAAGGCTCTAAACTGTAAGGGTGGATATCCGGATGCTAAAATCCTGTGGCAGAGGATTATTGAACAGTTCAACTTAATCATCCTAAAGGTCTGTGGCAGAGACTGTTATTTCTTTATCTATTCATGCATCATCCCGAGTGCTAGGCCAAGTGAGAGGGGCCTATCCGGGTGAGCAATACCCACTTGAAGGAAAGTGGTGAGTGTGACTTTGAAGCTTAGAAGTTTCCCCATTGATCTGCTGTGTGTGCCTGAACCTTCCCCTGACCCTCCATCCCTCTACCTGTGCAAGTTTGTGTGGAAATAAAGCCTGACAAAAAGGATTCATAACTTGTGTGGACATTGAACTTTCTATAGACTCTCATCTCCTAGACAACGAACAGCGAGGTAACATGCAAGGCCCAAATTTAATCCAGCAGCTCCTACTGGGGTGTGCTACACGTATATATATATATATATACTCTGCATTCAGTGTAGCCTATATATTCAGTGTAGACTCTATATTCAGTCAATGCAGGCAGTGTAGTTTATATAATACAGTGTATTGAAGTGGTAAAGGGAAACCCTGCGCCAAAATGAAAGGCCCCCCAAAATCCATACCAGGCCCTTCATGTCTGGTATGGATTTTAATGGGGAACCCCGTGCCAAAATAAAAAAAAATGGCATGGGGGTCCCCCCAAAATCCATACCCAACCCTTATCAGAGCATGCAACCTGACAGGCCACATGAAAAGAGCACCCCCCCTCCTGAACCGTACAAGGCCATATGCCCTCAATGTGGGGAGGGTGCTTTGGGGTCCCCCAAAGCACCTTGTCCCCATGTTGATGGGGGAAAGGGGCTTCATCCCCACAACCCTTGCCGAGTGGTTTTGGGGGTCTGCGGGCAGGGTGCTTATCGGAATCTGGAAGTGTCCCGCGATGTCCATCCATCTTTAATCACGGCACTGATGGTCCCGAGAAAAAAAAGAAAAAAGGCTAAGGCTTTGTTCACATCTGAGCGTTGCGATACGCGTTTTTGCACTTTTTTTTTGGTGTGGCTTTAATGGTTGTGTGAAAAATGTGCCACTGACCCAAGCACATTTGGCAATGCATGTTTTGTGCCTTTTGTTGTGTAACAAAGAACTCAAGTACCAAATTTTAGCACTGAGCCAGGTGCGTTTGGCAACCCGGGTTTTTGTGCAGTTTTTTGTGCGCCAACAAAGCTCAAGTTGCATCTGCCAAAGGAGTTCAAGTACCAAATTTTGACACTGAGCCAATCGCGTTTTGGCATTGCGCTTTTTTGTGCGTTTTGTTGGGAGCCAACGAAGCTCAAGTACCAAATCCTGATACTGAGCCAAGTGCGTTTGGCAACCCGTGTTTTTGTGCATTTTGTTGCACGCCAAAGAAACTTAAATACCAAACTTTGGCACTGAGCTAAGCACGTCTGAAAACCTGTGTTTTTGTTCATTTTGTTGCGTGCCAATGAAGCTGAAGTACAAAATTTTAGGACTGAGCCAAGTGCGTTTGGCATTGTGCATTTTTGCACGTTTTGTTGCGTGCCAACGAAGCTCAAATACCAAATTTTACCACTTTGCCAAGCGTGTTTGGAAACCCACGATTTATTGTAAAGAACGCTTGGCAATGCGAGTTTTTGTGCATTTTGTCACCTTCCAAAGAAGTTCAAGCACCAAATTTTAACACTAAGCCGAGCGCATTTGGCAACGCATTTTGTTGTGCACCAAAGAAGTCCAAGTACCACATTTTAGCACTGAGCCAAGCGCGTTTGGCAATGCACATTTGTGCATTTTGTTGTGCGGAAAATGTGTGACAAAATGCGCGACTGCTACCGGCACTTGGGGTGTCATTAAAAAATAAAGGCACCATAAGCGAGATGCATGTTTTATCGCGTTTTTTTGCCAGCTTCTGGAAACCTGTGTCGCTCAGGTGTGAATGCAGCCTAAAACAGACATGAGCTTGCTTTAACCCCTTGTATACCATGCTGTTTGTAAACGTACCTTGGTAGACAAGGGGTTAAAGTATATCTAAAACCAAACTTGTTTTTACTTCTGGATCTAGTAGGAAAAGGCGTCGATCCGTCATTGTATAGTCGGGGGCCATGCAGCTATTTGTCATTCCCGCCGCTCCCTTGGAAAATGATATCACTAAGTGGGAGAGAATAATAAAAAAAAAGTGTTTGCGTTGGTTTCAAGTTATCCAAATTGCAGCGGGATTATCTATATCTGCAGCACAGGTGCTACTTATATCATCTGCAGCACTCAGAGCCGGGGGGGGGGGGGGGGGAGAAAATTGGCGCGATGCGTTTAGCGAATAGTCAGACCCATTTAGCAAATTGTAAATAAGAAAGCCGTCGCCGGCTTGTTTAACAAACAACCTCTTGGCGTTCTCATGGAAACTCGCCTTTTCTCCGCCAAAGAGTCCCTCGCCTTCTCACTTCAGCGCCCGCCTTGCCTCGTGGGCGACGTAACTTTTCCTCCAGGTGTTGAGGTATCTGATTCAAGTGTGTTGATACTTAAGGGCTTATTCAATAAGGCGAAGAGCGACCTGCTAAGAAGAGCGTCCGATACCAGCCAATCAGAATCCATCTGTTTACTGATATGGCGCCGGTGAAATTAAAATTACACGCCATTCAAAACCGAAAAGTAGCGTGGCCAAAGGCACGGTTGAAATACATGTACTGTATAGGAAACTTTTTTTTTTAACATTAAAAATGGTTTATTATTCTGTTCAGTCAGTCTTGTGACCTCACCCTGACTCACCAGTTAACTTTGTTTTTTGAGTGAGGGTTATAACCTTTTTTTGCCCTCTGTGTCCCATTGGGAAGATTTCCCCTCACTTCCTGCCCCATAGCCAAAACAGGAAGTGAGAAGAAATCCCTCCAAAGTGAGGGAATCCCTGGTTGTCACCAGAACTTGTCTTCCCATTAGAAGATTTCCCATCTATTCCTGTTCTGGTGACAACTCTAAATTTTACAATTTTCTTTTACTTTCACTCTCATTGATAACAGTCACCAGTAAGTGAAAAGAATGCTTCTTACATTGGTGGTCGTTGGGAAGAATTCTCCTTTGCTGTTTTTTACCACTTACTGCTCTTCTTAACAGTAGACGGAGGGTGGGGGTAATAAATCAGCTTATTGTTGAATGCAAAACTACATCTTCCATGGTTCCTTGCAGATCCCCCAGTCACTTTACAGCTGTTCTGGTTGAGCCAGAGTGAAAGAACACATCCCTTTAGACGTGCATGTTCCAGGGTGGGAGCAGGCCACTGGATGGTGTAGACCTGGGTTTTTCAACCAGGGTTCTATGAAACCTTAGGGTTCCTCCAGTGGTTGCTAGGGGTTCCCTGAGCAAAAAGCAATTTTTGCTTCTCAGGTGAAAAACTACTGACACCAATGATCTTTTTAGCTATCTGTAAGGGGAAATTTCTTCCCAATGACCAACAATGTAAGAAGCACTCTTCCCAAAGACCACCAATGTAAGAAGCATTCTTCCCAAAGACCACCAATGTAAGAAGCATTCTTCCCAAAGACCACCAATGTAAGAAGCATTCTTCCCAAAGACCACCAATGTAAGGAGCATTCTTCCCAATAACTACCAATGTAAGAAGCATTCTTCCCAAAGACCACCAATGTAAGGAGCATTCTTCCCAATAACTACCAATGTAAAAACATTCTACCAATGGCCACCAATGTAAGTATAATTCTTCCCGTTGGCCACCAATGTAAGGAGAATTCTTCCCAATAACTACCAATGTAAAAACATTCTACCAATGGCCACCAATGTAAGTATAAAGGCCCGTACACACGATCAGATATTCCGACAAAAATTGTCAGACGGACGTGTTTTGTCGGAAAATCCGACCGTCTGTATGCTCCATCGGACAATTGTTGTCGGTATTTCCGACAACAAATGTTGACTGTGCATGCTCTCAAATTGTCCGACAACAAATGTGTTACGTCGGATAATCTGATCATGTGTACACAAATCCGTCGGGCTTAAATCCAAAGTACAAACACGCATGCTCTGAACCAAAGCTAAACATCAGACAACAATAGCAGAAGTTGCCCAAAGGGTGGCGGTAAAGAGCTAAAACACCACGTAGTTTGGTAAATGTTGGCTGAAAATGTTCTGCCGTCTGTATGCAGAACAAGTTCACGGACAACGCTCTTTGGACAAAAATCCACGGATTTTTCCGATGGAAGTCCGAACGTGTGTACGAGGCTTAAGAAGCACTCTTCCCAAAGACCACCAATGTAAGGAGCATTCTTCCCTTTGGCCACCAATGTAAGGAAAATTATTCCCAATAACTACCAATGTAAACAACATTCTACCAATGACTACTAATGTAAAGAGCATTCCCAGCATCGGCCACTAATGTAAGGAGAATTCTTCCCAATGACTACCAATGTAAGAAGCATTCTTCTCACTTACCACCAATGTAAAAGGTTATTTGCCACCAATGTGAGCATTATTCTCAATTACCCTGTAGATAAAGTAATTATTAGCAGGGGTTCCCTAAGACCAGAGAGTTATTATTAGGGCTCTTTCATGTTTTAGACGTGCATGTTCCAGGGTGGGAGTAGGCCACTGGATGGTGCAGACCAAGGTTTTTCAATCAGGGTTCTGTGAAACCCTAGGGTTCCTCCAGGAGTTGATAGGGGTTCCTTAAGCAAAAAGCTATTTTTGCTTTTCAGACGAGTAACCACTGACATGAATGAACTCTTTAGCTTTCTGTAAGGGGACATCTCTTCCCAATGACCAAAAATGTAAGATGCACTCTTTCCAAAGACCACCAATGTAAGGAGCATTCTTCCCATTGGCCACTAATGTAAGGATAATTCTTTACAATAACTACTAATGTAAAAACATTCTACCAATGGCCACCAGTGTAAGTATAATCCTTCCCATTGGCCACCAATGTAAGTATAATTCTTCCCATTGGCCACCAATGTGAGGAGAATTTTTTCCCGTTGACTACCAATGTAAAAAGCACTCTTCCCAAAGACCACCAATGTAAGGAGCATTATTCCCATTGGCCACCAATGTAAGGAGAATTATTCCCAATGACTACCAATGTAAGAAGAATTCTCACTTCTCACTTACCACCAATGTGAAAAGTTCCCATTTGCCACCAATGTGAGCATTATTCTCAATTACACTCACACTAATGTACCTAGAGATGTAGATAAAGTAATTATTAGCAGGGGTTCCCTAAAGCCCTGTACACACAATCGGATTTCCTATGGATTCTAATCCGATGGATTTTTCCATCGGAAATCCGATGAAGCTGACTTCCATCAGTCTTGCCTACACACCATCAGTCAAAAATCCGACGGTCCCAAACGCGTGACGTAAAACACTCCGACAAGTCAAGAAAAATTAAGTTCAATGCTTCTGAGCATGCGTCGACTTGATTCTGAGCATGCGTGGGTTTTTTGTCCGATGGAGTTCCACACAGACGATCGGATAAATTTAAAACATTTTCTATTTTTACTCACCGATGGAAAAAAGACCGATGGGGCCCACACACGATCGGTTTGTCCGATGAGAAAAGTCCATCGGACTGTTTTCATTGGTAAAACCGATCGTGTGTACACGGCATAAGACCAGAGAGCTATTACAAGGGCTCTTTCATGTTTTAGACGTGCATGTTCCAGGGTGGGAGTAGGCCACTGGATGGTGCAGACCAAGGTTTTCAATCAGGGTTCTGTGAAACCTTATTAGGGTTCCTCCAGGTGTTCCTAGGTGTTCCTTGAGCAATAGGCAATGTCTGCCTCTCAGATAAGTTCCCACTGACATCCATGATCTTTTTAGCTGTTTGTAAGGGGAAATTTCTTCCTAATGACCACAAATTTAAGGAACATTTTTCACACTGACCATCACAATATTGTACTGCTTACTGTAATAATAATAATTATTAGTAGGGGCTCCCTGAAGGCAAAAAGTTATTTCAAGTTTTCCTCCATGTTAAAAAGGTTGAGAAAGGCTGGTGCAGCCTTTCTCAACTCTTTTTTTACTCCATAGGAACCCTTGAAATATTTTTTAGGTCTCAAGGAACCCTTGATAAAACAAATGAATTGGGGTTCAGTGGGAAAAATGTCCTACCCCCATGTACAATGGTGGTCAGAATGCCAATCTCACAGACAGTTAAAAAGATGATTGAAGTCATGCAGTTGGCTCTGCCCGGGAACTCTGTAGGCACCATCAGATTAGATCAATCAGCCACAGCTTAAGGAACCCCTGGCAACCTCTGATTGGGCAATTCCTGCATGCATGTGAGCAGGATGACAGCAGCATGCAAAGCAACATAGACTGGCTTAGAATGCGGCTCTGCAGGATTATTACAGGAAGTTACTATGAAGGCACATTCAGGTACATATACGGAGGTCGGCTTTAGCAGTGGCGGTGCGTCCATAGTGAGCGCAGGAGCGCCGCCCCCTCTCTTCTGCACCTGTCAATCAACAATAGATAGATTCATGCATTGCATGAATCTATCTATTGTCGCCGCTGCCGCCCCCTATTCATGTGTCCAGCCCCTTGTAGAGCGCCGGCCATCTGAATTACAGCGGTGGGGGTGTTTTGGAAGTGCCTGATTAGAGCCATAGGCCCCTTTCACACGGGACGGATCCGTGAAAATCCACCCCGTGAACCTCCGCTTGCTCAGCGGGGATCGCTCCGCTGATCCCCGCTGACTTGGCGGATGACAGGGCGGTCCCTGCACACTGTGCAGGGACCGCCCTGTCAGATCTCTGCTCTCCCCTATGGGGGGATCGGATGAACACGGACCGTCTGTCCGTGTTTATCCGATCCGCTCTGCCGACGGATAGAAAAATAGGATTTTCCTCCGTCTGCAGAATCGGAAGATTGCGGACCCGGATGAGATCGTGTGTCAGCGGATGTTCATCCGCTGACACCCCCGATCTCATAGGGACCAATGTATGTCCCTTTTTCATCCGTAAACGGATGAATGAAAAAGCGGACATACGGTCCGCTAGTGTGAAAGGGGCCATAGGCTCTAATAGGCTTCTAAATTGTTAAACAGCGGGCGCACTGCTGTGCGTTCCTGTTTAAACAGTGCTATGTTAGGGAATCGCTTCCCTAACACTGACCCGCCTCTCAGCCAATCAGGTGCACCAGGTCTGGTTACCGGTCACCTGATTGGCTGAAGCGACAGGCGCTGTGATTGGACGCCTATCAGGCGTTCAATCATAGCAGAGATGACATGAAGAGGACGGAAGAAGACATCAAGGACTCGGAGGGAGCGTGGAGGACGGCGCTGACCCGAGAAAGGTAAGTGACGGGCGGGGAGGGGGCAAACTGGCTGCATTTGATGGGGCAAACTGGCGGCATTTGATGGGGCAAACTGGCATCATTTGATAGGGCAAACTGGCATCATTTGATGGGGCAAACTGGCTGCATTTGATGGGGCAAACTGGCATCATTTGATGGGGCAAACTGGCGGCATTTGATGGGGAAAACTGGCATCATTTGATGGGGAAAACTGGCATCATTTGATGGGGCAAACTGGCATCATTTGATGGGGCAAACTGACGGGATTTGATGGGACAAACTGGCGGGATTTTATGGGGCAAACTGGCGGGATTAGATGGGGCAAACTGGCATCATTTGGGGCAAACTGACGGCATTTGATGGGGCAAACTGGCTGCATTTGATGGGGCAAACTGGCTGCATTTGATGGGGCAAACTGGCTGCATTTGATGGGGCAAACTGGCTGCATTTGATGGGGCAAACTGGCATCATTTGATGGGGCTAACTGGCGGCATTTGATGGGGAAAACTGGCATCATTTGATGGGGAAAACTGGCATCATTTGATGGGGCAAACTGGCAGCATTTGATGGGGCAAACTGGCAGCATTTGATGGGGCAAACTGACGGGATTTGATGGGACAAACTGGCGGGATTAAATGGGGCAAACTGGCATCATTTGGGGCAAACTGACGGCATTTGATGGGGCAAACTGGCGGCATTTGATGGGGCAAACTGGCGGGATTTGATGGAGCAAACTGGCTGCATTTGATGGGGCAAACTGGCTGCATTTGATGGGGCAAACTGGCTGCATTTGATGGGGCAAACTGGCTGCATTTGATGGGGCAAACTGGCTGCATTTGATGGGGCAAACTGGCTGCATTTGATGGGGCAAACTGGCTGCATTTGATGGGGCAAACTGGCTGCATTTGATGGGGCAAACTGGCTGCATTTGATGGGGCAAACTGGCTGCATTTGATGGGGCAAACTGGCTGCATTTGATGGGGCAAACTGGCTGCATTTGATGGGGCAAACTGGCTGCATTTGATGGGGCAAACTGGCGGCATTTGATGGGGCAAACTGGCGGCATTTGATGGGGCAAACTGGCGGCATTTTATGGGGCAAACTGGCGGGATTAGATGGGGCAAACTGGCATCATTTGGGGCAAACTGACGGCATTTGATGGGGCAAACTGGCTGCATTTGATGGGGCAAACTGGCTGCATTTGATGGGGCAAACTGGCTGCATTTGATGGGGCAAACTGGCTGCATTTGATGGGGCAAACTGGCTGCATTTGATGGGGCAAACTGGCTGCATTTGATGGGGCAAACTGGCGGCATTTGATGGGGCAAACTGACAGGATTTGATGGGGCAAACTGGCGGGATTTGATAAGGAAAACTGGCATAATTTGATGGGGCAAACTGGCATTGTTTGATGGGGAAAACTGGCTGCTATTGATGGGGAAAACTGGTGGCAATTCATGGGCACAGTGGCTGCGTTTAATGGGCACAGTGGCTGCGTTTGATGGCACAGTGGCTGCGTTTGATGGCACAGTGGCTGCGTTTGATGGGCACAGTGGCTGCGTTTGATGGGCGGCAATTGATGGGCACAGTAGCTGCGTTTGATGAAGAGGACGGAAGAAGACATCAAGGACTCGGAGGGAGCGTGGAGGACGGCGCTGACCCGAGAAAGGTAAGTGACGGGCGGGGAGGGGGCAAACTGGCTGCATTTGATGGGGCAAACTGGCGGCATTTGATGGGGCAAACTGGCATCATTTGATAGGGCAAACTGGCTGCATTTGATGGGGCAAACTGGCTGCATTTGATGGGGCAAACTGGCTGCATTTGATGGGACAAACTGGCGGGATTAGATGGGGCAAACTGGCATCATTTGGGGCAAACTGACGGCATTTGATGGGGCAAACTGGCGGGATTTGATGGAGCAAACTGGCTGCATTTGATGGGGCAAACTGGCTGCATTTGATGGGGCAAACTGGCGGCATTTGAAGGGGCAAACTGGCATCATTTGATGGGGCAAACTGGCATCATTTGATGGGGCAAACTGGCTGCATTTGATGGGGCAAACTGGCTGCATTTGATGGGGCAAACTGGCATCATTTGATGGGGCTAACTGGCGGCATTTGATGGGGAAAACTGGCATCATTTGATGGGGAAAACTGGCATCATTTGATGGGGAAAACTGGCATCATTTGATGGGGCAAACTGGCAGCATTTGATGGGGCAAACTGGCAGCATTTGATGGGGCAAACTGACGGGATTAAATGGGGCAAACTGGCATCATTTGGGGCAAACTGACGGCATTTGATGGGGCAAACTGGCGGCATTTGATGGGGCAAACTGGCGGCATTTGATGGGGCAAACTGGCTGCATTTGATGGGGCAAACTGGCTGCATTTGATGGGGCAAACTGGCTGCATTTGATGGGGCAAACTGGCTGCATTTGATGGGGCAAACTGGCTGCATTTGATGGGGCAAACTGGCTGCATTTGATGGGGCAAACTGGCGGCATTTGATGGGGCAAACTGGCGGCATTTGATGGGGCAAACTGGCGGGATTAGATGGGGCAAACTGGCATCATTTGGGGCAAACTGACGGCATTTGATAGGGCAAACTGGCTGCATTTGATGGGGCAAACTGGCTGCATTTGATGGGGCAAACTGACGGCATTTGATGGGGCAAACTGGCTGCATTTGATGGGGCAAACTGGCTGCATTTGATGGGGCAAACTGGCTGCATTTGATGGGGCAAACTGGTGGCATTTGATGGGGCAAACTGGCGGCATTTGATGGGGCAAACTGGCGGCATTTGATGGGGCAAACTGGCGGGATTTGATAAGGAAAACTGGCATAATTTGATGGGGCAAACTGGCATTGTTTGATGGGGAAAACTGGCTGCTATTGATGGGGAAAACTGGTGGCAATTCATGGGCACAGTGGCTGCGTTTAATGGGCACAGTGGCTGCGTTTGATGGCACAGTGGCTGCGTTTGATGGCACAGTGGCTGCGTTTGATGGGCACAGTGGCTGCGTTTGATGGGCACAGTGGCTGCGTTTGATGGGCGGCAATTGATGGGCACAGTAGCTGCGTTTGATGGGCACAGTGGCTGCAATTGATGTTTTTTTTTTTTTTTTCAGTTTGTTTGCGCCCCCCCAAAAATTTTGGGCACCAGCCGCCACTGGGCTTTAGACTAACACATTGTTCTCCTTGAATGCTGATCTTTGCTTAGAAGACGGGGGCCTCCTTGTGAATTCTGACTATACCGTAATTATTTCTACAGCTGCTAATCTTTGACTGGGTTGGCTGTGGTGCAGAAGGTTAATCTTGGAACTCCGGGGGATATTCTGAATAACGAGGATCCAGAGAAGTCGTGTGTTTCGGAGTCCTCTGGCAGAGGTTCCAGGTCCGGAACGAACAGATCAAAGGAGGCGCAGATAAGCAATGGTGTGACATGACAATACTGCGCCGCCAAACCCCCCCCCCCACCCCCTGAGGTCGACTTAGAAAAATATATGTAAATAAAACCGAATATTTACCATGAAAGACGCTTTTGAAATGCAGATGGTGACTCTGTGTAAGAAGTATTTTCAAGGAGACAGCTTACTTTTTTTTTCAAGCAAGTTTTGTTCTATTGCCGCAAGGTCAAACGCCACTTAAAGAGACCTTGTTACAGTGGCAGAACTACCAAGGTCGCACTTGCGACCGGGCCCTGGTGTTCCACCCCTGTGAGGGGGGGGCAAGATGGCAGGAAGGGGGTCTCCTGCAGAACATGGGCTCGGTTCACACTGCTGTGACCCTAAAGTAATGCACCTTGCTTGCCACTTGCTTGGATTTTTCTTTGTGACTTACTTGCGACTTTTGTGATTTAACATTGCAATCTATGCAACTATAGAAAAGGAAAGTGCCTTGCACTGGTGGGAATGAAGGGCCCCAGGATCAGTGGGAAGTAGAGGTGCACCGAATGGAAATTTTGGTGCCGAAAAGGAAACCGAAAATGCAAGATCCACTTAGCCGAAAACCGAAACCGATAATGACAGTTTTTTTTTTTTTTTCCATAATTTTTATTGTTTTCTGGATAATTTGTACAAACAAAAGGTTATCATACAGAATGTGTCAAATAATAGCTTATATTGGAAGAATGGTAAATACAGTATGTGGCGGTTCATCTGATAATAATAATTTGTACTCTTAACTTAATAGTAATTGTTAAGCATGTGTAGCACCCTGGAGTTTAGGCAGGGGTGCTCCTCACAAATGTACTTGCCAGGAATAGTTATCCTGGTTGATTGTTATGC
The DNA here is from genome assembly GCA_029206835.1 of Rana muscosa. Lineage (NCBI taxonomy): Eukaryota > Metazoa > Chordata > Amphibia > Anura > Ranidae > Rana > Rana muscosa. The sequence continues at coordinate 316,052,255 of CM055120.1, read as the reverse complement.
CGCCTACACACGACCGTTTTTCATGACGAGAAACATGCCATTTTTTAAATTGGTCGTGAAAAACGATCGTGTGTAGGCAGGGCCGCCATCAGGGGGGTACAGGCAGTACACCTGTAAGGGGCCCGGATGGCAACCCCCCTTTTTTTTTGTAAGGGGCCCAGAGGTCCCCAGGGGCCTGGATGTTAACCCCCCTTTTTTCTGTATTTTTATAAAAAAATATATATATATATATATATTTTTTTTTTTTTTTGTAAGGGGCCCAGAGGTCCCCAGAAGCCCGGAGGTCCCCAGGGCCCCGGATGGCAACCCCCCCTTTTTTTTTTTTATAAAACATTTTTTTATTCGTAAGGGGCCCAGAGGTCCCCAGAGGCCCGGAGGTCCCCGGGGCCCCAGATGGTAACCCCCTTTTTTATGTATTTTTTATTTAAAAAATAAATAAATATATATATATATATATATATATATATATATATATATATATATATATATATATATATATATATATATATATATATATATATTTTGTAAGGGGCCCAGAGGTCCCCAGAGGCCTGGAGGTCCCCAGGGCCCCGGATGGCAACCCCCCTTTTTTTTTATAATTTTTTTTTTGTAAGGGGCCCAGAGGTCCCCAGGGCCCTGGATGGCAACCCCCCCCCTTTTTCTTGTTCTTTGTTTGTTCCTCAGCAACCAAAGCCCCCCCCCCCGACCTTAACAATTTGCGGTGGCAGCAGCCCCCCACTTCATAATTCGCCGCCGCCCCCCCCTCTTCTCAATTTACGGTGGCAGAGCACTCCCCCGGTTCGCCTCTGCTCCAGGGGGCCCATGCCTGAAACTGTGTAAGGGGCCCCAAAATTCCCGATGGCGGCCCTGTGTGTAGGCTCCAGAGCATTTTTTTCAACGAGAAAAATGGCCATTAAAAATTTAGAACCTGCTCTATTTTTTCCTCGCAGTTTTTCACGTGCATGCTCAGAAGCAAGTGATGAGACGGGAGCGCTCATTCTGGTAAAACTAGCGTTCGTAATGGAGATAGCACATTCGTCACGCTGTAACGGACTGAAAAGCACAGAGAAAAGTGTGAATCGTCTCTCACCAAACTTTTACTAACACGCGGTAACACGAGGATCAGCAAAAACAGCCCAAAGGGTGGCGCCATCCGAATGGAACTTCCCCTTTATAGTACCGTCGTACGTCGTGTTGTCATACGTGTTGTACGTCACTGCGCTTTGCTAGAGCATTTTCTTTCACGATAGTGTGTAGGCAAGGCAGGCTTGAGAAGAATCACGTCGAGAAAAACGTTGTTTTTTTCCATGACATTAAAAATGGTCGTGTGTACGCGGCATTACAGATCCATTATTCCTCCCTAAAGTGACACTAAAGCTTCGATTTTTTATTTTTTTTAAAAATAACGAACATGTCATACTTACCTCCACTGTGCAGTTAGTTTTGCACAGAGTGGCCCCGATCCTCCTCTTCTGGGGTCCCACGGCGGCTCTCGCGGCTCCTCCCCGCAAGAGCTAACCCCCTCTGGGAAGCTCTCTCCCAAGGGGGTTACCTTGCAGGCGCGCTCCCGTGCCATACAATTGGCATCCATAGCCACCGATTGTATGACTCGGGCCTGCCCCCTGGTGGCCACGTCATTGGATTTGATTGACATCAGCGGGAGCCAATGGCTGCGCTGCCATCAATCTATCCAATGAAGAGCCGATCAGACATGGGGAGAACGACGCGGGATCACGCCCTCAGAAATTCGGGGCTCAGGTAAGTAAAACGGGGGCTCGGGGGGGCCGGTGACTGTAAGGTGTTTTTTCACCTTAATGCATACGATGCATTAAGGTGAAAAAACACAAAGGTTTACAACCCCTTAAGTTTGGCCTTGTTGCACTTTTCTCTTCTACCACTAGGTGGCCGGGTACTTGGTGGTACTAGATATGAAAAGGTCAGGTTATGGGTATATGGGGTATCTCAGCCAATGGGCAGGGGTTTTCTTGAATCCCTTGGCCTGCTGGGAGAGCCTATATATACGGGTAGAGTCAGGTGATCTATGTTCTGTGCCACCTGGACGGCTGTCTGGGTGGACGTGTGTCGTATTGCCGCAGGCTGTTGGTCGGAGTTTGTGCCTATCCCGGGGTGCGTCTGGCTGCTAGGCTGTCTGAGGGCCTATCCAGAAGCAAGAGAGCAGCACAGGGTTGGGACTGCGGCTTGCAGTCCAACCAGAAGTGCCGGTTCTGCCGGCCTGAGAGCCTGTCGTGGTTGGAGGTAGAAGGGAAGCTGTCGTCACTAAGGGACCAACCACCTTATTACCAGGGACCACAGTGAGTAACTGAAGTAAGTACCAGAGCAGTATTCTCACCAAACGGGGACCCTGGATAATCGGGAAACTTCAGGCGGTGATCAAGTCAGGGACCCAGCCAGCGGAGGTGACGCTCGCAGAGCAGCCTTGTGTGTCAAGCCAGGGACCGAGCAGGCCAGTGGGGTGACGCTTAAGAAGTATCTGGAGTGCCAAGCTAGGGACCCAGCAGAGAGGCGGGGGTGACGCTTGAGGAAGATACCACCATGGAGATTGTTGGAGCTCAAGGGATTCAGTGACAGTGATCGGAGGGTCTAGTGAGAAAGTGGAGCTCAGTGGGCTGCAGAACTACAAGGAGAAGTTGTAGAGAAGGTGAAATGACTAGACATGTGCAAATCGTTTAGTTTCTAATTCGTTTTTCACAAATTTAGAGAAATTCGTTAATTCCGAAATTTCAGAATTTCCAAATTTTTCAATTTTCGGATTTTCAGATTTCCGAAATTTCGAATTTACGAATTTTTAAATTGACGAATTTTCGGATTTACGAATTTTTCAATTTCCGAATTTTCGGATTTACGAAACTTCAAGATTCTAAAATTCGAAATTGCAAAATTCGAAAATCTAAAATTCGAAAATTGGAAATTTGGAAAGTTGAATTTCCGAATACCGAATTTGTAGAATTTCCAAAAATCGGAAATTCTTTTTTTTTCGTTTTTTTGCTTTTTTCGGAAATTCGAAAAAAAAAAAATAGTTTTGTTCGTTTTTTTGGAAATTCAGATATTCGAAAATTCGGAATTTGGAAATTCGGAATTCCGAATTTCCCGAATTTCCGAAAAAAGCAAAAAAACTAAAAAGAACAAAACAAATTTTTCGAATTTCCAAAAAAACCCAAAAAAAACGAATTTTTCGTCAGTGCACATGTCTAGACATGGCTGTCTTCCTATTAAAGTCTAATGCCGCGTACACACGACCGTTTTTCCTGTCATGCAAAAAAACTATGTTTTTCTCTACGTGATTCGTCATGATTCCTCCTAAGCCTGCCTTGCATACACACGTTCAGAAAAAAAAAACGCTTGAGCAAAGTGCAGTCACCTACAACACGTACGACGGCACTATAAAGGGGAAGTTCCATTCGGGTGGCGCCACCCTTTGGGCTGCTTTTGCTGATCCTCGTGTTATTAAAGTTTGGTGAGAGACGATTCACGCTTTTCAGCCTCGTGCTCTTCAGTCCGTTACAGCGTGACGAATGTGCTATCTCCAGTTTTACCAGAACGAGCGCTCCTGTCTCATACTTGATTCTGAGCATGCACGTTTTTTTTTCCCCACGGAAAAGCATACACACGAGCGGTTTTCGCAACGAGAAAAAGAACAACGGGAAAAACGACGAGAAAAAATAGAGCAGGTTCTAATTTTTTTGCGGGCAGTTTTCTCGTCGGTCAGTTTTCACGACCGGTTTTCACGACCAATCTAAAAAAATGACAGTTTTCTCGTCATGAAAAACGGTCGTGTGTACGCGGAATTAGAGTCTACTAATTGAATTGGCAACTACTCAAGGGTGTCCCGGCCCTAACCCTCTTTCCCCCAAAAGTTTGTAAGAGAAATAAACATCTCTTTTGCATTCAAGAAGTGTCTGGCGCCGAATAAGTTTATCCACCTTGCACTCACTATAGCCCCGTACACACAGTCGGACTTTTGCCCAACAAACTTCGTTTTAAGCAAGTTGGACCAACAATCTGACCGTGTGTACGCTCCATTAGACAAACTTTTTTTCGTTTGGTTTTGTTTTCATCGGACAAAAGTTGGGTCTGCAAACGGACAAACTTTTGCCCAACAAAAGTCCAATGGAGCAAAGTCCGACCGTGTGTACAGGAAACCATCGGACTTTTGTCCGATGGACAAAACAACTAATGTTAAAATCAACCAACAATATCAGAAGTTGACCAAAGGGTGGCGGTAAAGAGCAGAAAAGAGCAGCAAAAACCACGTGATGTTGCAAAAAGTTTTGAGAAAGTTTGCAGAAAAGTCCTGTGGTGTGTATGCTATGGGTGTTCCCGACCAACTCCGTTCGGACAAAAATCCACGGAAAAGTCAGATGGAAGTCCGACCGTGTGCACGAGGCTTTAGCCTCACAACCCACCACATACAGAAGGATGTCATCTATCCCTGGCCCTGGAGGTTCTTATTAGACTGAAGGAGGCCGGAGACCTTGATACACATGGATGAACAGTTGGACTATTTTACGGTTTAACATTTTAACAATTCTAGATTCCTTATCAAAAAAGCCCTTTCTAGTTTCTAGTTGCACCTCTGCTTTGTCAGTTACTTCAATTGTGGTGCCTCCGCAATGTAGACAGAGGACGCACCTCTGCCACGCCCCAGTCACGCACAGCACTTCGAAATAATATGAACTTACACTATATTGTCAAAAGTATTGGGACACCTGCCTTTACACGCCCATAAATTTTAATGGCATCCCAGTCTCAAGCCCTGTACACACGGGCGGGAATCTCGTCGGGGAAAAAAAACGTTGGTTTTCCCAACGAGATTCCTGGCAAGCTTTTATTGCTCGCTGAGTGTACACACGGCACATTCAAAAGAACCGCCGTTCTTTTGAATGGCAAGAACGCGGTGATGTCATTGACTACGACTTGCCTGCGCTCGTCAACGTTCGATGCCGTCGCCGCCATCTTGCTTCACCCTACACTACCCTTGTAAGCTACCACGCATGCGTCGAAGTCTCATCGAGCATGCGCGGGTTTAACTGGAGACAGGTAAGCGTACACACTTATGGTTTTCTCGTCGGGAAACAGGCCGACGAGAATCCCGACGAGAAAATAGTGAGCAGGTTCTCTATTTTTCTCGTCAAGATTCCTGGCAGTTTTCCCGACGAGAAACCATACACACGACCGGTTTTCTCTGCAAAAAGCTCTCCCAGCAGTTTTCTTGCTGAGAAAATCAGCCGTGTGTACTCGGCTTTAGTCCATAGGGTTCAATATTGAGTTGGCAATTTTTTATTTTGAGAATCTTGCAAACAAGAAACACATTCCAACTTTTGTTTTATACAAAAATCCAAAAAATAAATATATATATATATTTTTCCTTTTTTTTTTTTTTATATATGCATAACATATTGTATACAAGACTAATAATAATAATAAAGGCATACTTCAACCTATAATATATGAACAAACGTTTTTTCCACCAAGAGAAATATCACTGCATTAAATTATACTATATATACTGTGACAGCAGGAAGGTAAAGTCACCTGGTTGCATCCAGGGGGGTAGATATATTTCGCCCAGATTCAGGCTTTACGCCGACTTATACAACTAGGTGGAGAGTTGTATAAGCCCAGCTGAGTCTAGTGGGCTCATGGATGACTCATACCTCTAGGGAGAGTGTGGGGCGTCGTGCAGACAGGGAGTTGATGAGACCAGCTGAAGCTTGTCAGCTCATTTAGGCCTCTATAAGAACTCCCAGCTTCATTAGATGTTAGCTCATGCCTGGACCCAGACCTGTGTGGACTGTCTAGGGAGAGTGAACCCCTGTGCGGTGAGACAAAGCCTGTGTGGCTATTTGCTTGGACATTTAAAACCAGGGACTTAGGGACTAGGACAGCACTAGGCTGATCCCAGTTGTTAGTTAGGAAACCTGTATGTTTAGTCAGAGGTCAAGTTGACCAGGATTTATTTTGTTTATGTTTCTTTTGCTTTTCTGTGTTTTGTCACTGTAAATAGAAAATAAACCGCACCTTTTTGATTTTGAAAACCACAACCTCCGTTTGCTGGGCCTGTTTTTGTGTGGGGAGCCCATCTCGGGGGTCACACACACCCGCTGCCGAGCTAGCCCCCTCACAGTTGGTGGAGAACCAGTGGCAGTTTTTTTTTAAGCCAGCATGGAGGAGATACTGAAGCAGCTGGCTCTAGCAAATGCCAATCAACAGCAGACAAATGCAGGTTTGCAAAAGAGCCTTGCAGCTCAACAACAGAACTTCGCAGCCCAGCAGCAAGCTCATCAACAGAGCCTTGCAGCCCAGCAGCAGACAAACGTAACTTTGCAACAGAGTCTGGAGGCTCAGCAACAAGCCCAGCAGCAATCTGAGGCCCGCTTCATAGACCTGTTGCAGAAGCAAGAGCAGAGACTACAACAACAGATGGAAGCAGTAATGCAGCAACGTCCGCAGACCAGTGAGGAAAGCCGTCCCACTAATACCGCGTCCTTTGGGGTGAGTCGTTTATTGACAAAAATGACTGGAGAGGATGATCCAGAGGTATTTTTGACCACATTTGAAAGGACCGCTGAAAGAGAAAAGTGGCCTGAGGAGCAGTGGGCTGGACTGGTGGCTCCTCTGTTAACTGGTGAATCGCAGAAAGCTTACTATGACCTAGAGCCTAACCAAGCAAAAGACTATGTGATGCTAAAAGCTGAAATATTGGCAAGGCTGGGTGTCACCCAGGCTGTCCGGGCTCAGCGTGTGCATAACTGGACTTTCCAGCTTGGAAAACCCCCCAGGTCTCAAATGTATGATCTCATTCACCTGAGCAGAAAGTGGCTACAGCCAGAGACTTTGTCCGCACCAAAGATTGTGGAACGTGTTGTAATGGATCGGTTTTTGAGAGTTCTTCCTACTGCCATCCAAAAGTGGGTAAGCCATGGAGACCCAGAGACGGCCGATGGTCTTGTGGATCGTGTGGAGAAATACTTGGCTACAGAGAACCTGACGGCCTCTTCCAGAGACACTCGGACTTTCCACCCTAAGACCAGACCATCCCCAGGGGCGGATAAGAGGATTCCAAGGGGTGAGGGTGGAGAGAGTGAGAGGGTGGGAGCTCTACCCCAAGTTTGGCGAGAACAGCCTGGGAAATCAGCGGCTCAAGAGGCCGCAAGAAGGATCGTTTGCTACCGCTGCCGGCAAGCGGGACATATTGCAGCCAATTGCCCGGTTGTGGAGGAACCCATGCAGTGTGACTTTCTGACGGGCAGACGTCAGTCGCTGTGTGCGACAGTCGCATGCACTGCCATTCGAGGAACTGAGAAACATTTATGCAAAATGTGTGTTAATGGTAGAAATGTTGTGGTATTGCTGGATTCAGGTAGCCTTGTGACCCTGATAAAGGCTGAGTTAGTTAAAACAGAGGTCTCTGGGAATAGCAAGGTAGCTGTTATTTGTGTGTCTGGGGACAGAGAAAACCCGAGAGAGGGTATTACAGAGATTCTATTGGCCGGGGGTGATGAAGGACATAGAAAATTATTGTTCCTCCTGCCCTGTGTGTCAGAGGTCGGCCCCGATGCCACATTTCCGTAGCCCGCTGGTCCCTCTACCCATCATTGAGGTCCCGTTTGAGAGGATCGCCATGGATTTGGTAGGTCCTATAATCAAGTCCGCTAGGGGGCACCAGTACATATTAGTTATAATGGACTATGCCACCCGTTATCCAGAAGCAATCCCTCTCCGAAATACCTCGGCCAAAACCATAGCCAAAGAGCTATCTCTTGTGTTTAGCCAGGTGGGTATTTGTAAAGAACTGCTTACGGACCAAGGTACACCCTTTATGTCCCGGGTTATGAAGGAGCTGTGTAAATTGTTCAAAGTGACGCAATTACGTACATCTGTGTATCACCCCCAAACCGATGGGCTGGTTGAAAGATTCAACAAAACCCTAAAACAAATGTTGAAGAAAGTGGTGGATAGAGATGGAAAGGATTGGGACTGTCTACTTCCTTATCTGATGTTTGCTATTAGGGAGGTGCCCCAATCCTCTACGGGATTCTCCCCCTTTGAGTTACTGTATGGGAGACACCCAAGAGGGCTGTTGGATATTGCCAAGGAAACTTGGGAAAGTGAGAGTTCTCCCCACAGGAGTGTGATTGAGCATGTCGCCCTGATGCAAGACCGAATTGCACAGGTAATGCCCATCGTGAAGGAACATTTGGCCCAAGCGCAGTTAGCACAGCAGAGAGTGTACAACCGTGGAGCCAAGACCCGTACCTTTTCCCCGGGGGATAGGATACTGGTACTTGTCCCTACGGTTGAAAGTAAATTCCTTGCCAAATGGCAAGGCCCCTACGAGATAATGGAAAAAGTGAGCGAAGTGAATTACAAGGTCAGACAACCAGGAAGGCGAAAGCCCGAACAGATCTATCACGTTAATCTGTTGAAAGCCTGGAGGGATAGAGAGTCCCTAGTCGCAGACACTTGGTCACCAGCTCAAACTGGTTGCGTGATTCCTGAGGTTGGAATAGCAGCCACCTTGTCACAACCCCAACAACAGGAGGTTAAGGAGTTTGTGCTTCGCAACAAGGAGGTATTCTCTGAGCTGCCGGGACAAACATCTGGGGTAGAGCATGACATCATTACCCCGCCCGGTGAAAGGGTGAAGTTAAAACCCTATCGGATCCCAGAGGCCCGACGGGAGGCAATACGGGAGGAAGTACAGAAAATGCTGAACTTAGGGGTGATAGAGGAGTCCCAAAGTGATTGGTCTAGTCCCATTGTGTTGGTGCCTAAACCGGATGGGAGCTGGCGATTTTGTAACGATTTTCGTCAGTTGAACAAAGTTACAAAATTTGACACCTACCCCATGCCACGTATAGATGAGTTGATCGACCGGCTGGGAACAGCCCGATACATGACGACTCTTGACCTCACAAAAGGGTATTGGCAAATCCCCCTGGCCAAGTCGGCCAAAGAGAAAACCGCATTTGTAACCCCAGACGGGGCGTTCCAATATAAAAGAATGCCGTTCGGGTTACAGAATGCGCCAGCCACATTCCAGCGGAAAATGGACCAGATGCTGAGGCCCCATCGGAAGTATGCTGCGGCTTACCTGGATGACGTAATTGTCCATAGCACAGATTGGGCCTCACATCTGCCAAAAGTGCAAGCAGTCCTGGACTCTGTTCGGGAAGCGGGGTTTACGGCTAACCCCAAGAAGTGTACCATTGGGCAGGAGGAGGCCAAATATCTTGGGTACACCATTGGGAGGGGAGTAATAAAACCCCAACTCAACAAAGTCGAGGCCATCCAGAGTTGGCCACGTCCCAACAGCAAGAAGCAGGTACGAGCCTTTCTGGGAATCGCTGGGTATTATCGGCGATTCATTCCCCACTTTGCTTCTAAGGCTGTGCCCCTAACCAACCTGACGAAGGGGAAAGGGTCGGTCATGATTAAATGGACCCCCGAGGCTGAGGCAGCATTCCAATTCTTGAAACAAGCCTTATGTAGCCAGCCAGTGTTGTACTCACCCGACTTCTCTAAAGACTTTGTCGTACAAAGTGATGCGTCAGATGTGGGGTTAGGAGCAGTATTGTCCCAGGTCTGGAACGGGGAAGAGCACCCAGTCATTTACCTCAGCAGGAAGTTGAAGTCCCATGAGGTAAATTACGCCACCGTTGAAAAGGAGTGTTTAGCGGTGAAGTGGGCTCTAGATTCCCTTCGGTACTACCTGCTAGGTAGGCACTTTGATATGGTTACGGATCACGCTCCGTTAAAGTGGATGGCTCAAAACAAGGAAACAAATAGAAGAGTGAATAGGTGGTTCCTGGCCCTCCAGGAATTCAACTTCACAGTAAAGCATCGCCCTGGCGTTCAAATGGGGAATGTGGATGCTTTGTCTCGAGTACATGAATGCCTGATTGCTGGTGTTCCAACCCCGAGGTTAAAACAAGAGGGGGGGGTATGTGACAGCAGGAAGGTAAAGTCACCTGGTTGCATCCAGGGGGGTAGATATATTTCGCCCAGATTCAGGCTTTACGCCGACTTATACAACTAGGTGGAGAGTTGTATAAGCCCAGCTGAGTCTAGTGGGCTCATGGATGACTCATACCTCTAGGAAGAGTGTGGGGCGTCGTGCAGACAGGGAGTTGATGAGACCAGCTGAAGCTTGTCAGCTCATTTAGGCCTCTATAAGAACTCCCAGCTTCATTAGATGTTAGCTCATGCCTGGACCCAGACCTGTGTGGACTGTCTAGGGAGAGTGAACCCCTGTGCGGTGAGACAAAGCCTGTGTGGCTATTTGCTTGGACATTTAAAACCAGGGACTTAGGGACTAGGACAGCACTAGGCTGATCCCAGTTGTTAGTTAGGAAACCTGTATGTTTAGTCAGAGGTCAAGTTGACCAGGATTTATTTTGTTTATGTTTCTTTTGCTTTTCTGTGTTTTGTCACTGTAAATAGAAAATAAACCGCACCTTTTTGATTTTGAAAACCACAACCTCCGTTTGCTGGGCCTGTTTTTGTGTGGGGAGCCCATCTCGGGGGTCACACACACCCGCTGCCGAGCTAGCCCCCTCACAATACACACACAAACACACATCACTACAAGCACGGACATCTTCAAAAATACTACACATTACTCAACTTGATTAACACTCAGACCAAGAAACATAGATTATCATGTGTATGTAGCCTTTCTTCAAAAATGATGTGTATCCTTGAAAATCTAAGGGAGTGCCCAGAGAGAAAACAGGGAAAGAACCCAACACCCAGAGATCAACAAACAGCAGCTACAGGCCTGATATTCCTCCACGCCTTTATCCAGACCCTTTGCCGCCATCTGTCTTTCTCGAGACCCCGAATTTTCCCTACCTCACCAAGAATCTCACACACCACCACCGGAACAGGAAGGACTTTCTGCCGAAGGGATACCTGACACCGTGCATTCCAGGTGAAATATCGGACTACTAAACTGACTAAAAAAAGAGTGTCCAAATCAAATCCCTTGCGATTCTGCAATGCTCCATACACCCACTCAGCATAAGACATGCTAGGCAAGAAAGGAATATTTAGAGCCCTCCCCACCTTTTTATAGACTTCTATATTGAAAGGGCACTGAAGCAAGAAGTGGTCCATGGTTTCCACTTCACCCTGACACTCCGCTCTTGGACAACCACGATTGTCCAAAGAGCGGCACTTCACGTTCCCTCTCACATAGAGCCTACCGTGGAAAGCGAGCCAGGCCTGGTCCCTAAATTTCAAGGGAATCCGCTCAGAATTTATTAAACGTAAACCTTCCCTCATAATATGACCTGGGCAATCCCTTAAGGCCAGTGGCGCATGAAAGACAGTACCCACGATCTTCTCACCCAGGAGTCTCCTAGGGAGGGACCTGATATCCTCCGCTGTCACATGCCACCGTTTAAGAATTTTCAGGCACGGGGCAACATAAGCCGGGAGCTTACCATGCTTGATCCTTAGGCTTTTCACTGGCCCGCCACTCTCCCAACAGCCCAGAAAAGGTCTAAACCAGATCTGGAAAATACCTACCCATCCAGGCGGTCTCTCTGCTAGCATGTTACCAAAATTGTATTTCAAAAACATCAGAGAGAAGAACACAACCGGGTTGACCATCCCTAGGCCACCCTTCCGCCTTGATAGGTAAGTCACATTCCGCTTCACAAGATTCAGCCTGTTCCCCCATAATAGTTGGAAGAAACAACTATAAATCCTGGTATAGAAGGACTCTGGCAAGATGCAAACAAAGCTGACATACAGAAAGGTAGGAATCAGGTAGGTCTTAATCAAGTCCACCCTTTCCCTCAAGGAGAGCCGCCACCCCTTCCAGCATTTCACCTTGACATCAGCATCATTCAGCCTGGCTTCCCAATTTGACTTACTGTAATCATCAGGGCCAAACTCGATGCCTAATATTTTGACTTTCTGCTGAGGCCTTGGGAAGGTGTCCGGAAGTGCAAAGCTCTCACCTCCCTCGCTCATCCAAAAAACTTCACTTTTATCACGGTTGACCTGGGAGCCCGATGCCTCGGAATACTGCTCTATAACTGAGACCACCTCCTGCGCCTCCTCTGTCCCAGAGATAAAGACAGAAACATCATCAGCATAGGCTACAACCCTCAAGGGCGGCTCACCAGTAATGCCCACCGGCACCCCGCACAACGGTCCGCTCTCTAGCCTTCTGATGAAGGGGTCGATTGCGAACACATATAGCAAAGGGCTCAGTGGACACCCCTGGCGCACCCCGGATCCAACCCTGAAGGGTCGTCCAACCCAACCGTTAACAAGCATGAAGCTCTCTGCCTCTCTGTATAAAGTCTTAAGCCATCCAATAAACCCACCCTCCAGGCCATACTTGTCAAGGAGAAGCCAGAGGTACTCATGGTTGACACGATCAAAAGCCTTCGCCTGATCCAATGCCAGCAAATACTTTCCCCAGCCCTCAGCCCTGCAACGTTCCAGAGCCTCCCGGACAGCTAACACCGCTGAAAAAGTGCTCCTGCCCTGGACCGAACAGTGCTGCTGACGAGAAAGCAATCTGTCTGCTACTGACGACAAGCGCCAGAAAATGATCTTCGCCAGAATTTTTCTATCGACATTGAGAAGGCTAATGGGGCGCCAGTTCTCAATCATCGAGGGATCCTTGCCTTTTGACAACAGAATCACAGCAGATTGTCTCATGGAGGGAGGGAGCGAACCCTCTTGCAGACAGCCATTAAATACCTCCACAAGATAAGGTACCAAGCTGGATTTGAAAGTCTTATAAAATTCAGCTGTCAATCCGTCTGGCCCAGGTGTTTTCTTAATAGCCAGACCGTCTATAGCTTTGACTACCTCTTCTGCTGTGATTTCCCCCGTCAAACTTGCCAGCGGAATGTTATTTCCCAGACCTGGTGTAGAATCCAGAAAACTTGACATCTTTGCCCGATCGAGGTACTTCTCCCCCAGAAGATCCACATAAAAAGACCTTGAGACCTCCAGGATCCCTGACCTGGATTTCGTCAAAGAGCCCGTACTATCCCTTAGCCCAACAACCGTCTTAACTGCTGCGCTTTGTTTGCAGTTCTGATAAGGGTCGGGCGAGTGATATTTCCCGTAGTCCCTTTCCAGAACCAAAGAAGCGTGCCGATCATACTGATACTTCCTAAGGAGAAGTTTTACCTCAGAGATTGCCCCTGAATCTCCACCACTCGAGACAAGGCGATCAAGTTTTCTCCGCAGCTGCTGGTAGGCAATGTACCTACCAAGCTGTTTCCTTTTTCCTATGGCCTTGAAAAACCCACTAATCCGGCTTTTGGCAAGCTCCCACCACTCAGACTTACTGCTGCAGAAATCCAGGATGGTTACCTGAGCCTGAAAAAAATCCTCAAAAGATTATCTTACCTCCTCGTCATCCAGCAGAGCCGAATTCATCCTCCAAATACCCTTTCCTTTAGGTGGCATATCTGAAGCATTGAGAATAACAGACAGCATAAGGTGATCAGAGAACTCCACCATACGACACTCAGGAGCCGAAAAGGCAGAGTCCCCCTTAAAAAAAAAACTGTCTATCCTGCTCTCACAACTGCCTCGCTTAAATGTGTACCCCGTGCTGTCTGGGCAACGCTTAATATGCGCATCTTCCAGACCTGCTTCCCTGGCTATCGTATTAAGAAAGACGCTATCATATCTCAGGCTGTCAGTGGAGCCTTTCCTGTCTTTGGGCCTAGTAACGGTGTTAAAATCACCTCCAAAGACAACTTGCCGAGATGTAAAAAGGAAAGGCTTAATCTTTGTAAAGAGGCATTTCCTCTCCCATCTAGTTTGTGGTCCATAAATATTTACTAAACGTAGATCATGCCCCTTCACAGAGACGTCCAAGACCATACACCTTCCAATCTCTACCTCGATAACCCGCCGACACGTTACCATGCCAGTAAAAAGTACTGCAACTCCGCTGTAAGGCTCGGCCGCAAGAGACCAGAAGGAGGGCCCACGCCTCCACTCCCTCTTTGCCAGGTGGACATCAGCAAGGCTATTTAGCCGGGTCTCTTGCAAAAATAAAACATCAGCATCCATCTCGCTGAGCAAAAATAAGGCCATGTTACGAGCCCCTACAGATTTTATGCTGGCAACATTAATGGTTGCCACCTTTATCGGAGTGGGAACTGCCATCAGGATGATTGAGGTAGGCGTTTCTTAGCCTGAGCTCCCTCCCCCTTTACTGGAGACCTTGACCTCTTTAGGGAGCACTCTACCTCATCCTCCTCCATCTGAGACACGGAATTAGAAGACTCCTCCTCCCCCTCAGATAAGGACCCAAACTTGTTTCCCAGAGGTAGATCATCTACCTCTAAAGATGAAACCGAGGAGGCAGAGGTCAGGACTACCTTATTCCTCCTTCTGCCCACCTTGGTCCACTCTCCCTCCTCCCCTGAAACATCACCCTGAAAGGCCTCATCTACATCATTAGCAGTGGCAACTTCCCCCTTCTTCCCCTTAGAACCTCCACTAGAGGTCTTACGTTGCCTCAGGGATGGCCCAGGTGAAGCTGCCACCTCAGATCGGCATGAATCTGCCCCTTTGGCAGCCTCAGCCAATCTGGATGACTTATTTACACCTGGAACACTGGGCACCTGAAACACTGGGGAAGAACACACAACAGAAGTAGACACTGATACAGTAGGGAGCACAGACTGGGGAGCAGACACAAGAGGGGTCACACCTTCAGATTGGGAAACTGACACCTGGGGGGCCCCTCCAGGACTAGCTGAAACAGCTCCACCAACTCCTTGCTGCCCCCCACGTTCCTCCTCCTCCATCCTCAGCAGTTCTTCCACCACCTCTGGCTGATTATGGAGGGCTTCAGGGCAAAGGCTATAGGGGTGACCTAACTTGTTACAAAGATTACAACGAATGCTATTGCAGTCTTTTGCAACGTGCCCTGAGCCCTGACAGAGGGAACATTTCTGCGCAGAACATGAGCTTGAAAAATGGCCCTTTTCACCACAGCGATGACAAAGCTTTGGTTGCCCTGCATAAAAGGTAATAATCCTGTCACGACCTATAAAGGCAGACGAAGGGATGTGCTTAACAACATTACCCGTGACATGTAGTTTTAATAACACTGTCCATCCTCCTGTCCATATCCCCCTATCATCTACAACCTTCCTCAAGGGGGCTTGGACATCCGCATATCTCCTCAACCACACCACCAGATCCGCAGCAGGAATGGACTCGTTACGCACTAGAATGGTGACGTTCTTGTATAATGGCTGGCGGGAGACTACTTTAGGTGACAAACCTGCCCATCTTGGGGACTCCTTACACCTCTGCTCATACCTCTCCCAAAAGACATCTAAACCTTCCGCCTTGACAAAGGAGAGGTCATATTCATATGACCCAACTGGGCTGATAAGGGCAAAAATCTCCTCTGCTTTAAAACCCATCCCCAGAATACGGTCCACCACATCTCTCCTATTTGGGGGGGGGCCTTCTCCAGTCCACCTCAATTGGACCACATTGCGGCGTTTAAAGGAGCTACTAGATGGTGACAGATTGGCCTGACCTTCACTCACATTACTCCCAGTGACCGCAGAATAACTGGCCCTACTCACCCCGGGGACAGGTGCAGCCAGTGCTGCAGCATTGGAAATAACCGCACTCCTTGCAACATCAGGCACATCACTTTTAGTAACAGACCCTTCTTTAGATAAAGTATTAACATTATTGTCAGGAACAGATGGAGCAGAGACTTCTGACACAGAAATGTCATTTACATTACCCTTGGTAATTCTTACTTCATTACCAGCAGTAGAGATGTTTTTGTCAGCACTCTTCTCAGCAGAGTCTGCACTGGCTGGCTGTACACAGGTGGAAGCCTCAGCCAGGAGATGAGCTTGCTCTCCGCTGCCCTCTACTGCACCATCCATAGGAACTACACCTCCATTACATTGTACAGGCAAGTCATGACCAAAAACCTCTTTTTCTTTCACCCGTTGTTTCAAAGGTTTTGGGGGGACATCATCATCCTCTTCTTCATCCTCAGATGATCCAGACACTGAAAACTTGCGACCATGCAAAGGTGATTCCATTTCTGATATAAAGTTCAGCATATCTGCTCCCTCCACAGGCTCAGATGGATCATCTTGCTCCATAGCCTCTTGCTGCGGTGGTAAGGGCACAGAACTTCCTTGGCCCGATGACATACTGCCAGTCAAAACACCTGACTGCTGATCGCCCGCAGCCTGTGTGCCAGAGCTTTCTCCACTTTCTGCAGGCATACTGATAGTTGGCTCGGGATGCAAAGATTTTCCAGCGTGCTGGCCAGAAACACAATCCGAGCCCACAGAAACTTTTTTGCTTTGCACTGACCTTTGCTTCTCGCACTCTGATGATGCCTGCCCTCCACTGGCCTCTATGGCCCCTCTGCGCATTGCACGGAAGCGATCATCGTTGCCATACTTCTCTTTGAAAGCACCGCTGGTTTCTTTCAATGTGGCCACCAGCAGACTCTGCTTTTCCACTTTGGCCTCCAAAGCCATTAACTCAGGCCGCATCTGTTTCCTCTTAGAACTGTGAAGCCGGTCACTTGCAATTTTTTTATGCTTGAAGTCAAACTTCAACTTCGCCAGTACTTCTTCCTCCTTAGCGACTCTCGCAATCCTAGCACAAACCTTCTTTCTGTAGGTTGCCAGGCTTTCACCTTTAGCTGGGCCATTTCCCAGGTCCTCAAACACTGGTATGGGAGGACCAGTACTCTGGCCATCCGGGGGATCCTCCCCTGGGTCCACCCCAGGTTCCTGCATCCACCCTGGGTATAGGGAGTAATCAAGCTCCCTGGATCAATAGGCCTCACTGGAGCTCAGGAGATCAGCAGTAGTGCAGCCACACCCTTTGCAGCTATAACAGCTTCAACTCTTCTGGGAAGGCTGTCCACAAGGTTTAGGAGTGTCTATGGGAATATTTGACCATTCTTCCAGAAGCGCATTTGTGAGGTCAGGCACTGATGTGGATGAGAAGGCCTGGCTCGCAGTCTCCTCTCTAATTCATCCCAAAGGTGTTCTATTGGGTTGAGGTCAGGACTCTGTGCAGGCCAGTCAAGTTCCTCCACCCCAAACTTGCTCATCCATGTCTTTATGGACCTTGCTTTGTGCACTGATCCAAATCATTTGGTGGAGGGGGGATTATGATGTGGGGGTTGTTTTTCAGGGGTTGGGCTTGACCCCTTAGTTCCAGTGAAAGGAACTCTTAACCACTTCCAGCCCAAGGCCATCATATGACGTCCTTGACTTTCAGTGGGAATATCTGAAAGATGGGTGCAGCTACAGGCATCATTCAGATATCCGCTTTTTTCAGCCGCTGCCTGATTGTTCTTACAGGCGACGGGAGGGGACATCTCCCCCCTCCCACCGCCATCTGGTGCTCCTCTGGGCTCTCCCGTGCCATCAGGGACCCAGAGAAAGAATCGGCCGCCGCCGAATGATGACCTTAGAGATTTCCATGAGTCATCTCTATGACCCTTGGAGGCCCGGGCGCGACGTTATGACGTCACGTCTGGGCCGCGATTGTAAACAAAGCCGCGATCGCGGCTGGAAAGCATGGGATCGTGAATTTTTTTTTCCAATCTCATGCTTGCCAGCCTGGAGGAGAGATGTGGGGTCTTATTGACAAAGAGGACCTGTCACAAGCGATTCCTATTACAAGGGATGTTTACATTCCTTGTTTCTATGGTGTGAACTGACCCTAAAAAAGGACATGTGTGTTCCAGTGCGTTTTTGGTGCGTTCTGGTGCGCTTTTGGTGCGTTTTAGGGCCAGTACACACCATATGCAATCCATGGCATCCATTTTTCCTGCATTGAACTGTACTGAAATGCACCAAAAACGCACTGGAACACACATGTCCTTATTTAGGGCCAGTTCACACCAGACGCAGTTCCGTTCAGTTCCGTGTGCTTTTTTTCTGCACAAAATGCATGCACAGTGTTTTCCATGTATTCCAATGGCTCTTGTTGGCTCTAGTTTACACCATGCAGTCAGTTTCCGGTCAGTTTCTGCACCGGAAACTGACTGTATGGTGTGAACTAGACCCAACAAGAGCCATTGGAATACATGGAAAACATTGTGCATGCATTTTTAGTACAGAAAAAATGCGCACGAAACTGAACGGAACTGCGTCTGGTGTGAACTGGCCCTTAAGGTTAAGAAAAAAACAGGGGGGGGAAATGCACTGGACTGCATCAAAAACGCACCAAAAACGCATCAAAAATGCACTGGAACACATCAAAAACACATCAAAAATGTGCATGCAGAAAAGCACCTGGAACGCATCCAGACTGCGTTTCTATGGTGTGAACTGGTCCTTACGGCATTACCAGCACAGTCCAGTGCAGGAAAAATGCAGTATATTCTACTTTTTTTTTGCCATTGAAAACCATATGGGCCAGTTCACACCACAGTGTGTTTTTTTTGTTCTGCATAAAAAACGCATGGAAAGTAGGTTATATGGTTTTCAATGGCACAGTTCACAGTTCACACCAGTGCTTGCAGCTCCAGTGCGTTCCAGTTCCAGAAAAAAAGTAGAACATGTTGTATTTTTCCTGCACTGTACTGTATTGGAACGCTGTAAAACGCATCAAAAACGCACTGGAACGCACCAAAAATGCACTAACACACATGTCCCTTTTTAAGGTTGAGTAAAAAGAGGGGGGGGGGAGAATGCAATGGACTGCATCAAAAACGCACCAAAACCTTACCAAAAACGCATCAAAAACACACATGCAGAAAAGCATCTGGAACGCATCCAGACTGCGTTTCTATGGTGTGAACTGGTCCAATAACCTACTTTCCATGCATTTTTGATGCCGAAAAAAACAACACACTGGACTGTAGGCTTGTGCAATTCGTTTCGTAACTAATCAAAATTCGTCCGAATTTAGCAACTTTTGGACATTCCGAAGCATTCGAATTTCCGAACAAAGCAATTACGAATAAAACCGAATCCGAATTTTTTTTTACCGCAAATAGCGAATGCCCGAATGTCTCCGGCATAATTTGTTATGAAAAAAGTTACGAATGTACGAATCCATACGAAGCACAATAACACTCTGCTTTGCTCTCTGCTTCTCCCTCACCGTGCTGAACCCTCTCAAAATGGTGTACAGGGGCGGAGCCTATAGCCGCATGTAAAAAACGAAAGTAAAATACGAGATTTCGAATCGTTACAAATAACCGCTATGTATTTAGAAAAGTACAAATCCATTCGAAGCACATTAGGCATAATAGGCAGCGTCGTTGTGAGAGAGACACGGAAAATTACGAATCGACGAACCCAAAAAAAGTTACGAAAGTAGGAGTTGTGTCCAGAATCAACGAAAAACAACGTACTCTACCGAAAGTACGAATTATAAATCAACTAAAAATTCAACTAAAAATGTCGCTTGCGAAAATACGAATTAGTCCGAACACGAAAAATCCCGTCTAGCAAAATTACGAATGATTACGAATCAACAGGACCGAAAAGAAACAAACCGAAACTAACCAAATTTTTCCGTTGTGCACAAGTCTACTGGACTGCATGTGATGTGTACTGGCCCTGAAACAAAAAACAGAAAAAAAGAAGTAAAAAAAACATCTGGAATGTACCCGGAAACGCATCAAAAACGCCCCAGAACGCGATTAAAACGCGTTAAAAGCGTGCGTGCAGAAACGCATCCAGGAACGGACCTGGCATGCATTTTTGTGGTGTGAACCGGCCCATAATCAAAGGAAACTTAACCACTTGAGGATCGCCGCACGCAGATGTACGTCGGCAAAATGGCACGGCTGGGCACATGGGCCAACAGGTACGTCCCCTTTAAGAGCCCAGCCGTGGGTCGCGAGCTCGCCGTCGGTGGTGCGCTCACGACCCAGTCCTCTTCTCCGTGACCGTCCCCGCAGGAACAGCGGACCCGATCGCTGCTGGTGTCCCGCGATCGGGTCACAGAGCTGAAGAACAGGGAGAGGTAAGTGTAAACAAACCTCTCCCCGTGCTTCCTAGTGAGCCTGTCACTGATCGTCTGTTCCCTATAATAGGGAACGACGATCAGTGACGTCACACGCTAAGCCACGCCCCCCCACAGTAAGAAACACAAATCAGGGCACACTTAACCCCTACAGCGCCCCCTCCTGGTTAACCCCTTCACTGCCAGTGTCATTTTTACAGTAATCAGCGCATTTTTATAGCACTGGTCGCTGTAAAAATGACAATGGTCCCAAAATAGTGTCAAAAGTGTCCGATGTGTCTGCCATAATGTCGCAGTTACGAAAAAAAATCACTGATCGCCGCCATTACTAGTAAAAAAAAAAAAATTATAAAAATGCCTTAAAACTATCCCCTATTTTGTAAACGCTATAACTTTTGCACAAACCAAATCAATAAAAGCCGATTGCGATTTTTTTACCAAAAATATGTAGAAGAATACGTATCAGCCTAAACTGAGGAAAAAAAAGTTTTTTTATATATTTTTTGGAGATATTTATTATAGCAAAATGTAAAAAATATGTCATTTTTTTCAAAATGATCGCTCTATTTTTGTTTATAGCGCAAAAAATAAAAACCGCAGAGGTGATCAAATACCACCAAAAGAAAGCTCTATTTGTGGGGAAAAAAGGACGCCAATTTTGTTTGGGAGCCACGTCGCACAACCGCGCAATTGTCAGTTAAAGCGACGCAGTGCCGAATCGCAAAAAGGGGCCTGATCTTTATGCTGCGTATTGGTCCGGGGATTAAGTGGTTAATGAATTTCTATCTACTTTTATTGCAATATCCATTATAAAGCTTCATAAACAGATTGCCCTTGGCTTGTTATGAGACGGAGATCCAGCCGTGTGATCCTACGTACATCCATAATGCTGAATTCTTGAAATTTTTGCTTTTGTCACCTGCGCCACAACAAAAATAAAAAAAGTTGCGCCTGTCAGCATTTTGCTCGCTCATCATTTCTGGGCGTTTAAAGGGCAGAAAATGAAGACATCTGCTACCCACTTTGGATGGCAGGCTCTCCAGATGTATGCCAGGGGTTCTGCCATCGAACGCCAGCAGGGGGAGCTCTGACACAAGGGATGCCAGGGGGCAGCGGGTGCTGGACTGCGCAGAATTCTAGCAGGCGATTGGCAGCACTGTATCTTTGCCACATTACTAAATAAGTCAGGAATTAACAAGGTCTAGCGGCGCGCACAGGTCTCAGCCTCCCTTTCTTCTGTACTCACATCACATCTGCGTTCCTGGGAAGGATAAATAGTGGATGGAATGAGAATAAACGCGCAGCTTTTTATGAATTTTATGTGCGGTCAGCGGCGCTGCACTAGGGCACGTTCCCAAAGGCTCAGCGCGGAGCACTGCAAAGCTTTAAAGAGGAACGCTGGTTTAATTACAGGGGCTTATTTTTCCTGGTTCAGACCTGGTCAGCTATGTCATGCGACGTGCCGCACACGGGAGGTAAAATACAAAATTCAGAGTCAGAGGATGCCAAGAGTAGAAGTAGAGCTTGCACCCAAGGCGGCGAAATTGATCAAAGTACCAATAAGGCTCTGTTCATATTGGTGAGACCAGTCATGCAACTTTGGACACATAAAGTCGCATGACAAGTCGCAGTCCATCAATTTCAATGGCACCCATTCTAATCTATGCGACTTAGGTTCCTTTTACATTAGGGCATCTCCAAAGTTGCACTTTTTCCAGGGCGACTATGGAGTGTTACTTTGATGCAACCTTTGGTGCGACTTTAAAATCTCTGGACCGAAGTCACATCAAAAGCAGTGCAGGAATCTTTTCTGAAGTTGCAGCAACTTCTGTAGCATGAGCAGGAATGGAAGTCACAGCGACTTCTGTAGCATGAGTAGGAATGGAAGTCGCAGCAAGTTCTGTAGCATGAGTAGGAATGGAAGTCGCAGCGAGTTCTGTAGTATGAGTAGGAATGGAAGTCACAGCGACTTCTGTAGCATGAGTAGGAATGGAAGTCGCAGCAAGTTCTGTAGCATGAGTAGGAATGGAAGTCGCAGCGAGTTCTGTAGCATGAGTAGGAATGGAAGTCGCAGCGAGTTCTGTAGTATGAGTAGGAATGGAAGTCACAGCGACTTCTGTAGCATGAGTAGGAATGGAAGTCGCAGCAAGTTCTGTAGCATGAGTAGGAATGGAAGTCGCAGAGACTTCTGTAGCATGAGTAGGAATGGAAGTCGCAGCGAGTTCTGTAGTATGAGTAGGAATGGAAGTCGCAGAGACTTCTGTAGCATGAGTAGGAATGGAAGTCGCAGAGACTTCTGTAGCATGAGTAGGAATGGAAGTCGCAGAGACTTCTGTAGCATGAGTAGGAATGGAAGTCGCAGAGACTTCTGTAGCTTGAGTAGGAATGGAAGTCGCAGAGACTTCTGTAGCATGAGTAGGAATGGAAGTCGCAGAGACTTCTGTAGCATGAGTAGGAATGGAAGTCGCAGAGACTTCTGCAGCATGAGCAGGAATGGAAGTCGCAGAGACTTCTGTAGCATGAGCAGGAATAGAAGTCGCAGCGACTTCTGTAGCATGAGTAGGAATGGAAGTCGCAGAGACTTCTGTAGCATGAGTAGGAATGGAAGTCGCAGCGACTTCTATAGCATGAGTAGGAATGGAAGTCGCAGAGACTTCTGTAGCATGAGTAGGAATGGAAGTCGCATAGACTTCTGTAGCATGAGTAGGAATGGAAGTCGCAGAGACTTCTGTAGCATGAGTAGGAATGGAAGTCGCAGAGACTTCTGTAGCATGAGCAGGAATAGAAGTCGCAGCGACTTCTGTAGCATGAGTAGGAATGGAAGTCGCAGAGACTTCTGTAGCATGAGTAGGAATGGAAGTTGCAGCGACTTCTATAGCATGAGTAGGAATGGAAGTCGCAGAGACTTCTATAGCATGATTAGGAATGGAAGTCGCAGAGGCTTCTGTAGCATGAGTAGGAATGGAAGTCGCAGCGAGTTCTGTAGCATGAGTAGGAATGGAAGTCGCAGAGACTTCTGTAGCATGAGTAGGAATGGAAGTCGCAGCGAGTTCTGTAGCATGAGTAGGAATGGAAGTCGCAGCGACTACTATAGCATGAGTAGGAATGGAAGTCGCAGAGACTTCTGTAGCATGAGTAGGAATGGAAGTCGCAGCGAGTTCTGTAGCATGAGTAGGAATGGAAGTCGCAGAGACTTCTATAGCATGAGTAGGAATGGAAGTCGCAGAGACTTCTATAGCATGAGTAGGAATGGAAGTCGCAGCGACTTCTATAGCATTCCTACTCAAGCTACAGAAGTCGCTGCGACTTCCATTCCTACTCATGCTACAGAAGTCTCTGCGACTTCCATTCCTACCCAAGCTACAGAAGTCGCTGCGACCTCCATTCCTACTCATGCTACAGAAGTCTCTGCGACTTCCATTTCTACTCATGCTACAGAAGTCTCTGCGACTTCCATTCCTACTCAAGCTACAGAAGTCTCTGCGACTTCCATTCCTACTCATGCTACAGAAGTCTCTGCGACTTCCATTCCTACTCATGCTACAGAACTCGCTGCGACTTCCATTCCTACTCATGCTACAGAACTCGCTGCGACTTCCATTCCTACTCATGCTATAGAAGTCTCTGCGACTTCCATTCCTACTCATGCTACAGAAGTCTCTGCGACTTCCATTCCTACTCAAGCTACAGAAGTCTCTGCGACTTCCATTCCTACTCATGCTACAGAAGTCTCTGCGACTTCCATTCCTACTCATGCTATAGAAGTCTCTGCGACTTCCATTCCTACTCATGCTATAGAAGTCTCTGCGACTTCCATTCCTACTCATGCTACAGAAGTCTCTGCGACTTCCATTACTACTCATGCTACAGAAGTCGCTGCGACTTCCATTCCTACTCATGCTACAGAAGTCGCTGAGACTTCCATTCCTACTCATGCTACAGAAGTCTCTGCGACTTCCATTCCTACTCATGCTATAGAAGTCTCTGCGACTTCCATTCCTACTCATGCTACAGAAGTCGCTGCGACTACCATTCCTACTCATGCTATAGAAGTCTCTGCGACTTCCATTCCTACTCATGGTACAGAAGTCGCTGCGACTACCATTCCTACTCATGCTATAGAAGTCTCTGCGACTTCCATTCCTACTCATGCTACAGAAGTCGCTGCCACTTCCATTCCTACTCATGCTACAGAAGTCGCTGCGACTTCCATTCCTACTCATACTACAGAACTCGCTGCGACTTCCATTCCTACTCATGCTACAGAACTCGCTGCGACTTCCATTCCTACTCATGCTACAGAAGTCTCTGCGACTTCCATTCCTACTCATGCTATAGAAGTCTCTGCGACTTCCATTCCTACTCATGCTACAGAAGTCGCTGCGACTACCATTCCTACTCATGCTATAGAAGTCTCTGCGACTTCCATTCCTACTCATGCTACAGAAGTCGCTGCGACTACCATTCCTACTCATGCTACAGAAGTCGCTGCGACTACCATTCCTACTCATGCTACAGAAGTCGCTGCCACTTCCATTCCTACTCATGCTACAGAAGTCGCTGCGACTTCCATTCCTACTCATACTACAGAACTCGCTGCGACTTCCATTCCTACTCATGCTACAGAACTCGCTGCGACTTCCATTCCTACTCATGCTACAGAACTCGCTGCGACTTCCATTCCTACTCATGCTACAGAACTCGCTGCGACTTCCATTCCTACTCATGCTACAGAAGTCTCTGCGACTTCCATTCCTACTCATGCTACAGAACTCGCTGCGACTTCCATTCCTACTCATACTACAGAACTCGCTGCGACTTCCATTCCTACTCATGCTACAGAACTTGCTGCGACTTCCATTCCTACTCATGCTACAGAAGTCTCTGCGACTTCCATTCCTACTCATGCTACAGAACTCGCTGCGACTTCCATTCCTACTCATGCTACAGAAGTCTCTGCGACTTCCATTCCTACTCATGCTACAGAAGTCGCTGCGACTTCTATTCCTGCTCATGCTACAGAAGTCTCTGCGACTTCCATTCCTACTCATGCTACAGAAGTCTCTGCGACTTCCATTCCTACTCATGCTACAGAAGTCTCTGCGACTTCCATTCCTACTCATGCTACAGAAGTCTCTGCGACTTCCATTCCTACACATGCTATAGAAGTCGCTGCGACTTCCATTCCTACTCATGCTACAGAAGTCTCTGCGACTTCCATTCCTACTCATGCTACAGAAGTCGCTGCGACTTCTATTCCTGCTCATGCTACAGAAGTCTCTGCGACTTCCATTCCTACTCATGCTACAGAAGTCTCTGCGACTTCCATTCCTACTCATGCTACAGAAGTCTCTGCGACTTCCATTCCTACTCATGCTACAGAAGTCTCTGCGACTTCCATTCCTACTCAAGCTACAGAAGTCTCTGCGACTTCCATTCCTACTCAAGCTACAGAAGTCTCTGCGACTTCCATTCCTACTCAAGCTACAGAAGTCTCTGCGACTTCCATTCCTACTCAAGCTACAGAAGTCTCTGCGACTTCCATTCCTACTCAAGCTACAGAAGTCTCTGCGACTTCCATTCCTACTCAAGCTACAGAAGTCTCTGCGACTTCCATTCCTACTCAAGCTACAGAAGTCTCTGCGACTTCCAATCCTACTCATGCTACAGAAGTCTCTGCGACTTCCATTTCTACTCAAGCTACAGAAATCTCTGCGACTTCCATTCCTACTCATGCTACAGAAGTCTCTGCGACTTCCATTCCTACTCATGCTATAGAAGTCGCTGCGACTTCCATTCCTACTCATGCTACAGAAGTCTCTGCGACTTCCATTCCTACTCATGCTATAGAAGTCTCTGCGACTTCCATTCCTACTCAAGCTACAGAAGTCTCTGCGACTTCCATTCCTACTCAAGCTACAGAAGTCTCTGCGACTTCCATTTCTACTCAAGCTACAGAAGTCTCTGCGACTTCCATTCCTACTCATGCCATAGAACTCGCTGCGACTTCCATTCCTACTCATGCTATAGAAGTCGCTGCGACTTCCATTCCTACTCAAGCTACAGAAGTCTCTGCGACTTCCATTCCTACTCAAGCTACAGAAGTCTCTGCGACTTCCATTCCTACTCAAGCTACAGAAGTCTCTGCGACTTCCATTCCTACTCAAGCTACAGAAGTCTCTGCGACTTCCATTCCTACTCAAGCTACAGAAGTCTCTGCGACTTCCAATCCTACTCATGCTACAGAAGTCTCTGCGACTTCCATTTCTACTCAAGCTACAGAAATCTCTGCGACTTCCATTCCTACTCATGCTACAGAAGTCTCTGCGACTTCCATTCCTACTCATGCTATAGAAGTCGCTGCGACTTCCATTCCTACTCATGCTACAGAAGTCTCTGCGACTTCCATTCCTACTCATGCTATAGAAGTCTCTGCGACTTCCATTCCTACTCAAGCTACAGAAGTCTCTGCGACTTCCAATCCTACTCATGCTACAGAAGTCTGTGCGACTTCCATTTCTACTCAAGCTACAGAAGTCTCTGCGACTTCCATTCCTACTCATGCCATAGAACTCGCTGCGACTTCCATTCCTACTCATGCTATAGAAGTCGCTGCGACTTCCATTCCTACTCATGCTACAGAAGTCTCTGCGACTTCCATTCCTACTCATGCTATAGAAGTCTCTGCGACTTCCATTCCTACTCATGCTACAGAAGTCTCTGCGACTTCCATTCCTACTCATGCTACAGAAGTCGCTGCGACTTCCATTACTACTCATGCTATAGAAGTCTCTGCGACTTCCATTCCTACTCATGCTATAGAAGTCTCTGCGACTTCCATTCCTACTCATGCTACAGAAGTCTCTGCGACTTCCATTCCTACTCATGCTACAGAAGTCTCTGCGACTTCCATTCCTACTCATGCTATAGAAGTCTCTGCGACTTCCATTCCTACTCATGCTATAGAAGTCGCTGCGACTTCCATTCCTACTCATGCTACAGAAGTCTCTGCGACTTCCATTCCTACTCATGCTACAGAAGTCTCTGCGACTTCCATTCCTACTCAAGCTACAGAAGTCTCTGCGACTTCCATTCCTACTCAAGCTACAGAAGTCTCTGCGACTTCCATTCCTACTCAAGCTACAGAAGTCTCTGCGACTTCCATTCCTACTCATGCTACAGAAGTCTCTGCGACTTCCATTCCTACTCATGCTATAGAAGTCTCTGCGACTTCCATTCTTACTCATGCTATAGAAGTCTCAGCGACTTCCATTCCTACTCATGCTATAGAAGTCTCTGCGACTTCCATTCCTACTCATGCTATAGAAGTCTCTGCGACTTCCATTCCTGCTCATGCTACAGAAGTCTCTGCGACTTCCATTCCTATTCATGCTACAGAAGTCTCTGCGACTTCCATTCCTACTCATGCTACAGAAGTCTCTGCGACTTCCATTCCTACTCAAGCTACAGAAGTCTCTGTGACTTCCATTCCTACTCATGCTACAGAAGTCTCTGCGACTTCCATTCCTACTCATGCTACAGAAGTCGCTGCGACTTCCATTCCTACTCATGCTACAGAAGTCTCTGCGACTTCCATTCCTACTCATGATACAGAAGTCGCTGCGACTTCCATTCCTACTCATGCTACAGAAGTCTCTGTGACTTCCATTCCTACTCAAGCTACAGAAGTCGCTGCGACTTCCATTCCTACTCATGCTACAGAAGTCTCTGCGACTTCCATTCCTACTCAAGCTACAGAAGTCGCTGCGACCTCCATTCCTACTCATGCTACAGAAGTCTCTGCGACTTCCATTTCTACTCATGCTACAGAAGTCTCTGCGACTTCCATTCCTACTCATGCTACAGAAGTCTCTGCGACTTCCATTTCTACTCAAGCTACAGAAGTCTCTGCAACTTCCATTCCTACTCATGCTACAGAAGTCTCTGCGACTTCCATTCCTACTCATGCTACAGAAGTCGCTGCGACTTCCATTCCTACTCATGCTATAGAAGTCTCTGCGACTTCCATTCCTACTCATGCTACAGAAGTCTCTGCGACTTCCATTTCTAATCATGCTACAGAAGTCTCTGCGACTTCCATTCCTACTCATGCTACAGAAGTCTCTGCGACTTCCATTTCTACTCAAGCTACAGAAGTCTCTGCGACTTCCATTCCTACTCATGCTACAGAAGTCTCTGCGACTTCCATTCCTACTCATGCTACAGAACTTGCTGCGACTTCCATTCCTACTCATGCTACAGAAGTCTCTGCGACTTCCATTCCTACTCATGCTATAGAAGTCTCTGCGACTTCCATTCCTACTCATGCTACAGAACTCGCTGCGACTTCCATTCCTACTCATGCTACAGAACTCGCTGCGACTTCCATTCCTACTCATACTACAGAACTCGCTGCGACTTCCATTCCTACTCATGCTACAGAACTCACTGCGACTTCCATTCCTACTCATGCTACAGAAGTCTCTGCGACTTCCATTCCTACTCATGCTACAGAACTCGCTGCGACTTCCATTCCTACTCATACTACAGAACTCGCTGCGACTTCCATTCCTACTCATGCTACAGAACTTGCTGCGACTTCCATTCCTACTCATGCTACAGAAGTCTCTGCGACTTCCATTCCTACTCATGCTACAGAAGTCGCTGCGACTTCTATTCCTACTCATGCTACAGAAGTCTCTGCGACTTCCATTCCTACTCATGCTACAGAAGTCTCTGCGACTTCCATTCCTACTCATGCTACAGAAGTCTCTGCGACTTCCATTCCTACTTATGCTATAGAAGTCGCAGCGACTTCCATTCCTACTCATGCTACAGAAGTCTCTGCGACTTCCATTCCTACTCAAGCTACAGAAGTCGCTGCGACCTCCATTCCTACTCATGCTACAGAAGTCTCTGCGACTTCCATTTCTACTCATGCTACAGAAGTCTCTGCGACTTCCATTCCTACTCATGCTACAGAAGTCTCTGCGACTTCCATTTCTACTCAAGCTACAGAAGTCTCTGCGACTTCCATTCCTACTCATGCTACAGAAGTCGCTGCGACTTCCATTCCTACTCATGCTACAGAAGTCGCTGCGACTTCCATTCCTACTCATGCTATAGAAGTCTCTGCGACTTCCATTCCTACTCATGCTACAGAAGTCTCTGCGACTTCCATTTCTAATCATGCTACAGAAGTCTCTGAGACTTCCATTCCTACTCATGCTACAGAAGTCTCTGCGACTTCCATTTCTACTCAAGCTACAGAAGTGTCTGCGACTTCCATTCCTACTCATGCTACAGAAGTCTCTGCGACTTCCATTCCTACTCATGCTACAGAACTTGCTGCGACTTCCATTCCTACTCATGCTACAGAAGTCTCTGCGACTTCCATTCCTACTCATGCTATAGAAGTCTCTGCGACTTCCATTCCTACTCATGCTACAGAACTCGCTGCGACTTCCATTCCTACTCATGCTACAGAACTCGCTGCGACTTCCATTCCTACTCATACTACAGAACTCGCTGCGACTTCCATTCCTACTCATGCTACAGAACTCACTGCGACTTCCATTCCTACTCATGCTACAGAAGTCTCTGCGACTTCCATTCCTACTCATGCTACAGAACTCGCTGCGACTTCCATTCCTACTCATACTACAGAACTCGCTGCGACTTCCATTCCTACTCATGCTACAGAACTTGCTGCGACTTCCATTCCTACTCATGCTACAGAAGTCTCTGCGACTTCCATTCCTACTCATGCTACAGAAGTCGCTGCGACTTCTATTCCTACTCATGCTACAGAAGTCGCTGCGACCTCCATTCCTACTCATGCTACAGAAGTCTCTGCGACTTCCATTCCTACTCATGCTACAGAAGTCTCTGCGACTTCCATTCCTACTCATGCTATAGAAGTCGCAGCGACTTCCATTCCTACTCATGCTACAGAAGTCTCTGCGACTTCCATTCCTACTCATGCTACAGAAGTCGCTGCGACTTCTATTCCTGCTCATGCTACAGAAGTCTCTGCGACTTCCATTCCTACTCATGCTACAGAAGTCGCTGCGACTTCCATTCCTACTCATGCTACAGAAGTCTCTGCGACTTCCATTCCTACTCAAGCTACAGAAGTCTCTGCGACTTCCATTCCTACTCAAGCTACAGAAGTCTCTGCGACTTCCATTCCTACTCATGCTACAGAAGTCTCTGCGACTTCCATTCCTGCTCATGCTACAGAAGTCTCTGCGACTTCCATTCCTACTCATGCTACAGAAGTCTCTGCGACTTCCATTCCTACTCAAGCTACAGAAGTCTCTGCGACTTCCATTCCTACTCAAGCTACAGAAGTCTCTGCGACTTCCATTCCTACTCAAGCTACAGAAGTCTCTGCGACTTCCATTCCTACTCAAGCTACAGAAGTCTCTGCGACTTCCATTCCTACTCAAGCTACAGAAGTCTCTGCGACTTCCATTCCTACTCAAGCTACAGAAGTCTCTGCGACTTCCATTCCTACTCAAGCTACAGAAGTCTCTGCGACTTCCATTCCTACTCAAGCTACAGAAGTCTCTGCGACTTCCATTCCTACTCAAGCTACAGAAGTCTCTGCGACTTCCATTTCTACTCAAGCTACAGAAGTCTCTGCGACTTCCATTCCTACTCATGCTACAGAAGTCTCTGCGACTTCCATTCCTACTCATGCTATAGAACTCGCTGCGACTTCCATTCCTACTCATGCTACAGAAGTCTCTGCGACTTCCATTTCTACTCAAGCTACAGAAGTCTCTGCGACTTCCATTCCTACTCATGCTACAGAACTCGCTGCGACTTCTATTCCTACTCATGCTACAGAAGTCTCTGCGACTTCCATTCCTACTCATGCTACAGAAGTCTCTGCGACTTCCATTCCTACTCATGCTACTGAAGTCGCTGCGACTTCCATTACTATTCATGCTATAGAAGTCTCTGCGACTTCCATTCCTACTCATGCTATAGAAGTCGCTGTGACTTCCATTCCTACTCATGCTACAGAAGTCTCTGCGACTTCCATTCCTACTCAAGCTACAGAAGTCGCTGCGACTTCTATTCCTGCTCATGCTACAGAAGTCTCTGCGACTTCCATTCCTGCTCATGCTACAGAAGGCTCTGCGACTTCCATTCCTACTCATGCTACAGAAGTCTCTGCGACTTCCATTTCTACTCATGCTAGAGAAGTCTCTGCGACTTCCATTCCTACTCAAGCTACAGAAGTCTCTGCGACTTCCATTCCTACTCAAGCTACAGAAGTCGCTGCAACTTCCATTCCTACTCATGCTACAGAAGTCTCTGCGACTTCCATTCCTACTCATGCTACAGAAGTCTCTGCGACTTCCATTCCTACTCATGCTACAGAAGTCGCTGCGACCTCCATTCCTACTCATGCTACAGAAGTCTCTGCGACTTCCATTCCTACACATGCTACAGAAGTCGCTGCGACCTCCATTCCTACTCATGCTACAGAAGTCTCTGCGACTTCCATTTCTACTCATGCTACAGAAGTCTGTGCGACTTCCATTCCTACTCATGCTACAGAAGTCTCTGCGACTTCCATTCCTACTCAAGCTACAGAAGTCGCTGCGACCTCCATTCCTACTCATGCTACAGAAGTCTCTGCGACTTCCATTCCTACTCATGCTACAGAAGTCTCTGCGACTTCCATTCCTACTCAAGCTACAGAAGTCTCTGCGACTTCCATTCCTACTCATGCTTTAGAAGCCTCTGCGACTTCCATTCCTACTCATGCTACAGAAGTCTCTGCGACTTCCATTCCTACTCAAGCTACAGAAGTCGCTGCGACTTCCATTCCTACTCAAGCTACAGAAGTCTCTGCGACTTCCATTCCTACTCATGCTACAGAAGTCTCTGCGACTTCCATTCCTACTCATGCTCTAGAAGTCTCTGCGACTTCCATTCCTACTCATGCTATAGAAGACTCTGCGACTTCCATTCCTACTCATGCTATAGAAGTCTCTGCGACTTCCATTCCTACTCATGCTATAGAAGTCTCTGCGACTTCCATTCCTACTCATGCTACAGAAGTCTCTGCGACTTCCATTCCTACTCATGCTACAGAAGTCTCTGCGACTTCCATTCCTACTCATGCTATAGAAGTCTCTGCGACTTCCATTCCTACTCATGCTATAGAAGTCTCTGCGACTTCCATTCCTACTCATGCTACAGAAGTCTCTGTGACTTCCATTCCTACTCATGCTACAGAAGTCTCTGTGACTTCCATTCCTACTCATGCTACAGAAGTCTCTGCGACTTCCATTCCTACTCATGCTACAGAAGTCTCTGCGACTTCCATTCCTACTCAAGCTACAGAAGTCTCTGCGACTTCCATTCCTACTCAAGCTACAGAATTCGCTGCGACCTCCATTCCTACTCATGCTACAGAAGTCTCTGCGACTTCCATTCCTACTCAAGCTACAGAAGTCTCTGCGACTTCCATTCCTACTCAAGCTACAGAAGTCTCTGCGACTTCCATTCCTACTCAAGCTACAGAAGTCTCTGCGAATTCCATTCCTACTCAAGCTACAGAAGTCTCTGCGACTTCCATTCCTACTCAAGCTACAGAAGTCTCTGCGACTTCCATTCCTACTCATGCTATAGAAGACTCTGCGACTTCCATTCCTACTCATGCTACAGAAGTCTCTGCGACTTCCATTCCTACTCAAGCTACAGAAGTCTCTGCGACTTCCATTCCTACTCAAGCTACAGAAGTCTCTGCGACTTCCATTTCTACTCAAGCTACAGAAGTCTCTGCGACTTCCATTCCTACTCATGCTACAGAAGTCTCTGCGACTTCCATTCCTACTCATGCTATAGAACTCGCTGCGACTTCCATTCCTACTCATGCTACAGAAGTCTCTGCGACTTCCATTTCTACTCAAGCTACAGAAGTCTCTGCGACTTCCATTCCTACTCATGCTACAGAACTCGCTGCGACTTCCATTCCTACTCATGCTACAGAAGTCTCTGCGACTTCCATTCCTACTCATGCTACAGAAGTCTCTGCGACTTCCATTCCTACTCATGCTACAGAAGTCGCTGCGACTTCCATTACTATTCATGCTATAGAAGTCTCTGCGACTTCCATTCCTACTCATGCTATAGAAGTCTCTGCGACTTCCATTCCTACTCATGCTACAGAAGTCTCTGCGACTTCCATTCCTACTCATGCTACAGAAGTCTCTGCGACTTCCATTCCTACTCATGCTATAGAAGTCTCTGCGACTTCCATTCCTACTCATGCTATAGAAGTCGCTGCGACTTCTATTCCTACTCATGCTACAGAAGTCTCTGCGACTTCTATTCCTACTCATGCTACAGAAGTCTCTGCGACTTCCATTCCTACTCAAGCTACAGAAGTCGCTGTGACTTCTATTCCTACTCATGCTACAGAAGTCTCTGCGACTTCCATTCCTACTCAAGCTACAGAAGTCGCTGCGACTTTCATTCCTACTCAAGCTACAGAAGTCTCTGCGACTTCCATTCCTACTCAAGCTACAGAAGTCTCTGCGACTTCCATTCCTACTCATGCTACAGAAGTCTCTGCGACTTCCATTCCTACTCATGCTATAGAAGTCTCTGCGACTTCCATTCCTACTCATGCTATAGAAGTCTCTGCGACTTCCATTCCTACTCATGCTATAGAAGTCGCTGTGACTTCCATTCCTACTCATGCTACAGAAGTCTCTGCGACTTCCATTCCTACTCAAGCTACAGAAGTCGCTGCGACTTCTATTCCTGCTCATGCTACAGAAGTCTCTGCGACTTCCATTCCTGCTCATGCTACAGAAGGCTCTGCGACTTCCATTCCTACTCATGCTACAGAAGTCTCTGCGACTTCCATTCCTTCTCATGCTAGAGAAGTCTCTGCGACTTCCATTCCTACTCAAGCTACAGAAGTCTCTGCGACTTCCATTCCTACTCAAGATACAGAAGTCGCTGCAACTTCCATTCCTACTCATGCTACAGAAGTCTCTGCGACTTCCATTCCTACTCATGCTACAGAAGTCTCTGCGACTTCCATTCCTACTCATGCTACAGAAGTCGCTGCGACCTCCATTCCTACTCATGCTACAGAAGTCTCTGCGACTTCCATTCCTACTCATGCTACAGAAGTCGCTGCGACCTCCATTCCTACTCATGCTACAGAAGTCTCTGCGACTTCCATTTCTACTCATGCTACAGAAGTCTGTGCGACTTCCATTCCTACTCATGCTACAGAAGTCTCTGCGACTTCCATTCCTACTCAAGCTACAGAAGTCGCTGCGACCTCCATTCCTACTCATGCTACAGAAGTCTCTGCGACTTCCATTCCTACTCATGCTACAGAAGTCTCTGCGACTTCCATTCCTACTCATGCTACAGAAGTCTCTGCGACTTCCATTCCTACTCAAGCTACAGAAGTCTCTGCGACTTCCATTCCTACTCATGCTATAGAAGCCTCTGCGACTTCCATTCCTACTCATGCTACAGAAGTCTCTGCGACTTCCATTCCTACTCAAGCTACAGAAGTCGCTGCGACTTCCATTCCTACTCAAGCTACAGAAGTCTCTGCGACTTCCATTCCTACTCATGCTACAGAAGTCTCTGCGACTTCCATTCCTACTCATGCTATAGAAGACTCTGCGACTTCCATTCCTACTCATGCTATAGAAGACTCTGCGACTTCAATTCCTACTCATGCTACAGAAGTCTCTGCGACTTCCATTCCTACTCAAGCTACAGAAGTCTCTGCGACTTCCATTCCTACTCAAGCTACAGAATTCGCTGCGACTTCCATTCCTACTCATGCTACAGAAGTCGCTGCGACCTCCATTCCTACTCATGCTACAGAAGTCTCTGCGACTTCCATTCCTACTCATGCTACAGAAGTCTCTGCGACTTCCATTCCTACTCATGCTATAGAAGTCGCAGCGACTTCCATTCCTACTCATGCTACAGAAGTCTCTGCGACTTCCATTCCTACTCATGCTACAGAAGTCGCTGCGACTTCTATTCCTGCTCATGCTACAGAAGTCTCTGCGACTTCCATTCCTACTCATGCTACAGAAGTCGCTGCGACTTCCATTCCTACTCATGCTACAGAAGTCTCTGCGACTTCCATTCCTACTCAAGCTACAGAAGTCTCTGCGACTTCCATTCCTACTCAAGCTACAGAAGTCTCTGCGACTTCCATTCCTACTCATGCTACAGAAGTCTCTGCGACTTCCATTCCTACTCATGCTATAGAACTCGCTGCGACTTCCATTCCTACTCATGCTACAGAAGTCTCTGCGACTTCCATTTCTACTCAAGCTACAGAAGTCTCTGCGACTTCCATTCCTACTCATGCTACAGAACTCGCTGCGACTTCCATTCCTACTCATGCTACAGAAGTCTCTGCGACTTCCATTCCTACTCATGCTACAGAAGTCTCTGCGACTTCCATTCCTACTCATGCTACAGAAGTCGCTGCGACTTCCATTACTATTCATGCTATAGAAGTCTCTGCGACTTCCATTCCTACTCATGCTATAGAAGTCTCTGCGACTTCCATTCCTACTCATGCTACAGAAGTCTCTGCGACTTCCATTCCTACTCATGCTACAGAAGTCTCTGCGACTTCCATTCCTACTCATGCTATAGAAGTCTCTGCGACTTCCATTCCTACTCATGCTATAGAAGTCGCTGCGACTTCTATTCCTACTCATGCTACAGAAGTCTCTGCGACTTCTATTCCTACTCATGCTACAGAAGTCTCTGCGACTTCCATTCCTACTCAAGCTACAGAAGTCGCTGTGACTTCTATTCCTACTCATGCTACAGAAGTCTCTGCGACTTCCATTCCTACTCAAGCTACAGAAGTCGCTGCGACTTTCATTCCTACTCAAGCTACAGAAGTCTCTGCGACTTCCATTCCTACTCAAGCTAGAGAAGTCTCTGCGACTTCCATTCCTACTCATGCTATAGAAGTCGCTGTGACTTCCATTCCTACTCATGCTACAGAAGTCTCTGCGACTTCCATTCCTACTCAAGCTACAGAAGTCGCTGCGACTTCTATTCCTGCTCATGCTACAGAAGTCTCTGCGACTTCCATTCCTGCTCATGCTACAGAAGGCTCTGCGACTTCCATTCCTACTCATGCTACAGAAGTCTCTGCGACTTCCATTTCTACTCATGCTAGAGAAGTCTCTGCGACTTCCATTCCTACTCAAGCTACAGAAGTCTCTGCGACTTCCATTCCTACTCAAGCTACAGAAGTCGCTGCAACTTCCATTCCTACTCATGCTACAGAAGTCTCTGCGACTTCCATTCCTACTCATGCTACAGAAGTCTCTGCAACTTCCATTCCTACTCATGCTACAGAAGTCGCTGCGACTTCCATTCCTGCTCATGCTACAGAAGTCTCTGCGACTTCCATTCCTACTCAAGCTACAGAAGTCTCTGCGACTTCCATTCCTACTCATGCTTTAGAAGCCTCTGCGACTTCCATTCCTACTCATGCTACAGAAGCCTGTGCGACTTCCATTCCTACTCATGCTACAGAAGTCTCTGCGACTTCCATTCCTACTCAAGCTACAGAAGTCGCTGCGACCTCCATTCCTACTCATGCTACAGAAGTCTCTGCGACTTCCATTCCTACTCATGCTACAGAAGTCTCTGCGACTTCCATTCCTACTCATGCTACAGAAGTCTCTGCGACTTCCATTCCTACTCAAGCTACAGAAGTCTCTGCGACTTCCATTCCTACTCATGCTTTAGAAGCCTCTGCGACTTCCATTCCTACTCATGCTACAGAAGTCTCTGCGACTTCCATTCCTACTCAAGCTACAGAAGTCGCTGCGACTTCCATTCCTACTCAAGCTACAGAAGTCTCTGCGACTTCCATTCCTACTCATGCTACAGAAGTCTCTGCGACTTCCATTCCTACTCATGCTATAGAAGTCTCTGCGACTTCCATTCCTACTCATGCTATAGAAGACTCTGCGACTTCCATTCCTACTCATGCTATAGAAGTCTCTGCGACTTCCATTCCTACTCATGCTACAGAAGTCTCTGCGACGTCCATTCCTACTCATGCTACAGAAGTCTCTGCGACTTCCATTCCTACTCAAGCTACAGAAGTCTCTGCGACTTCCATTCCTACTCAAGCTACAGAATTCGCTGCGACCTCCATTCCTACTCATGCTACAGAAGTCTCTGCGACTTCCATTCCTACTCAAGCTACAGAAGTCTCTGCGACTTCCATTCCTACTCAAGCTACAGAAGTCTCTGCGACTTCCATTCCTACTCAAGCTACAGAAGTCTCTGCGACTTCCATTCCTACTCAAGCTACAGAAGTCTCTGCGACTTCCATTCCTACTCAAGCTACAGAAGTCTCTGCGACTTCCATTTCTACTCAAGCTACAGAAGTCTCTGCGACTTCCATTCCTACTCATGCT
Organism: Rana muscosa; assembly: GCA_029206835.1. Taxonomy (NCBI): domain Eukaryota; kingdom Metazoa; phylum Chordata; class Amphibia; order Anura; family Ranidae; genus Rana; species Rana muscosa. The sequence goes on along the minus strand of CM055120.1, from coordinate 316,014,777 downwards.
ACAGAAGTCTCTGCGACTTCCATTCCTACTCATGCTATAGAACTCGCTGCGACTTCCATTCCTACTCATGCTACAGAAGTCTCTGCGACTTCCATTTCTACTCAAGCTACAGAAGTCTCTGCGACTTCCATTCCTACTCATGCTACAGAACTCGCTGCGACTTCCATTCCTACTCATGCTACAGAAGTCTCTGCGACTTCCATTCCTACTCATGCTACAGAAGTCTCTGCGACTTCCATTCCTACTCATGCTACAGAAGTCGCTGCGACTTCCATTACTATTCATGCTATAGAAGTCTCTGCGACTTCCATTCCTACTCATGCTATAGAAGTCTCTGCGACTTCCATTCCTACTCATGCTACAGAAGTCTCTGCGACTTCCATTCCTACTCATGCTACAGAAGTCTCTGCGACTTCCATTCCTACTCATGCTATAGAAGTCTCTGCGACTTCCATTCCTACTCATGCTATAGAAGTCGCTGCGACTTCTATTCCTACTCATGCTACAGAAGTCTCTGCGACTTCTATTCCTACTCATGCTACAGAAGTCTCTGCGACTTCCATTCCTACTCAAGCTACAGAAGTCGCTGTGACTTCTATTCCTACTCATGCTACAGAAGTCTCTGCGACTTCCATTCCTACTCAAGCTACAGAAGTCGCTGCGACTTTCATTCCTACTCAAGCTACAGAAGTCTCTGCGACTTCCATTCCTACTCAAGCTACAGAAGTCTCTGCGACTTCCATTCCTACTCATGCTACAGAAGTCTCTGCGACTTCCATTCCTACTCATGCTATAGAAGTCTCTGCGACTTCCATTCCTACTCATGCTATAGAAGTCTCTGCGACTTCCATTCCTACTCAAGCTACAGAAGTCGCTGCGACTTCTATTCCTGCTCATGCTACAGAAGTCTCTGCGACTTCCATTCCTGCTCATGCTACAGAAGGCTCTGCGACTTCCATTCCTACTCATGCTACAGAAGTCTCTGCGACTTCCATTCCTACTCATGCTAGAGAAGTCTCTGCGACTTCCATTCCTACTCAAGCTACAGAAGTCTCTGCGACTTCCATTCCTACTCAAGCTACAGAAGTCGCTGCAACTTCCATTCCTACTCATGCTACAGAAGTCTCTGCGACTTCCATTCCTACTCATGCTACAGAAGTCTCTGCGACTTCCATTCCTACTCATGCTACAGAAGTCGCTGCGACCTCCATTCCTACTCATGCTACAGAAGTCTCTGCGACTTCCATTCCTACTCATGCTACAGAAGTCGCTGCGACTTCCATTCCTACTCATGCTACAGAAGTCTCTGCGACTTCCATTTCTACTCAAGCTACAGAAGTCGCTGCGACTTTCATTCCTACTTAAGCTACAGAAGTCTCTGCGACTTCCATTCCTACTCAAGCTACAGAAGTCTCTGCGACTTCCATTCCTACTCATGCTACAGAAGTCTCTGCGACTTCCATTCCTACTCATGCTACAGAAGTCTCTGCGACTTCCATTCCTACTCATGCTACAGAAGTCGCTGCGACTTCCATTCCTACTCATGCTACAGAAGTCTCTGCGACTTCCATTTCTACTCATGCTACAGAAGTCTGTGCGACTTCCATTCCTACTCATGCTACAGAAGTCTCTGCGACTTCCATTCCTACTCAAGCTACAGAAGTCGCTGCGACCTCCATTCCTACTCATGCTACAGAAGTCTCTGCGACTTCCATTCCTACTCATGCTACAGAAGTCTCTGCGACTTCCATTCCTACTCATGCTACAGAAGTCTCTGCGACTTCCATTCCTACTCAAGCTACAGAAGTCTCTGCGACTTCCATTCCTACTCATGCTATAGAAGCCTCTGCGACTTCCATTCCTACTCATGCTACAGAAGTCTCTGCGACTTCCATTCCTACTCAAGCTACAGAAGTCGCTGCGACTTCCATTCCTACTCAAGCTACAGAAGTCTCTGCGACTTCCATTCCTACTCATGCTACAGAAGTCTCTGCGACTTCCATTCCTACTCATGCTATAGAAGACTCTGCGACTTCCATTCCTACTCATGCTATAGAAGACTCTGCGACTTCCATTCCTACTCATGCTACAGAAGTCTCTGCGACTTCCATTCCTACTCAAGCTACAGAAGTCTCTGCGACTTCCATTCCTACTCAAGCTACAGAATTCGCTGCGACTTCCATTCCTACTCATGCTACAGAAGTCGCTGCGACCTCCATTCCTACTCATGCTACAGAAGTCTCTGCGACTTCCATTCCTACTCATGCTACAGAAGTCTCTGCGACTTCCATTCCTACTCATGCTATAGAAGTCGCAGCGACTTCCATTCCTACTCATGCTACAGAAGTCTCTGCGACTTCCATTCCTACTCATGCTACAGAAGTCGCTGCGACTTCTATTCCTGCTCATGCTACAGAAGTCTCTGCGACTTCCATTCCTACTCATGCTACAGAAGTCGCTGCGACTTCCATTCCTACTCATGCTACAGAAGTCTCTGCGACTTCCATTCCTACTCAAGCTACAGAAGTCTCTGCGACTTCCATTCCTACTCAAGCTACAGAAGTCTCTGCGACTTCCATTCCTACTCATGCTACAGAAGTCTCTGCGACTTCCATTCCTGCTCATGCTACAGAAGTCTCTGCGACTTCCATTCCTACTCATGCTACAGAAGTCTCTGCGACTTCCATTCCTACTCAAGCTACAGAAGTCTCTGCGACTTCCATTCCTACTCAAGCTACAGAAGTCTCTGCGACTTCCATTCCTACTCAAGCTACAGAAGTCTCTGCGACTTCCATTCCTACTCAAGCTACAGAAGTCTCTGCGACTTCCATTCCTACTCAAGCTACAGAAGTCTCTGCGACTTCCATTCCTACTCAAGCTACAGAAGTCTCTGCGACTTCCATTCCTACTCAAGCTACAGAAGTCTCTGCGACTTCCATTCCTACTCAAGCTACAGAAGTCTCTGCGACTTCCATTCCTACTCAAGCTACAGAAGTCTCTGCGACTTCCATTTCTACTCAAGCTACAGAAGTCTCTGCGACTTCCATTCCTAATCATGCTACAGAAGTCTCTGCGACTTCCATTCCTACTCATGCTATAGAACTCGCTGCGACTTCCATTCCTACTCATGCTACAGAAGTCTCTGCGACTTCCATTTCTACTCAAGCTACAGAAGTCTCTGCGACTTCCATTCCTACTCATGCTACAGAACTCGCTGCGACTTCCATTCCTACTCATGCTACAGAAGTCTCTGCGACTTCCATTCCTACTCATGCTACAGAAGTCTCTGCGACTTCCATTCCTACTCATGCTACAGAAGTCTCTGCGACTTCCATTCCTACTCATGCTATAGAAGTCTCTGCGACTTCCATTCCTACTCATGCTATAGAAGTCGCTGCGACTTCTATTCCTACTCATGCTACAGAAGTCTCTGCGACTTCTATTCCTACTCATGCTACAGAAGTCTCTGCGACTTCCATTCCTACTCAAGCTACAGAAGTCGCTGTGACTTCTATTCCTACTCATGCTACAGAAGTCTCTGCGACTTCCATTCCTACTCAAGCTACAGAAGTCGCTGCGACTTTCATTCCTACTCAAGCTACAGAAGTCTCTGCGACTTCCATTCCTACTCAAGCTACAGAAGTCTCTGCGACTTCCATTCCTACTCATGCTACAGAAGTCTCTGCGACTTCCATTCCTACTCATGCTATAGAAGTCTCTGCGACTTCCATTCCTACTCATGCTATAGAAGTCGCTGTGACTTCCATTCCTACTCATGCTACAGAAGTCTCTGCGACTTCCATTCCTACTCAAGCTACAGAAGTCGCTGCGACTTCTATTCCTGCTCATGCTACAGAAGTCTCTGCGACTTCCATTCCTGCTCATGCTACAGAAGGCTCTGCGACTTCCATTCCTACTCATGCTACAGAAGTCTCTGCGACTTCCATTCCTACTCATGCTAGAGAAGTCTCTGCGACTTCCATTCCTACTCAAGCTACAGAAGTCTCTGCGACTTCCATTCCTACTCAAGCTACAGAAGTCGCTGCAACTTCCATTCCTACTCATGCTACAGAAGTCTCTGCGACTTCCATTCCTACTCATGCTACAGAAGTCTCTGCGACTTCCATTCCTACTCATGCTACAGAAGTCGCTGCGACCTCCATTCCTACTCATGCTACAGAAGTCTCTGCGACTTCCATTCCTACTCATGCTACAGAAGTCGCTGCGACCTCCATTCCTACTCATGCTACAGAAGTCTCTGCGACTTCCATTTCTACTCATGCTACAGAAGTCTGTGCGACTTCCATTCCTACTCATGCTACAGAAGTCTCTGCGACTTCCATTCCTACTCAAGCTACAGAAGTCGCTGCGACCTCCATTCCTACTCATGCTACAGAAGTCTCTGCGACTTCCATTCCTACTCATGCTACAGAAGTCTCTGCGACTTCCATTCCTACTCATGCTACAGAAGTCTCTGCGACTTCCATTCCTACTCAAGCTACAGAAGTCTCTGCGACTTCCATTCCTACTCATGCTATAGAAGCCTCTGCGACTTCCATTCCTACTCATGCTACAGAAGTCTCTGCGACTTCCATTCCTACTCAAGCTACAGAAGTCGCTGCGACTTCCATTCCTACTCAAGCTACAGAAGTCTCTGCGACTTCCATTCCTACTCATGCTACAGAAGTCTCTGCGACTTCCATTCCTACTCATGCTATAGAAGACTCTGCGACTTCCATTCCTACTCATGCTATAGAAGTCTCTGCGACTTCCATTCCTACTCATGCTACAGAAGTCTCTGCGACTTCCATTCCTACTCAAGCTACAGAAGTCTCTGCGACTTCCATTCCTACTCAAGCTACAGAATTCGCTGCGACTTCCATTCCTACTCATGCTACAGAAGTCTCTGCGACTTCCATTTCTACTCATGCTACAGAAGTCTCTGCGACTTCCATTCCTACTCATGCTACAGAAGTCTCTGCGACTTCCATTCCTACTCATGCTAGAGAAGTCTCTGCGACTTCCATTCCTACTCAAGCTACAGAAGTCTCTGCGACTTCCATTCCTACTCAAGCTACAGAAGTCGCTGCGACTTCCATTCCTACTCATGCTACAGAAGTCTCTGCGACTTCCATTCCTACTCAAGCTACAGAAGTCGCTGCGACCTCCATTCCTACTCATGCTACAGAAGTCTCTGCGACTTCCATTTCTACTCATGCTACAGAAGTCTGTGCGACTTCCATTCCTACTCATGCTACAGAAGTCTCTGCGACTTCCATTCCTACTCAAGCTACAGAAGTCGCTGCGACCTCCATTCCTACTCATGCTACAGAAGTCTCTGCGACTTCCATTCCTACTCATGCTACAGAAGTCTCTGCGACTTCCATTCCTACTCATGCTATAGAAGCCTCTGCGACTTCCATTCCTACTCATGCTACAGAAGTCTCTGCGACTTCCATTCCTACTCAAGCTACAGAAGTCGCTGCGACTTCCATTCCTACTCAAGCTACAGAAGTCTCTGCGACTTCCATTCCTACTCATGCTACAGAAGTCTCTGCGACTTCCATTCCTACTCATGCTATAGAAGTCTCTGCGACTTCCATTCCTACTCATGCTATAGAAGACTCTGCGACTTCCATTCCTACTCATGCTATAGAAGTCTCTGCGACTTCCATTCCTACTCATGCTACAGAAGTCTCTGCGACTTCCATTCCTACTCAAGCTACAGAAGTCTCTGCGACTTCCATTCCTACTCAAGCTACAGAATTCGCTGCGACTTCCATTCCTACTCATGCTACAGAAGTCTCTGCGACCTCCATTCCTACTCATGCTACAGAAGTCTCTGCGACTTCCATTTCTACTCATGCTACAGAAGTCTCTGCGACTTCCATTCCTACTCATGCTACAGAAGTCTCTGCGACTTCCATTTCTACTCATGCTACAGAAGTCTCTGCGACTTCCATTCCTACTCATGCTACAGAAGTCTCTGCGACTTCCATTCCTACTCATGCTACAGAAGTCGCTGCGACTTCCATTCCTACTCATGCTATAGAAGTCTCTGCGACTTCCATTCCTACTCATGCTACAGAAGTCTCTGCGACTTCCATTTCTAATCATGCTACAGAAGTCTCTGCGACTTCCATTCCTACTCATGCTACAGAAGTCTCTGCGACTTCCATTTCTACTCAAGCTACAGAAGTCTCTGCGACTTCCATTCCTACTCATGCTACAGAAGTCTCTGCGACTTCCATTCCTACTCATGCTACAGAACTCTCTGCGACTTCCATTCCTACTCATGCTACAGAAGTCTCTGCGACTTCCATTCCTACTCATGCTACAGAAGTCTCTGCGACTTCCATTACTACTCATGCTACAGAAGTCTCTGCGACTTCCATTCCTACTCTTGCTACAGAAGTCTCTGCGACTTCCATTCCTACTTATGCTACAGAAGTCTCTGCGACTTCCATTACTACTCATGCTACAGAAGTCTCTGCGACTTCCATTCCTACTCATGCTATAGAAGTCGCTGCGACTTCCATTCCTACTCATGCTACAGAAGTCTCTGCGACTTCCATTCCTACTCATGCTACAGAAGTCTCTGCGACTTCCATTCCTACTCATGCTACAGAAGTCTCTGCGACTTCCATTCCTACTCAAGCTACAGAAGTCTCTGCGACTTCCATTCCTACTCATGCTATAGAAGCCTCTGCGACTTCCATTCCTACTCATGCTACAGAAGTCTCTGCGACTTCCATTCCTACTCAAGCTACAGAAGTCGCTGCGACTTCCATTCCTACTCAAGCTACAGAAGTCTCTGCGACTTCCATTCCTACTTATGCTACAGAAGTCTCTGCGACTTCCATTCCTACTCATGCTATAGAAGTCTCTGCGACTTCCATTCCTACTCATGCTATAGAAGACTCTGCGACTTCCATTCCTACTCAAGCTACAGAAGTCGCTGCGACCTCCATTCCTACTCATGCTACAGAAGTCTCTGCGACTTCCATTCCTACTCATGCTACAGAAGTCTCTGCGACTTCCATTCCTACTCATGCTATAGAAGCCTCTGCGACTTCCATTCCTACTCATGCTACAGAAGTCTCTGCGACTTCCATTCCTACTCAAGCTACAGAAGTCGCTGCGACTTCCATTCCTACTCAAGCTACAGAAGTCTCTGCGACTTCCATTCCTACTCATGCTACAGAAGTCTCTGCGACTTCCATTCCTACTCATGCTATAGAAGTCTCTGCGACTTCCATTCCTACTCATGCTATAGAAGACTCTGCGACTTCCATTCCTACTCATGCTATAGAAGTCTCTGCGACTTCCATTCCTACTCATGCTACAGAAGTCTCTGCGACTTCCATTCCTACTCAAGCTACAGAAGTCTCTGCGACTTCCATTCCTACTCAAGCTACAGAATTCGCTGCGACTTCCATTCCTACTCATGCTACAGAAGTCTCTGCGACTTCCATTTCTACTCATGCTACAGAAGTCTCTGCGACTTCCATTCCTACTCATGCTACAGAAGTCTCTGAGACTTCCATTTCTACTCATGCTACAGAAGTCTCTGCGACTTCCATTCCTACTCATGCTACAGAAGTCTCTGCGACTTCCATTCCTACTCATGCTACAGAAGTCGCTGCGACTTCCATTCCTACTCATGCTATAGAAGTCTCTGCGACTTCCATTCCTACTCATGCTACAGAAGTCTCTGCGACTTCCATTTCTAATCATGCTACAGAAGTCTCTGCGACTTCCATTCCTACTCATGCTACAGAAGTCTCTGCGACTTCCATTTCTACTCAAGCTACAGAAGTCTCTGCGACTTCCATTCCTACTCATGCTACAGAAGTCTCTGCGACTTCCATTCCTACTCATGCTACAGAACTTGCTGCGACTTCCATTCCTACTCATGCTACAGAAGTCTCTGCGACTTCCATTCCTACTCATGCTACAGAAGTCTCTGCGACTTCCATTCCTACTCATGCTACAGAACTCTCTGCGACTTCCATTCCTACTCATGCTACAGAAGTCTCTGCGACTTCCATTCCTACTCATGCTACAGAAGTCTCTGCGACTTCCATTACTACTCATGCTACAGAACTCTCTGCGACTTCCATTCCTACTCATGCTACAGAAGTCTCTGCGACTTCCATTCCTACTTATGCTACAGAAGTCTCTGCGACTTCCATTACTACTCATGCTACAGAAGTCTCTGCGACTTCCATTCCTACTCATGCTATAGAAGTCGCTGCGACTTCCATTCCTACTCATGCTACAGAAGTCTCTGCGACTTCCATTCCTACTCATACTACAGAAGTCTCTGCGACTTCCATTCCTACTCATGCTACAGAAATCTCTGCGACATCCATTCCTACTCAAGCTACAGAAGTCTCTGCGACTTCCATTCCTACTCATGCTATAGAAGCCTCTGCGACTTCCATTCCTACTCATGCTACAGAAGTCTCTGCGACTTCCATTCCTACTCAAGCTACAGAAGTCGCTGCGACTTCCATTCCTACTCAAGCTACAGAAGTCTCTGCGACTTCCATTCCTACTCATGCTACAGAAGTCTCTGCGACTTCCATTCCTACTCATGCTACAGAAGTCTCTGCGACTTCCATTCCTACTCATGCTACAGAAGTCTCTGCGACTTCCATTCCTACTCAAGCTACAGAAGTCTCTGCGACTTCCATTCCTACTCATGCTATAGAAGCCTCTGCGACTTCCATTCCTACTCATGCTACAGAAGTCTCTGCGACTTCCATTCCTACTCAAGCTACAGAAGTCGCTGCGACTTCCATTCCTACTCATGCTACAGAAGTCTCTGCGACTTCCATTCCTACTCATGCTACAGAAGTCTCTGCGACTTCCATTCCTACTCATGCTATAGAAGTCTCTGCGACTTCCATTCCTACTCATGCTACAGAAGTCTCTGCGACTTCCATTCCTACTCATGCTACAGAAGTCTCTGCGACTTCCATTCCTACTCATGCTATAGAAGTCTCTGCGACTTCCATTCCTACTCATGCTATAGAAGACTCTGCGACTTCCATTCCTACTCATGCTATAGAAGTCTCTGCGACTTCCATTCCTACTCATGCTACAGAAGTCTCTGCGACTTCCATTCCTACTCAAGCTACAGAAGTCTCTGCGACTTCCATTCCTACTCAAGCTACAGAATTCGCTGCGACTTCCATTCCTACTCATGCTACAGAAGTCTCTGCGACTTCCATTTCTACTCATGCTACAGAAGTCTCTGCGACTTCCATTCCTACTCATGCTACAGAAGTCTCTGCGACTTCCATTCCTACTCATGCTAGAGAAGTCTCTGCGACTTCCATTCCTACTCAAGCTACAGAAGTCTCTGCGACTTCCATTCCTACTCATGCTACAGAAGTCTCTGCGACTTCCATTCCTACTCATGCTACAGAAGTCTCTGCGACTTCCATTACTACTCATGCTACAGAAGTCTCTGCGACTTCCATTCCTACTCATGCTACAGAAGTCTCTGCGACTTCCATTCCTACTTATGCTACAGAAGTCTCTGCGACTTCCATTACTACTCATGCTACAGAAGTCTCTGCGACTTCCATTCCTACTCATGCTATAGAAGTCGCTGCGACTTCCATTCCTACTCATGCTACAGAAGTCTCTGCGACTTCCATTCCTACTCATGCTACAGAAGTCTCTGCGACTTCCATTCCTACTCATGCTACAGAAGTCTCTGCGACTTCCATTCCTACTCAAGCTACAGAAGTCTCTGCGACTTCCATTCCTACTCATGCTATAGAAGCCTCTGCGACTTCCATTCCTACTCATGCTACAGAAGTCTCTGCGACTTCCATTCCTACTCAAGCTACAGAAGTCGCTGCGACTTCCATTCCTACTCAAGCTACAGAAGTCTCTGCGACTTCCATTCCTACTCATGCTACAGAAGTCTCTGCGACTTCCATTCCTACTCATGCTACAGAAGTCTCTGCGACTTCCATTCCTACTCATGCTACAGAAGTCTCTGCGACTTCCATTCCTACTCAAGCTACAGAAGTCTCTGCGACTTCCATTCCTACTCATGCTATAGAAGCCTCTGCGACTTCCATTCCTACTCATGCTACAGAAGTCTCTGCGACTTCCATTCCTACTCAAGCTACAGAAGTCGCTGCGACTTCCATTCCTACTCAAGCTACAGAAGTCTCTGCGACTTCCATTCCTACTCATGCTACAGAAGTCTCTGCGACTTCCATTCCTACTCATGCTATAGAAGTCTCTGCGACTTCCATTCCTACTCATGCTATAGAAGACTCTGCGACTTCCATTCCTACTCATGCTATAGAAGTCTCTGCGACTTCCATTCCTACTCATGCTACAGAAGTCTCTGCGACTTCCATTCCTACTCAAGCTACAGAAGTCTCTGCGACTTCCATTCCTACTCAAGCTACAGAATTCGCTGCGACTTCCATTCCTACTCATGCTACAGAAGTCTCTGCGACTTCCATTTCTACTCATGCTACAGAAGTCTCTGCGACTTCCATTCCTACTCATGCTACAGAAGTCTCTGCGACTTCCATTCCTACTCATGCTAGAGAAGTCTCTGCGACTTCCATTCCTACTCAAGCTACAGAAGTCTCTGCGACTTCCATTCCTACTCAAGCTACAGAAGTCGCTGCGACTTCCATTCCTACTCATGCTACAGAAGTCTCTGTGACTTCCATTCCTACTCATGCTACAGAAGTCTCTGCGACTTCCATTCCTACTCATGCTACAGAAGTCTCTGTGACTTCCATTCCTACTCATGCTACAGAAGTCTCTGCGACTTCCATTCCTACTCATGCTACAGAAGTCTCTGCGACTTCCATTTCTACTCATGCTACAGAAGTCTCTGCGACTTCCATTCCTACTCATGCTACAGAAGTCTCTGCGACTTCCATTCCTACTCATGCTACAGAAGTCGCTGCGACTTCCATTCCTACTCATGCTACAGAAGTCTCTGCGACTTCCATTCCTACTCATGCTACAGAAGTCTCTGCGACTTCCATTCCTACTCATGCTACAGAAGTCTCTGCGACTTCCATTTCTAATCATGCTACAGAAGTCTCTGCGACTTCCATTCCTACTCATGCTACAGAAGTCTCTGCGACTTCCATTTCTACTCAAGCTACAGAAGTCTCTGCGACTTCCATTCCTACTCATGCTACAGAAGTCTCTGCGACTTCCATTCCTACTCATGCTACAGAACTTGCTGCGACTTCCATTCCTACTCATGCTACAGAAGTCTCTGCGACTTCCATTCCTACTCATGCTACAGAAGTCTCTGCGACTTCCATTCCTACTCATGCTACAGAACTCTCTGCGACTTCCATTCCTACTCATGCTACAGAAGTCTCTGCGACTTCCATTCCTACTCATGCTACAGAAGTCTCTGCGACTTCCATTACTATTCATGCTACAGAAGTCTCTGCGACTTCCATTCCTACTCATGCTACAGAAGTCTCTGCGACTTCCATTCCTACTTATGCTACAGAAGTCTCTGCGACTTCCATTACTACTCATGCTACAGAAGTCTCTGCGACTTCCATTCCTACTCATGCTATAGAAGCCTCTGCGACTTCCATTCCTACTCATGCTACAGAAGTCTCTGCGACTTCCATTCCTACTCAAGCTACAGAAGTCGCTGCGACTTCCATTCCTACTCAAGCTACAGAAGTCTCTGCGACTTCCATTCCTACTCATGCTACAGAAGTCTCTGCGACTTCCATTCCTACTCATGCTACAGAAGTCTCTGCGACTTCCATTCCTACTCATGCTATAGAAGACTCTGCGACTTCCATTCCTACTCAAGCTACAGAAGTCGCTGCGACCTCCATTCCTACTCATGCTACAGAAGTCTCTGCGACTTCCATTCCTACTCATGCTATAGAAGCCTCTGCGACTTCCATTCCTACTCATGCTACAGAAGTCTCTGCGACTTCCATTCCTACTCATGCTACAGAAGTCTCTGCGACTTCCATTCCTACTCATGCTATAGAAGTCTCTGCGACTTCCATTCCTACTCATGCTATAGAAGACTCTGCGACTTCCATTCCTACTCATGCTATAGAAGTCTCTGCGACTTCCATTCCTACTCATGCTACAGAAGTCTCTGCGACTTCCATTCCTACTCAAGCTACAGAAGTCTCTGCGACTTCCATTCCTACTCAAGCTACAGAATTCGCTGCGACTTCCATTCCTACTCATGCTACAGAAGTCTCTGCGACCTCCATTCCTACTCATGCTACAGAAGTCTCTGCGACTTCCATTTCTACTCATGCTACAGAAGTCTCTGCGACTTCCATTCCTACTCATGCTACAGAAGTCTCTGCGACTTCCATTTCTACTCATGCTACAGAAGTCTCTGCGACTTCCATTCCTACTCATGCTACAGAAGTCTCTGCGACTTCCATTCCTACTCATGCTACAGAAGTCGCTGCGACTTCCATTCCTACTCATGCTATAGAAGTCTCTGCGACTTCCATTCCTACTCATGCTACAGAAGTCTCTGCGACTTCCATTTCTAATCATGCTACAGAAGTCTCTGCGACTTCCATTCCTACTCATGCTACAGAAGTCTCTGCGACTTCCATTTCTACTCAAGCTACAGAAGTCTCTGCGACTTCCATTCCTACTCATGCTACAGAAGTCTCTGCGACTTCCATTCCTACTCATGCTACAGAACTTGCTGCGACTTCCATTCCTACTCATGCTAAAGAAGTCTCTGCGACTTCCATTCCTACTCATGCTACAGAAGTCTCTGCGACTTCCATTCCTACTCATGCTACAGAACTCTCTGCGACTTCCATTCCTACTCATGCTACAGAAGTCTCTGCGACTTCCATTCCTACTCATGCTACAGAAGTCTCTGCGACTTCCATTACTACTCATGCTACAGAAGTCTCTGCGACTTCCATTCCTACTCATGCTACAGAAGTCTCTGCGACTTCCATTCCTACTTATGCTACAGAAGTCTCTGCGACTTCCATTACTACTCATGCTACAGAAGTCTCTGCGACTTCCATTCCTACTCATGCTATAGAAGTCGCTGCGACTTCCATTCCTACTCATGCTACAGAAGTCTCTGCGACTTCCATTCCTACTCATGCTACAGAAGTCTCTGCGACTTCCATTCCTACTCATGCTACAGAAGTCTCTGCGACTTCCATTCCTACTCAAGCTACAGAAGTCTCTGCGACTTCCATTCCTACTCAAGCTACAGAAGTCGCTGCGACTTCCATTCCTACTCATGCTACAGAAGTCTCTGTGACTTCCATTCCTACTCATGCTACAGAAGTCTCTGCGACTTCCATTCCTACTCATGCTACAGAAGTCTCTGCGACTTCCATTCCTACTCATGCTACAGAAGTCTCTGCGACTTCCATTCCTACTCAAGCTACAGAAGTCGCTGCGACTTCCATTCCTACTCAAGCTACAGAAGTCTCTGCGACTTCCATTCCTACTCATGCTACAGAAGTCTCTGCGACTTCCATTCCTACTCATGCTACAGAAGTCTCTGCGACTTCCATTCCTACTCATGCTACAGAAGTCTCTGCGACTTCCATTCCTACTCAAGCTACAGAAGTCTCTGCGACTTCCATTCCTACTCATGCTATAGAAGCCTCTGCAACTTCCATTCCTACTCATGCTACAGAAGTCTCTGCGACTTCCATTCCTACTCAAGCTACAGAAGTCGCTGCGACTTCCATTCCTACTCAAGCTACAGAAGTCTCTGCGACTTCCATTCCTACTCATGCTACAGAAGTCTCTGCGACTTCCATTCCTACTCATGCTATAGAAGTCTCTGCGACTTCCATTCCTACTCATGCTATAGAAGACTCTGCGACTTCCATTCCTACTCATGCTATAGAAGTCTCTGCGACTTCCATTCCTACTCATGCTACAGAAGTCTCTGCGACTTCCATTCCTACTCAAGCTACAGAAGTCTCTGCGACTTCCATTCCTACTCAAGCTACAGAATTCGCTGCGACTTCCATTCCTACTCATGCTACAGAAGTCTCTGCGACTTCCATTCCTACTCATGCTACAGAAGTCTCTGCGACTTCCATTCCTACTCATGCTAGAGAAGTCTCTGCGACTTCCATTCCTACTCAACCTACAGAAGTCTCTGCGACTTCCATTCCTACTCATGCTACAGAAGTCTCTGCGACTTCCATTCCTACTCATGCTACAGAAGTCTCTGCGACTTCCATTAGTACTCATGCTACAGAAGTCTCTGCGACTTCCATTCCTACTCATGCTACAGAAGTCTCTGCGACTTCCATTCCTACTTATGCTACAGAAGTCTCTGCGACTTCCATTACTACTCATGCTACAGAAGTCTCTGCGACTTCCATTCCTACTCATGCTATAGAAGTCGCTGCGACTTCCATTCCTACTCATGCTACAGAAGTCTCTGCGACTTCCATTCCTACTCATGCTACAGAAGTCTCTGCGACTTCCATTCCTACTCATGCTACAGAAGTCTCTGCGACTTCCATTCCTACTCAAGCTACAGAAGTCTCTGCGACTTCCATTCCTACTCATGCTATAGAAGCCTCTGCGACTTCCATTCCTACTCATGCTACAGAAGTCTCTGCGACTTCCATTCCTACTCAAGCTACAGAAGTCGCTGCGACTTCCATTCCTACTCAAGCTACAGAAGTCTCTGCGACTTCCATTCCTACTCATGCTACAGAAGTCTCTGCGACTTCCATTCCTACTCATGCTACAGAAGTCTCTGCGACTTCCATTCCTACTCATGCTACAGAAGTCTCTGCGACTTCCATTCCTACTCAAGCTACAGAAGTCTCTGCGACTTCCATTCCTACTCATGCTATAGAAGCCTCTGCGACTTCCATTCCTACTCATGCTACAGAAGTCTCTGCGACTTCCATTCCTACTCAAGCTACAGAAGTCGCTGCGACTTCCATTCCTACTCAAGCTACAGAAGTCTCTGCGACTTCCATTCCTACTCATGCTACAGAAGTCTCTGCGACTTCCATTCCTACTCATGCTATAGAAGTCTCTGCGACTTCCATTCCTACTCATGCTATAGAAGACTCTGCGACTTCCATTCCTACTCATGCTATAGAAGTCTCTGCGACTTCCATTCCTACTCATGCTACAGAAGTCTCTGCGACTTCCATTCCTACTCAAGCTACAGAAGTCTCTGCGACTTCCATTCCTACTCAAGCTACAGAATTCGCTGCGACTTCCATTCCTACTCATGCTACAGAAGTCTCTGCGACTTCCATTTCTACTCATGCTACAGAAGTCTCTGCGACTTCCATTCCTACTCATGCTACAGAAGTCTCTGCGACTTCCATTCCTACTCATGCTAGAGAAGTCTCTGCGACTTCCATTCCTACTCAAGCTACAGAAGTCTCTGCGACTTCCATTCCTACTCAAGCTACAGAAGTCGCTGCGACTTCCATTCCTACTCATGCTACAGAAGTCTCTGCGACTTCCATTCCTACTCATGCTACAGAAGTCTCTGTGACTTCCATTCCTACTCATGCTATAGAAGTCTCAGCGACTTCCATTCCTACTCATGCTACAGAAGTCTCTGCGACTTCCATTCCTACTCATGCTACAGAAGTCTCTGCGACTTCCATTTCTACTCATGCTACAGAAGTCTCTGCGACTTCCATTCCTACTCATGCTACAGAAGTCTCTGCGACTTCCATTCCTACTCATGCTACAGAAGTCGCTGCGACTTCCATTCCTACTCATGCTATAGAAGTCTCTGCGACTTCCATTCCTACTCATGCTACAGAAGTCTCTGCGACTTCCATTTCTAATCATGCTACAGAAGTCTCTGCGACTTCCATTCCTACTCATGCTACAGAAGTCTCTGCGACTTCCATTTCTACTCAAGCTACAGAAGTCTCTGCGACTTCCATTCCTACTCATGCTACAGAAGTCTCTGCGACTTCCATTCCTACTCATGCTACAGAACTTGCTGCGACTTCCATTCCTACTCATGCTACAGAAGTCTCTGCGACTTCCATTCCTACTCATGCTACAGAAGTCTCTGCGACTTCCATTCCTACTCATGCTACAGAACTCTCTGCGACTTCCATTCCTACTCATGCTACAGAAGTCTCTGCGACTTCCATTCCTACTCATGCTACAGAAGTCTCTGCGACTTCCATTACTACTCATGCTACAGAAGTCTCTGCGACTTCCATTCCTACTCATGCTACAGAAGTCTCTGCGACTTCCATTCCTACTTATGCTACAGAAGTCTCTGCGACTTCCATTACTACTCATGCTACAGAAGTCTCTGCGACTTCCATTCCTACTCATGCTATAGAAGTCGCTGCGACTTCCATTCCTACTCATGCTACAGAAGTCTCTGCGACTTCCATTCCTACTCATGCTACAGAAGTCTCTGCGACTTCCATTCCTACTCATGCTACAGAAGTCTCTGCGACTTCCATTCCTACTCAAGCTACAGAAGTCTCTGCGACTTCCATTCCTACTCATGCTATAGAAGCCTCTGCGACTTCCATTCCTACTCATGCTACAGAAGTCTCTGCGACTTCCATTCCTACTCAAGCTACAGAAGTCGCTGCGACTTCCATTCCTACTCAAGCTACAGAAGTCTCTGCGACTTCCATTCCTACTCATGCTACAGAAGTCTCTGCGACTTCCATTCCTACTCATGCTATAGAAGTCTCTGCGACTTCCATTCCTACTCATGCTATAGAAGACTCTGCGACTTCCATTCCTACTCATGCTATAGAAGTCTCTGCGACTTCCATTCCTACTCATGCTACAGAAGTCTCTGCGACTTCCATTCCTACTCAAGCTACAGAAGTCTCTGCGACTTCCATTCCTACTCAAGCTACAGAATTCGCTGCGACTTCCATTCCTACTCATGCTACAGAAGTCTCTGCGACTTCCATTTCTACTCATGCTACAGAAGTCTCTGCGACTTCCATTCCTACTCATGCTACAGAAGTCTCTGCGACTTCCATTCCTACTCATGCTAGAGAAGTCTCTGCGACTTCCATTCCTACTCAAGCTACAGAAGTCTCTGCGACTTCCATTCCTACTCAAGCTACAGAAGTCGCTGCGACTTCCATTCCTACTCATGCTACAGAAGTCTCTGCGACTTCCATTCCTACTCAAGCTACAGAAGTCGCTGCGACCTCCATTCCTACTCATGCTACAGAAGTCTCTGCGACTTCCATTCCTACTCATGCTACAGAAGTCTCTGCGACTTCCATTCCTACTCATGCTATAGAAGCCTCTGCGACTTCCATTCCTACTCATGCTACAGAAGTCTCTGCGACTTCCATTCCTACTCAAGCTACAGAAGTCGCTGCGACTTCCATTCCTACTCAAGCTACAGAAGTCTCTGCGACTTCCATTCCTACTCATGCTACAGAAGTCTCTGCGACTTCCATTCCTACTCATGCTATAGAAGTCTCTGCGACTTCCATTCCTACTCATGCTATAGAAGACTCTGCGACTTCCATTCCTACTCATGCTATAGAAGTCTCTGCGACTTCCATTCCTACTCATGCTACAGAAGTCTCTGCGACTTCCATTCCTACTCAAGCTACAGAAGTCTCTGCGACTTCCATTCCTACTCAAGCTACAGAATTCGCTGCGACTTCCATTCCTACTCATGCTACAGAAGTCTCTGCGACCTCCATTCCTACTCATGCTACAGAAGTCTCTGCGACTTCCATTTCTACTCATGCTACAGAAGTCTCTGCGACTTCCATTCCTACTCATGCTACAGAAGTCTCTGCGACTTCCATTTCTACTCATGCTACAGAAGTCTCTGCGACTTCCATTCCTACTCATGCTACAGAAGTCTCTGCGACTTCCATTCCTACTCATGCTACAGAAGTCGCTGCGACTTCCATTCCTACTCATGCTATAGAAGTCTCTGCGACTTCCATTCCTACTCATGCTACAGAAGTCTCTGCGACTTCCATTTCTAATCATGCTACAGAAGTCTCTGCGACTTCCATTCCTACTCATGCTACAGAAGTCTCTGCGACTTCCATTTCTACTCAAGCTACAGAAGTCTCTGCGACTTCCATTCCTACTCATGCTACAGAAGTCTCTGCGACTTCCATTCCTACTCATGCTACAGAACTTGCTGCGACTTCCATTCCTACTCATGCTACAGAAGTCTCTGCGACTTCCATTTCTACTCATGCTACAGAAGTCTCTGCGACTTCCATTCCTACTCATGCTACAGAAGTCTCTGCGACTTCCATTCCTACTCATGCTAGAGAAGTCTCTGCGACTTCCATTCCTACTCAAGCTACAGAAGTCTCTGCGACTTCCATTCCTACTCAAGCTACAGAAGTCGCTGCGACTTCCATTCCTACTCATGCTACAGAAGTCTCTGCGACTTCCATTCCTACTCATGCTACAGAAGTCTCTGCGACTTCCATTCCTACTCATGCTACAGAAGTCTCTGTGACTTCCATTCCTACTCATGCTATAGAAGTCTCAGCGACTTCCATTCCTACTCATGCTACAGAAGTCTCTGCGACTTCCATTCCTACTCATGCTACAGAAGTCTCTGCGACTTCCATTTCTACTCATGCTACAGAAGTCTCTGCGACTTCCATTCCTACTCATGCTACAGAAGTCTCTGCGACTTCCATTCCTACTCATGCTACAGAAGTCGCTGCGACTTCCATTCCTACTCATGCTATAGAAGTCTCTGCGACTTCCATTCCTACTCATGCTACAGAAGTCTCTGCGACTTCCATTTCTAATCATGCTACAGAAGTCTCTGCGACTTCCATTCCTACTCATGCTACAGAAGTCTCTGCGACTTCCATTTCTACTCAAGCTACAGAAGTCTCTGCGACTTCCATTCCTACTCATGCTACAGAAGTCTCTGCGACTTCCATTCCTACTCATGCTACAGAACTTGCTGCGACTTCCATTCCTACTCATGCTACAGAAGTCTCTGCGACTTCCATTCCTACTCATGCTACAGAAGTCTCTGCGACTTCCATTCCTACTCATGCTACAGAACTCTCTGCGACTTCCATTCCTACTCATGCTACAGAAGTCTCTGCGACTTCCATTCCTACTCATGCTACAGAAGTCTCTGCGACTTCCATTACTACTCATGCTACAGAAGTCTCTGCGACTTCCATTCCTACTCATGCTACAGAAGTCTCTGCGACTTCCATTCCTACTTATGCTACAGAAGTCTCTGCGACTTCCATTACTACTCATGCTACAGAAGTCTCTGCGACTTCCATTCCTACTCATGCTATAGAAGTCGCTGCGACTTCCATTCCTACTCATGCTACAGAAGTCTCTGCGACTTCCATTCCTACTCATGCTACAGAAGTCTCTGCGACTTCCATTCCTACTCATGCTACAGAAGTCTCTGCGACTTCCATTCCTACTCAAGCTACAGAAGTCTCTGCGACTTCCATTCCTACTCATGCTATAGAAGCCTCTGCGACTTCCATTCCTACTCATGCTACAGAAGTCTCTGCGACTTCCATTCCTACTCAAGCTACAGAAGTCGCTGCGACTTCCATTCCTACTCAAGCTACAGAAGTCTCTGCGACTTCCATTCCTACTCATGCTACAGAAGTCTCTGCGACTTCCATTCCTACTCATGCTATAGAAGTCTCTGCGACTTCCATTCCTACTCATGCTATAGAAGACTCTGCGACTTCCATTCCTACTCATGCTATAGAAGTCTCTGCGACTTCCATTCCTACTCATGCTACAGAAGTCTCTGCGACTTCCATTCCTACTCAAGCTACAGAAGTCTCTGCGACTTCCATTCCTACTCAAGCTACAGAATTCGCTGCGACTTCCATTCCTACTCATGCTACAGAAGTCTCTGCGACTTCCATTTCTACTCATGCTACAGAAGTCTCTGCGACTTCCATTCCTACTCATGCTACAGAAGTCTCTGCGACTTCCATTCCTACTCATGCTAGAGAAGTCTCTGCGACTTCCATTCCTACTCAAGCTACAGAAGTCTCTGCGACTTCCATTCCTACTCAAGCTACAGAAGTCGCTGCGACTTCCATTCCTACTCATGCTACAGAAGTCTCTGCGACTTCCATTCCTACTCAAGCTACAGAAGTCGCTGCGACCTCCATTCCTACTCATGCTACAGAAGTCTCTGCGACTTCCATTCCTACTCATGCTACAGAAGTCTCTGCGACTTCCATTCCTACTCATGCTATAGAAGCCTCTGCGACTTCCATTCCTACTCATGCTACAGAAGTCTCTGCGACTTCCATTCCTACTCAAGCTACAGAAGTCGCTGCGACTTCCATTCCTACTCAAGCTACAGAAGTCTCTGCGACTTCCATTCCTACTCATGCTACAGAAGTCTCTGCGACTTCCATTCCTACTCATGCTATAGAAGTCTCTGCGACTTCCATTCCTACTCATGCTATAGAAGACTCTGCGACTTCCATTCCTACTCATGCTACAGAAGTCTCTGCGACTTCCATTCCTACTCAAGCTACAGAAGTCTCTGCGACTTCCATTCCTACTCAAGCTACAGAATTCGCTGCGACTTCCATTCCTACTCATGCTACAGAAGTCTCTGCGACCTCCATTCCTACTCATGCTACAGAAGTCTCTGCGACTTCCATTTCTACTCATGCTACAGAAGTCTCTGCGACTTCCATTCCTACTCATGCTACAGAAGTCTCTGCGACTTCCATTTCTACTCATGCTACAGAAGTCTCTGCGACTTCCATTCCTACTCATGCTACAGAAGTCTCTGCGACTTCCATTCCTACTCATGCTACAGAAGTCGCTGCGACTTCCATTCCTACTCATGCTATAGAAGTCTCTGCGACTTCCATTCCTACTCATGCTACAGAAGTCTCTGCGACTTCCATTTCTAATCATGCTACAGAAGTCTCTGCGACTTCCATTCCTACTCATGCTACAGAAGTCTCTGCGACTTCCATTTCTACTCAAGCTACAGAAGTCTCTGCGACTTCCATTCCTACTCATGCTACAGAAGTCTCTGCGACTTCCATTCCTACTCATGCTACAGAACTTGCTGCGACTTCCATTCCTACTCATGCTACAGAAGTCTCTGCGACTTCCATTCCTACTCATGCTACAGAAGTCTCTGCGACTTCCATTCCTACTCATGCTACAGAACTCTCTGCGACTTCCATTCCTACTCATGCTACAGAAGTCTCTGCGACTTCCATTCCTACTCATGCTACAGAAGTCTCTGCGACTTCCATTACTACTCATGCTACAGAAGTCTCTGCGACTTCCATTCCTACTCATGCTACAGAAGTCTCTGCGATTTCCATTCCTACTTATGCTACAGAAGTCTCTGCGACTTCCATTCCTACTCATGCTACAGAAGTCTCTGCGACTTCCATTCCTACTCATGCTACAGAAGTCTCTGCGACTTCCATTACTACTCATGCTACAGAAGTCTCTGCGACTTCCATTCCTACTCATGCTACAGAAGTCTCTGCGACTTCTATTCCTACTCATGCTACAGAAGTCTCTGCGACTTCCATTTCTACTCAAGCTACAGAAGTCTCTGCGACTTCCATTCCTACTCATGCTACAGAAGTCGCTGCGACTTCCATTCCTACTCATACTACAGAACTCGCTGCGACTTCCATTCCTACTCATGCTACAGAACTCACTGCGACTTCCATTCCTACTCATGCTACAGAAGTCTCTGCGACTTCCATTCCTACTCATGCTACAGAACTCGCTGCGACTTCCATTCCTACTCATACTACAGAACTCGCTGCGACTTCCATTCCTACTCATGCTACAGAACTTGCTGCGACTTCCATTCCTACTCATGCTACAGAAGTCTCTGCGACTTCCATTCCTACTCAAGCTACAGAAGTCGCTGCGACCTCCATTCCTACTCATGCTACAGAAGTCTCTGCGACTTCCATTTCTACACATGCTACAGAAGTCTCTGCGACTTCCATTCCTACTCATGCTACAGAAGTCTCTGCGACTTCCATTTCTACTCAAGCTACAGAAGTCTCTGCGACTTCCATTCCTACTCATGCTACAGAAGTCTCTGCGACTTCCATTCCTACTCATGCTACAGAAGTCGCTGCGACTTCCATTCCTACTCATGCTACAGAAGTCTCTGCGACTTCCATTCCTACTCATGCTACAGAAGTCTCTGCGACTTCCATTCCTACTCATGCTATAGAAGCCTCTGCGACTTCCATTCCTACTCATGCTACAGAAGTCTCTGCGACTTCCATTCCTACTCAAGCTACAGAAGTCGCTGCGACTTCCATTCCTACTCAAGCTACAGAAGTCTCTGCGACTTCCATTCCTACTCATGCTACAGAAGTCTCTGCGACTTCCATTCCTACTCATGCTATAGAAGTCTCTGCGACTTCCATTCCTACTCATGCTATAGAAGACTCTGCGACTTCCATTCCTACTCATGCTACAGAAGTCTCTGCGACTTCCATTCCTACTCAAGCTACAGAAGTCTCTGCGACTTCCATTCCTACTCAAGCTACAGAATTCGCTGCGACTTCCATTCCTACTCATGCTACAGAAGTCTCTGCGACCTCCATTCCTACTCATGCTACAGAAGTCTCTGCGACTTCCATTTCTACTCATGCTACAGAAGTCTCTGCGACTTCCATTCCTACTCATGCTACAGAAGTCTCTGCGACTTCCATTTCTACTCATGCTACAGAAGTCTCTGCGACTTCCATTCCTACTCATGCTACAGAAGTCTCTGCGACTTCCATTCCTACTCATGCTACAGAAGTCGCTGCGACTTCCATTCCTACTCATGCTATAGAAGTCTCTGCGACTTCCATTCCTACTCATGCTACAGAAGTCTCTGCGACTTCCATTTCTAATCATGCTACAGAAGTCTCTGCGACTTCCATTCCTACTCATGCTACAGAAGTCTCTGCGACTTCCATTTCTACTCAAGCTACAGAAGTCTCTGCGACTTCCATTCCTACTCATGCTACAGAAGTCTCTGCGACTTCCATTCCTACTCATGCTACAGAACTTGCTGCGACTTCCATTCCTACTCATGCTACAGAAGTCTCTGCGACTTCCATTCCTACTCATGCTACAGAAGTCTCTGCGACTTCCATTCCTACTCATGCTACAGAACTCTCTGCGACTTCCATTCCTACTCATGCTACAGAAGTCTCTGCGACTTCCATTCCTACTCATGCTACAGAAGTCTCTGCGACTTCCATTACTACTCATGCTACAGAAGTCTCTGCGACTTCCATTCCTACTCATGCTACAGAAGTCTCTGTGACTTTCATTCCTACTTATGCTACAGAAGTCTCTGCGACTTCCATTCCTACTCATGCTACAGAAGTCTCTGCGACTTCCATTCCTACTCATGCTACAGAAGTCTCTGCGACTTCCATTACTACTCATGCTACAGAAGTCTCTGCGACTTCCATTCCTACTCATGCTACAGAAGTCTCTGCGACTTCTATTCCTACTCATGCTACAGAAGTCTCTGCGACTTCCATTTCTACTCAAGCTACAGAAGTCTCTGCGACTTCCATTCCTACTCATGCTACAGAAGTCGCTGCGACTTCCATTCCTACTCATACTACAGAACTCGCTGCGACTTCCATTCCTACTCATGCTACAGAACTCACTGCGACTTCCATTCCTACTCATGCTACAGAAGTCTCTGCGACTTCCATTCCTACTCATGCTACAGAACTCGCTGCGACTTCCATTCCTACTCATACTACAGAACTCGCTGCGACTTCCATTCCTACTCATGCTACAGAACTTGCTGCGACTTCCATTCCTACTCATGCTACAGAAGTCTCTGCGACTTCCATTCCTACTCAAGCTACAGAAGTCGCTGCGACCTCCATTCCTACTCATGCTACAGAAGTCTCTGCGACTTCCATTTCTACACATGCTACAGAAGTCTCTGCGACTTCCATTCCTACTCATGCTACAGAAGTCTCTGCGACTTCCATTTCTACTCAAGCTACAGAAGTCTCTGCGACTTCCATTCCTACTCATGCTACAGAAGTCTCTGCGACTTCCATTCCTACTCATGCTACAGAAGTCGCTGCGACTTCCATTCCTACTCATGCTATAGAAGTCTCTGCGACTTCCATTCCTACTCATGCTACAGAAGTCTCTGCGACTTCCATTCCTACTCATGCTACAGAAGTCTCTGCGACTTCCATTTCTACTCAAGCTACAGAAGTCTCTGCGACTTCCATTCCTACTCATGCTACAGAAGTCTCTGCGACTTCCATTCCTACTCATGCTACAGAAGTCTCTGCGACTTCCATTCCTACTCATGCTACAGAACTCGCTGCGACTTCCATTCCTACTCATACTACAGAACTCGCTGCGACTTCCATTCCTACTCATGCTACAGAACTTGCTGCGACTTCCATTCCTACTCATGCTACAGAAGTCTCTGCGACTTCCATTCCTACTCATGCTACAGAAGTCGCTGCGACTTCTATTCCTGCTCATGCTACAGAAGTCTCTGCAACTTCCATTCCTACTCATGCTACAGAAGTCTCTGCGACTTCCATTCCTACTCATGCTACAGAAGTCTCTGCGACTTCCATTCCTACTCATGCTATAGAAGTCGCTGCGACTTCCATTCCTACTCATGCTACAGAAGTCTGTGCGACTTCCATTCCTACTCAAGCTACAGAAGTCTCTGCGACTTCCATTCCTACTCAAGCTACAGAAGTCTCTGCGACTTCCATTCCTACTCATGCTATAGAAGTCTCTGCGACTTCCATTCCTACTCATGCTATAGAAGTCTCTGCGACTTCCATTCCTACTCATGCTATAGAAGTCGCTGCGACTTCCATTCCTACTCATGCTACAGAAGTCTCTGCGACTTCCATTCCTACTTAAGCTACAGAAGTCGCTGCGACTTCTATTCCTGCTCATGCTACAGAAGTCTCTGCGACTTCCATTCCTACTCATGCTACAGAAGTCTCTGCGACTTCCATTCCTACTCATGCTACAGAAGTCTCTGCGACTTCCATTCCTACTCATGCTACAGAAGTCTCTGCGACTTCCATTCCTACTCATGCTACAGAAGTCTCTGCGACTTGCATTCCTACTCATGCTACAGAAGTCTCTGTGACTTCCATTCCTACTCATGCTACAGAAGTCTCTGCGACTTCCATTCCTACTCATGCTACAGAAGTCTCTGCGACTTCCATTCCTACTCATGCTACAGAAGTCTCTGTGACTTCCATTCCTACTCATGCTACAGAAGTCTCTGCGACTTGCATTCCTACTCATGCTACAGAAGTCTCTGTGACTTCCATTCCTACTCATGCTACAGAAGTCTCTGCGACTTCCATTCCTACTCATGCTACAGAAGTCTCTGCGACTTCCATTCCTACTCATGCTATAGAAGTCGCTGCGACTTCCATTCCTACTCATGCTACAGAAGTCTCTGCGACTTCCATTCCTACTCAAGCTACAGAAGTCGCTGCGACTTCTATTCCTGCTCATGCTACAGAAGTCTCTGCGACTTCCATTCCTACTCATGCTACAGAAGTCTCTGCGACTTCCATTCCTACTCATGCTACAGAAGTCTCTGCGACTTCCATTCCTACTCATGCTATAGAAGTCGCTGCGACTTCCATTCCTACTCATGCTATAGAAGTCGCTGCGACTTCCATTCCTACTCATGCTACAGAAGTCTCTGCGACTTCCATTCCTACTCATGCTATAGAAGTCGCTGCGACTTCCATTCCTACTCATGCTATAGAAGTCGCTGCGACTTCCATTCCTACTCATGCTATAGAAGTCGCTGCGACTTCCATTCCTACTCATGCTATAGAAGTCTCTGCGACTTCCATTCCTACTCAAGCTACAGAAGTCTCTGCGACTTCCATTCCTACTCATGCTATAGAAGTCGCTGCGACTTCCATTCCTACTCATGCTATAGAAGTCGCTGCGACTTCCATTCCTACTCATGCTATAGAAGTCGCTGCGACTTCCATTCCTACTCATGCTATAGAAGTCTCTGCGACTTCCATTCCTACTCATGCTACAGAAGTCTCTGCGACTTCCATTCCTACTCATGCTATAGAAGTCTCTGCGACTTCCATTCCTACTCATGCTATAGAAGTCGCTGCGACTTCCATTCCTACTCATGCTATAGAAGTCTCTGCGACTTCCATTCCTACTCATGCTACAGAAGTCTCTGCGACTTCCATTCCTACTCATGCTATAGAAGTCGCTGCGACTTCCATTCCTACTCATGCTATAGACGTCGCTGCGACTTCCATTCCTACTCATGCTATAGAAGTCGCTGCGACTTCCATTCCTACTCATGCTATAGAAGTCTCTGCGACTTCCATTCCTACTCATGCTATAGAAGTCGCTGCGACTTCCATTCCTACTCATGCTACAGAAGTCTCTGCGACTTCCATTCCTACTCATGCTACAGAAGTCGCTGCGACTTCCATTCCTACTCATGCTACAGAAGTCTCTGCGACTTCCATTCCTACTCATGCTACAGAAGTCTCTGCGACTTCCATTCCTACTCATGCTATAGAAGTCGCTGCGACTTCCATTCCTACTCATGCTACAGAAGTCTCTGCGACTTCCATTCCTACTCATGCTATAGAAGTCGCTGCGACTTCCATTCCTACTCAAGCTACAGAAGTCTCTGCGACTTCCATTCCTACTCATGCTACAGAAGTCGCTGCGACTTCCATTCCTACTCATGCTACAGAAGTCTCTGCGACTTCCATTCCTACTCATACTACAGAACTCGCTGCGACTTCCATTCCTACTCATGCTACAGAAGTCTCTGCGACTTCCATTCCTACTCATGCTACAGAAGTCTCTGCGACTTCCATTCCTACTCATGCTATAGAAGTCTCTGCGACTTCCATTCCTACTCATGCTATAGAAGTCGCTGCGACTTCCATTCCTACTCATGCTATAGAAGTCGCTGCGACTTCCATTCCTACTCATGCTATAGAAGTCGCTGCGACTTCCATTCCTACTCATGCTATAGAAGTCTCTGCGACTTCCATTCCTACTCATGCTATAGAAGTCTCTGCGACTTCCATTCCTACTCATGCTACAGAACTCGCTGCGACTTCCATTCCTACTCATGCTACAGAAGTCTCTGCGACTTCCATTCCTACTCATGCTACAGAAGTCTCTGCGACTTCCATTCCTACTCAAGCTACAGAAGTCGCTGCGACTTCCATTCCTACTCATGCTACAGAAGTCTCTGCGACTTCCATTCCTACTCAAGCTACGGAAGTCGCTGCGACCTCCATTCCTACTCATGCTACAGAAGTCTCTGCGACTTCCATTTCTACTCATGCTACAGAAGTCTCTGCGACTTCCATTCCTACTCATGCTACAGAAGTCTCTGCGACTTCCATTTCTACTCAAGCTACAGAAGTCTCTGCAACTTCCATTCCTACTCATGCTACAGAAGTCTCTGCGACTTCCATTCCTACTCATGCTACAGAAGTTGCTGCGACTTCCATTCCTACTCAAGCTACAGAAGTCTCTGCGACTTCCATTCCTACTCATGCTACAGAAGTCTCTGCGACTTCCATTCCTACTCATGCTACAGAAGTCGCTGCGACTTCCATTCCTACTCATGCTACAGAAGTCTCTGCGACTTCCATTCCTACTCATGCTACAGAAGTCTCTGCGACTTCCATTCCTACTCATGCTATAGAAGCCTCTGCGACTTCCATTCCTACTCATGCTACAGAAGTCTCTGCGACTTCCATTCCTACTCAAGCTACAGAAGTCGCTGCGACTTCCATTCCTACTCAAGCTACAGAAGTCTCTGCGACTTCCATTCCTACTCATGCTACAGAAGTCTCTGCGACTTCCATTCCTACTCATGCTATAGAAGTCTCTGCGACTTCCATTCCTACTCATGCTATAGAAGACTCTGCGACTTCCATTCCTACTCATGCTACAGAAGTCTCTGCGACTTCCATTCCTACTCAAGCTACAGAAGTCTCTGCGACTTCCATTCCTACTCAAGCTACAGAATTCGCTGCGACTTCCATTCCTACTCATGCTACAGAAGTCTCTGCGACCTCCATTCCTACTCATGCTACAGAAGTCTCTGCGACTTCCATTTCTACTCATGCTACAGAAGTCTCTGCGACTTCCATTCCTACTCATGCTACAGAAGTCTCTGCGACTTCCATTTCTACTCATGCTACAGAAGTCTCTGCGACTTCCATTCCTACTCATGCTACAGAAGTCTCTGCGACTTCCATTCCTACTCATGCTACAGAAGTCGCTGCGACTTCCATTCCTACTCATGCTATAGAAGTCTCTGCGACTTCCATTCCTACTCATGCTACAGAAGTCTCTGCGACTTCCATTTCTAATCATGCTACAGAAGTCTCTGCGACTTCCATTCCTACTCATGCTACAGAAGTCTCTGCGACTTCCATTTCTACTCAAGCTACAGAAGTCTCTGCGACTTCCATTCCTACTCATGCTACAGAAGTCTCTGCGACTTCCATTCCTACTCATGCTACAGAACTTGCTGCGACTTCCATTCCTACTCATGCTACAGAAGTCTCTGCGACTTCCATTCCTACTCATGCTACAGAAGTCTCTGCGACTTCCATTCCTACTCATGCTACAGAACTCTCTGCGACTTCCATTCCTACTCATGCTACAGAAGTCTCTGCGACTTCCATTCCTACTCATGCTACAGAAGTCTCTGCGACTTCCATTACTACTCATGCTACAGAAGTCTCTGCGACTTCCATTCCTACTCATGCTACAGAAGTCTCTGTGACTTTCATTCCTACTTATGCTACAGAAGTCTCTGCGACTTCCATTCCTACTCATGCTACAGAAGTCTCTGCGACTTCCATTCCTACTCATGCTACAGAAGTCTCTGCGACTTCCATTACTACTCATGCTACAGAAGTCTCTGCGACTTCCATTCCTACTCATGCTACAGAAGTCTCTGCGACTTCTATTCCTACTCATGCTACAGAAGTCTCTGCGACTTCCATTTCTACTCAAGCTACAGAAGTCTCTGCGACTTCCATTCCTACTCATGCTACAGAAGTCGCTGCGACTTCCATTCCTACTCATACTACAGAACTCGCTGCGACTTCCATTCCTACTCATGCTACAGAACTCACTGCGACTTCCATTCCTACTCATGCTACAGAAGTCTCTGCGACTTCCATTCCTACTCATGCTACAGAACTCGCTGCGACTTCCATTCCTACTCATACTACAGAACTCGCTGCGACTTCCATTCCTACTCATGCTACAGAACTTGCTGCGACTTCCATTCCTACTCATGCTACAGAAGTCTCTGCGACTTCCATTCCTACTCAAGCTACAGAAGTCGCTGCGACCTCCATTCCTACTCATGCTACAGAAGTCTCTGCGACTTCCATTTCTACACATGCTACAGAAGTCTCTGCGACTTCCATTCCTACTCATGCTACAGAAGTCTCTGCGACTTCCATTTCTACTCAAGCTACAGAAGTCTCTGCGACTTCCATTCCTACTCATGCTACAGAAGTCGCTGCGACTTCCATTCCTACTCATGCTATAGAAGTCTCTGCGACTTCCATTCCTACTCATGCTACAGAAGTCTCTGCGACTTCCATTCCTACTCATGCTACAGAAGTCTCTGCGACTTCCATTTCTACTCAAGCTACAGAAGTCTCTGCGACTTCCATTCCTACTCATGCTACAGAAGTCTCTGCGACTTCCATTCCTACTCATGCTACAGAAGTCTCTGCGACTTCCATTCCTACTCATGCTACAGAACTCGCTGCGACTTCCATTCCTACTCATACTACAGAACTCGCTGCGACTTCCATTCCTACTCATGCTACAGAACTTGCTGCGACTTCCATTCCTACTCATGCTACAGAAGTCTCTGCGACTTCCATTCCTACTCATGCTACAGAAGTCGCTGCGACTTCTATTCCTGCTCATGCTACAGAAGTCTCTGCAACTTCCATTCCTACTCATGCTACAGAAGTCTCTGCGACTTCCATTCCTACTCATGCTACAGAAGTCTCTGCGACTTCCATTCCTACTCATGCTATAGAAGTCGCTGCGACTTCCATTCCTACTCATGCTACAGAAGTCTGTGCGACTTCCATTCCTACTCAAGCTACAGAAGTCTCTGCGACTTCCATTCCTACTCAAGCTACAGAAGTCTCTGCGACTTCCATTCCTACTCATGCTATAGAAGTCTCTGCGACTTCCATTCCTACTCATGCTATAGAAGTCTCTGCGACTTCCATTCCTACTCATGCTATAGAAGTCGCTGCGACTTCCATTCCTACTCATGCTACAGAAGTCTCTGCGACTTCCATTCCTACTTAAGCTACAGAAGTCGCTGCGACTTCTATTCCTGCTCATGCTACAGAAGTCTCTGCGACTTCCATTCCTACTCATGCTACAGAAGTCTCTGCGACTTCCATTCCTACTCATGCTACAGAAGTCTCTGCGACTTCCATTCCTACTCATGCTACAGAAGTCTCTGTGACTTCCATTCCTACTCATGCTACAGAAGTCTCTGCGACTTGCATTCCTACTCATGCTACAGAAGTCTCTGTGACTTCCATTCCTACTCATGCTACAGAAGTCTCTGCGACTTCCATTCCTACTCATGCTACAGAAGTCTCTGCGACTTCCATTCCTACTCATGCTATAGAAGTCGCTGCGACTTCCATTCCTACTCATGCTACAGAAGTCTCTGCAACTTCCATTCCTACTCAAGCTACAGAAGTCGCTGCGACTTCTATTCCTGCTCATGCTACAGAAGTCTCTGCGACTTCCATTCCTACTCATGCTACAGAAGTCTCTGCGACTTCCATTCCTACTCATGCTACAGAAGTCTCTGCGACTTCCATTCCTACTCATGCTATAGAAGTCGCTGCGACTTCCATTCCTACTCATGCTATAGAAGTCGCTGCGACTTCCATTCCTACTCATGCTACAGAAGTCTCTGCGACTTCCATTCCTACTCATGCTATAGAAGTCGCTGCGACTTCCATTCCTACTCATGCTATAGAAGTCGCTGCGACTTCCATTCCTACTCATGCTATAGAAGTCGCTGCGACTTCCATTCCTACTCATGCTATAGAAGTCTCTGCGACTTCCATTCCTACTCAAGCTACAGAAGTCTCTGCGACTTCCATTCCTACTCATGCTATAGAAGTCGCTGCGACTTCCATTCCTACTCATGCTATAGAAGTCGCTGCGACTTCCATTCCTACTCATGCTATAGAAGTCGCTGCGACTTCCATTCCTACTCATGCTATAGAAGTCTCTGCGACTTCCATTCCTACTCATGCTACAGAAGTCTCTGCGACTTCCATTCCTACTCATGCTATAGAAGTCTCTGCGACTTCCATTCCTACTCATGCTATAGAAGTCGCTGCGACTTCCATTCCTACTCATGCTATAGAAGTCTCTGCGACTTCCATTCCTACTCATGCTACAGAAGTCTCTGCGACTTCCATTCCTACTCATGCTATAGAAGTCGCTGCGACTTCCATTCCTACTCATGCTATAGACGTCGCTGCGACTTCCATTCCTACTCATGCTATAGAAGTCGCTGCGACTTCCATTCCTACTCATGCTATAGAAGTCTCTGCGACTTCCATTCCTACTCATGCTATAGAAGTCGCTGCGACTTCCATTCCTACTCATGCTACAGAAGTCTCTGCGACTTCCATTCCTACTCATGCTACAGAAGTCGCTGCGACTTCCATTCCTACTCATGCTACAGAAGTCTCTGCGACTTCCATTCCTACTCATGCTACAGAAGTCTCTGCGACTTCCATTCCTACTCATGCTATAGAAGTCGCTGCGACTTCCATTCCTACTCATGCTACAGAAGTCTCTGCGACTTCCATTCCTACTCATGCTATAGAAGTCGCTGCGACTTCCATTCCTACTCAAGCTACAGAAGTCTCTGCGACTTCCATTCCTACTCATGCTACAGAAGTCGCTGCGACTTCCATTCCTACTCATGCTACAGAAGTCTCTGCGACTTCCATTCCTACTCATACTACAGAACTCGCTGCGACTTCCATTCCTACTCATGCTACAGAAGTCTCTGCGACTTCCATTCCTACTCATGCTACAGAAGTCTCTGCGACTTCCATTCCTACTCATGCTATAGAAGTCTCTGCGACTTCCATTCCTACTCATGCTATAGAAGTCGCTGCGACTTCCATTCCTACTCATGCTATAGAAGTCGCTGCGACTTCCATTCCTACTCATGCTATAGAAGTCGCTGCGACTTCCATTCCTACTCATGCTATAGAAGTCTCTGCGACTTCCATTCCTACTCATGCTATAGAAGTCTCTGCGACTTCCATTCCTACTCATGCTACAGAACTCGCTGCGACTTCCATTCCTACTCATGCTACAGAAGTCTCTGCGACTTCCATTCCTACTCATGCTACAGAAGTCTCTGCGACTTCCATTCCTACTCAAGCTACAGAAGTCGCTGCGACTTCCATTCCTACTCATGCTACAGAAGTCTCTGCGACTTCCATTCCTACTCAAGCTACGGAAGTCGCTGCGACCTCCATTCCTACTCATGCTACAGAAGTCTCTGCGACTTCCATTTCTACTCATGCTACAGAAGTCTCTGCGACTTCCATTCCTACTCATGCTACAGAAGTCTCTGCGACTTCCATTTCTACTCAAGCTACAGAAGTCTCTGCAACTTCCATTCCTACTCATGCTACAGAAGTCTCTGCGACTTCCATTCCTACTCATGCTACAGAAGTTGCTGCGACTTCCATTCCTACTCATGCTACAGAAGTCTCTGCGACTTCCATTTCTACTCAAGCTACAGAAGTCTCTGCGACTTCCATTCCTACTCATGCTACAGAAGTCTCTGCGACTTCCATTCCTACTCATGCTACAGAAGTCTCTGCGACTTCCATTCCTACTCATGCTACAGAAGTCTCTGCGACTTCCATTCCTACTCATGCTACAGAAGTCTCTGCGACTTCCATTCCTACTCATGCTACAGAACTCGCTGCGACTTCCATTCCTACTCATGCTACAGAAGTCTCTGCGACTTCCATTCCTACTCATGCTACAGAAGTCTCTGCGACTTCCATTACTACTCATGCTACAGAAGTCTCTGCGACTTCCATTCCTACTCATGCTACAGAAGTCTCTGCGACTTCCATTCCTACTCATGCTACAGAAGTCTCTGCGACTTCCATTTCTACTCAAGCTACAGAAGTCTCTGCGACTTCCATTCCTACTCATGCTACAGAAGTCGCTGCGACTTCCATTCCTACTCATACTACAGAACTCGCTGCGACTTCCATTCCTACTCAAGCTACGGAAGTCTCTGCGACTTCCATTCCTACTCATACTACAGAACTCGCTGCGACTTCCATTCCTACTCATGCTACAGAAGTCTCTGCGACTTCCATTACTACTCATGCTACAGAAGTCTCTGCGACTTCCATTCCTACTCATGCTACAGAAGTCTCTGCGACTTCCATTCCTACTCATGCTACAGAACTCACTGCGACTTCCATTCCTACTCATGCTACAGAAGTCTCTGCGACTTCCATTCCTACTCATGCTACAGAACTCGCTGCGACTTCCATTCCTACTCATACTACAGAACTCGCTGCGACTTCCATTCCTACTCATGCTACAGAACTTGCTGTGACTTCCATTCCTACTCATGCTACAGAAGTCTCTGCGACTTCCATTCCTACTCATGCTACAGAAGTCTCTGTGACTTCCATTCCTACTCAAGCTACAGAAGTCTCTGCGACTTCCATTCCTACTCAAGCTACAGAAGTCTCTGCGACTTCCATTCCTACTCATGCTACAGAAGTCTCTGCGACTTCCATTCCTGCTCATGCTACAGAAGTCTCTGCGACTTCCATTCCTACTCATGCTACAGAAGTCTCTGCGACTTCCATTCCTACTCAAGCTACAGAAGTCTCTGCGACTTCCATTCCTACTCAAGCTACAGAAGTCTCTGCGACTTCCATTCCTACTCAAGCTACAGAAGTCTCTGCGACTTTCATTCCTACTCAAGCTACAGAAGTCTCTGCGACTTCCATTCCTACTCAAGCTACAGAAGTCTCTGCGACTTCCATTCCTACTCAAGCTACAGAAGTCTCTGCGACTTCCATTCCTACTCAAGCTACAGAAGTCTCTGCGACTTCCATTCCTACTCAAGCTACAGAAGTCTCTGCGACTTCCATTCCTACTCATGCTACAGAAGTCTCTGCGACTTCCATTTCTACTCAAGCTACAGAAGTCTCTGCGACTTCCATTCCTACTCATGCTACAGAAGTCTCTGCGACTTCCATTCCTACTCATGCTATAGAAGTCGCTGCGACTTCCATTCCTACTCATGCTACAGAACTCGCTGCGACTTCCATTCCTACTCATGCTACAGAAGTCTCTGCGACTTCCATTCCTACTCATGCTACAGAAGTCTCTGCGACTTCCATTCCTACTCATGCTACAGAAGTCGCTGCGACTTCCATTACTACTCATGCTATAGAAGTCTCTGCGACTTCCATTCCTACTCATGCTATAGAAGTCTCTGCGACTTCCATTCCTACTCATGCTACAGAAGTCTCTGCGACTTCCATTCCTACTCATGCTACAGAAGTCTCTGCGACTTCCATTCCTACTCATGCTATAGAAGTCTCTGCGACTTCCATTCCTACTCATGCTATAGAAGTCGCTGCGACTTCCATTCCTACTCATGCTACAGAAGTCTCTGCGACTTCCATTCCTACTCATGCTACAGAAGTCTCTGCGACTTCCATTCCTACTCAAGCTACAGAAGTCGCTGCGACTTCCATTCCTACTCAAGCTACAGAAGTCTCTGCGACTTCCATTCCTACTCAAGCTACAGAAGTCTCTGCGACTTCCATTCCTACTCATGCTACAGAAGTCTCTGCGACTTACATTCCTACTCATGCTATAGAAGTCTCTGCGACTTCCATTCCTACTCAAGCTACAGAAGTCTCTGCGACTTCCATTCCTACTTATGCTATAGAAGTCGCTGCGACTTCCATTCCTACTCATGCTACAGAAGTCTCTGCGACTTCCATTCCTACTCATGCTATAGAAGTCTCTGCGACTTCCATTCCTACTCAAGCTACAGAAGTCTCTGCGACTTCTATTCCTACTCATGCTATAGAAGTCGCTGCGACTTCCATTCCTACTCAAGCTACAGAAGTCTCTGCGACTTCCATTCCTACTCATGCTATAGAAGTCGCTGCGACTTCCATTCCTACTCATGCTACAGAAGTCTCTGCGACTTCCATTCCTACTCAATCTACAGAAGTCGCTGCGACTTCTATTCCTGCTCATGCTACAGAAGTCTCTGCGACTTCCATTCCTGCTCATGCTACAGAAGTCTCTGCGACTTCCATTCCTACTCATGCTACAGAAGTCTCTGCGACTTCCATTCCTACTCATGCTACAGAAGTCTCTGCGACTTCCATTCCTACTCAAGCTACAGAAGTCTCTGCGACTTCCATTCCTACTCAAGCTACAGAAGTCGCTGCGACTTCCATTCCTACTCATGCTACAGAAGTCTCTGCGACTTCCATTCCTACTCATGCTATAGAAGTCTCTGCGACTTCCATTCCTACTCATGCTACAGAAGTCGCTGCGACCTCCATTCCTACTCATGCTACAGAAGTCTCTGCGACTTCCATTTCTACTCATGCTACAGAAGTCTCTGCGACTTCCATTCCTACTCATGCTACAGAAGTCTCTGCGACTTCCATTTCTACTCAAGCTACAGAAGTCTCTGCGACTTCCATTCCTACTCATGCTACAGAAGTCTCTGCGACTTCCATTCCTACTCATGCTACAGAAGTCTCTGCGACTTCCATTCCTACTCATGCTACAGAAGTCTCTGCGACTTCCATTTCTACTCATGCTACAGAAGTCTCTGCGACTTCCATTCCTACTCATGCTACAGAAGTCTCTGCGACTTCCATTCCTACTCATGCTACAGAAGTCGCTGCGACTTCCATTCCTACTCATGCTATAGAAGTCTCTGCGACTTCCATTCCTACTCATGCTACAGAAGTCTCTGCGACTTCCATTTCTAATCATGCTACAGAAGTCTCTGCGACTTCCATTCCTACTCATGCTACAGAAGTCTCTGCGACTTCCATTTCTACTCAAGCTACAGAAGTCTCTGCGACTTCCATTCCTACTCATGCTACAGAAGTCTCTGCGACTTCCATTCCTACTCATGCTACAGAACTTGCTGCGACTTCCATTCCTACTCATGCTACAGAAGTCTCTGCGACTTCCATTCCTACTCATGCTACAGAAGTCTCTGCGACTTCCATTCCTACTCATGCTACAGAACTCTCTGCGACTTCCATTCCTACTCATGCTACAGAAGTCTCTGCGACTTCCATTCCTACTCATGCTACAGAAGTCTCTGCGACTTCCATTACTACTCATGCTACAGAAGTCTCTGCGACTTCCATTCCTACTCATGCTACAGAAGTCTCTGTGACTTTCATTCCTACTTATGCTACAGAAGTCTCTGCGACTTCCATTCCTACTCATGCTACAGAAGTCTCTGCGACTTCCATTCCTACTCATGCTACAGAAGTCTCTGCGACTTCCATTACTACTCATGCTACAGAAGTCTCTGCGACTTCCATTCCTACTCATGCTACAGAAGTCTCTGCGACTTCTATTCCTACTCATGCTACAGAAGTCTCTGCGACTTCCATTTCTACTCAAGCTACAGAAGTCTCTGCGACTTCCATTCCTACTCATGCTACAGAAGTCGCTGCGACTTCCATTCCTACTCATACTACAGAACTCGCTGCGACTTCCATTCCTACTCATGCTACAGAACTCACTGCGACTTCCATTCCTACTCATGCTACAGAAGTCTCTGCGACTTCCATTCCTACTCATGCTACAGAACTCGCTGCGACTTCCATTCCTACTCATACTACAGAACTCGCTGCGACTTCCATTCCTACTCATGCTACAGAACTTGCTGCGACTTCCATTCCTACTCATGCTACAGAAGTCTCTGCGACTTCCATTCCTACTCAAGCTACAGAAGTCGCTGCGACCTCCATTCCTACTCATGCTACAGAAGTCTCTGCGACTTCCATTTCTACACATGCTACAGAAGTCTCTGCGACTTCCATTCCTACTCATGCTACAGAAGTCTCTGCGACTTCCATTTCTACTCAAGCTACAGAAGTCTCTGCGACTTCCATTCCTACTCATGCTACAGAAGTCGCTGCGACTTCCATTCCTACTCATGCTATAGAAGTCTCTGCGACTTCCATTCCTACTCATGCTACAGAAGTCTCTGCGACTTCCATTCCTACTCATGCTACAGAAGTCTCTGCGACTTCCATTTCTACTCAAGCTACAGAAGTCTCTGCGACTTCCATTCCTACTCATGCTACAGAAGTCTCTGCGACTTCCATTCCTACTCATGCTACAGAAGTCTCTGCGACTTCCATTCCTACTCATGCTACAGAACTCGCTGCGACTTCCATTCCTACTCATACTACAGAACTCGCTGCGACTTCCATTCCTACTCATGCTACAGAACTTGCTGCGACTTCCATTCCTACTCATGCTACAGAAGTCTCTGCGACTTCCATTCCTACTCATGCTACAGAAGTCGCTGCGACTTCTATTCCTGCTCATGCTACAGAAGTCTCTGCAACTTCCATTCCTACTCATGCTACAGAAGTCTCTGCGACTTCCATTCCTACTCATGCTACAGAAGTCTCTGCGACTTCCATTCCTACTCATGCTATAGAAGTCGCTGCGACTTCCATTCCTACTCATGCTACAGAAGTCTGTGCGACTTCCATTCCTACTCAAGCTACAGAAGTCTCTGCGACTTCCATTCCTACTCAAGCTACAGAAGTCTCTGCGACTTCCATTCCTACTCATGCTATAGAAGTCTCTGCGACTTCCATTCCTACTCATGCTATAGAAGTCTCTGCGACTTCCATTCCTACTCATGCTATAGAAGTCGCTGCGACTTCCATTCCTACTCATGCTACAGAAGTCTCTGCGACTTCCATTCCTACTTAAGCTACAGAAGTCGCTGCGACTTCTATTCCTGCTCATGCTACAGAAGTCTCTGCGACTTCCATTCCTACTCATGCTACAGAAGTCTCTGCGACTTCCATTCCTACTCATGCTACAGAAGTCTCTGCGACTTCCATTCCTACTCATGCTACAGAAGTCTCTGTGACTTCCATTCCTACTCATGCTACAGAAGTCTCTGCGACTTGCATTCCTACTCATGCTACAGAAGTCTCTGTGACTTCCATTCCTACTCATGCTACAGAAGTCTCTGCGACTTCCATTCCTACTCATGCTACAGAAGTCTCTGCGACTTCCATTCCTACTCATGCTATAGAAGTCGCTGCGACTTCCATTCCTACTCATGCTACAGAAGTCTCTGCAACTTCCATTCCTACTCAAGCTACAGAAGTCGCTGCGACTTCTATTCCTGCTCATGCTACAGAAGTCTCTGCGACTTCCATTCCTACTCATGCTACAGAAGTCTCTGCGACTTCCATTCCTACTCATGCTACAGAAGTCTCTGCGACTTCCATTCCTACTCATGCTATAGAAGTCGCTGCGACTTCCATTCCTACTCATGCTATAGAAGTCGCTGCGACTTCCATTCCTACTCATGCTACAGAAGTCTCTGCGACTTCCATTCCTACTCATGCTATAGAAGTCGCTGCGACTTCCATTCCTACTCATGCTATAGAAGTCGCTGCGACTTCCATTCCTACTCATGCTATAGAAGTCGCTGCGACTTCCATTCCTACTCATGCTATAGAAGTCTCTGCGACTTCCATTCCTACTCAAGCTACAGAAGTCTCTGCGACTTCCATTCCTACTCATGCTATAGAAGTCGCTGCGACTTCCATTCCTACTCATGCTATAGAAGTCGCTGCGACTTCCATTCCTACTCATGCTATAGAAGTCGCTGCGACTTCCATTCCTACTCATGCTATAGAAGTCTCTGCGACTTCCATTCCTACTCATGCTACAGAAGTCTCTGCGACTTCCATTCCTACTCATGCTATAGAAGTCTCTGCGACTTCCATTCCTACTCATGCTATAGAAGTCGCTGCGACTTCCATTCCTACTCATGCTATAGAAGTCTCTGCGACTTCCATTCCTACTCATGCTACAGAAGTCTCTGCGACTTCCATTCCTACTCATGCTATAGAAGTCGCTGCGACTTCCATTCCTACTCATGCTATAGACGTCGCTGCGACTTCCATTCCTACTCATGCTATAGAAGTCGCTGCGACTTCCATTCCTACTCATGCTATAGAAGTCTCTGCGACTTCCATTCCTACTCATGCTATAGAAGTCGCTGCGACTTCCATTCCTACTCATGCTACAGAAGTCTCTGCGACTTCCATTCCTACTCATGCTACAGAAGTCGCTGCGACTTCCATTCCTACTCATGCTACAGAAGTCTCTGCGACTTCCATTCCTACTCATGCTACAGAAGTCTCTGCGACTTCCATTCCTACTCATGCTATAGAAGTCGCTGCGACTTCCATTCCTACTCATGCTACAGAAGTCTCTGCGACTTCCATTCCTACTCATGCTATAGAAGTCGCTGCGACTTCCATTCCTACTCAAGCTACAGAAGTCTCTGCGACTTCCATTCCTACTCATGCTACAGAAGTCGCTGCGACTTCCATTCCTACTCATGCTACAGAAGTCTCTGCGACTTCCATTCCTACTCATACTACAGAACTCGCTGCGACTTCCATTCCTACTCATGCTACAGAAGTCTCTGCGACTTCCATTCCTACTCATGCTACAGAAGTCTCTGCGACTTCCATTCCTACTCATGCTATAGAAGTCTCTGCGACTTCCATTCCTACTCATGCTATAGAAGTCGCTGCGACTTCCATTCCTACTCATGCTATAGAAGTCGCTGCGACTTCCATTCCTACTCATGCTATAGAAGTCGCTGCGACTTCCATTCCTACTCATGCTATAGAAGTCTCTGCGACTTCCATTCCTACTCATGCTATAGAAGTCTCTGCGACTTCCATTCCTACTCATGCTACAGAACTCGCTGCGACTTCCATTCCTACTCATGCTACAGAAGTCTCTGCGACTTCCATTCCTACTCATGCTACAGAAGTCTCTGCGACTTCCATTCCTACTCAAGCTACAGAAGTCGCTGCGACTTCCATTCCTACTCATGCTACAGAAGTCTCTGCGACTTCCATTCCTACTCAAGCTACGGAAGTCGCTGCGACCTCCATTCCTACTCATGCTACAGAAGTCTCTGCGACTTCCATTTCTACTCATGCTACAGAAGTCTCTGCGACTTCCATTCCTACTCATGCTACAGAAGTCTCTGCGACTTCCATTTCTACTCAAGCTACAGAAGTCTCTGCAACTTCCATTCCTACTCATGCTACAGAAGTCTCTGCGACTTCCATTCCTACTCATGCTACAGAAGTTGCTGCGACTTCCATTCCTACTCATGCTATAGAAGTCTCTGCGACTTCCATTCCTACTCATGCTACAGAAGTATCTGCGACTTCCATTCCTACTCATGCTACAGAAGTCTCTGCGACTTCCATTTCTACTCAAGCTACAGAAGTCTCTGCGACTTCCATTCCTACTCATGCTACAGAAGTCTCTGCGACTTCCATTCCTACTCATGCTACAGAAG
This sequence comes from Rana muscosa, assembly GCA_029206835.1. Taxonomy (NCBI): domain Eukaryota; kingdom Metazoa; phylum Chordata; class Amphibia; order Anura; family Ranidae; genus Rana; species Rana muscosa. Next base: position 315,974,018 of record CM055120.1, on the reverse strand, counting down.
TCTCTGCGACTTCCATTCCTACTCATGCTACAGAACTTGCTGCGACTTCCATTCCTACTCATGCTACAGAAGTCTCTGCGACTTCCATTCCTACTCATGCTACAGAACTCGCTGCGACTTCCATTCCTACTCATGCTACAGAAGTCTCTGCGACTTCCATTCCTACTCATGCTACAGAAGTCTCTGCGACTTCCATTACTACTCATGCTACAGAAGTCTCTGCGACTTCCATTCCTACTCATGCTACAGAAGTCTCTGCGACTTCCATTCCTACTCATGCTACAGAAGTCTCTGCGACTTCCATTTCTACTCAAGCTACAGAAGTCTCTGCGACTTCCATTCCTACTCATGCTACAGAAGTCGCTGCGACTTCCATTCCTACTCATACTACAGAACTCGCTGCGACTTCCATTCCTACTCAAGCTACGGAAGTCTCTGCGACTTCCATTCCTACTCATACTACAGAACTCGCTGCGACTTCCATTCCTACTCATGCTACAGAAGTCTCTGCGACTTCCATTACTACTCATGCTACAGAAGTCTCTGCGACTTCCATTCCTACTCATGCTACAGAAGTCTCTGCGACTTCCATTCCTACTCATGCTACAGAACTCACTGCGACTTCCATTCCTACTCATGCTACAGAAGTCTCTGCGACTTCCATTCCTACTCATGCTACAGAACTCGCTGCGACTTCCATTCCTACTCATACTACAGAACTCGCTGCGACTTCCATTCCTACTCATGCTACAGAACTTGCTGTGACTTCCATTCCTACTCATGCTACAGAAGTCTCTGCGACTTCCATTCCTACTCATGCTACAGAAGTCTCTGTGACTTCCATTCCTACTCAAGCTACAGAAGTCTCTGCGACTTCCATTCCTACTCAAGCTACAGAAGTCTCTGCGACTTCCATTCCTACTCATGCTACAGAAGTCTCTGCGACTTCCATTCCTGCTCATGCTACAGAAGTCTCTGCGACTTCCATTCCTACTCATGCTACAGAAGTCTCTGCGACTTCCATTCCTACTCAAGCTACAGAAGTCTCTGCGACTTCCATTCCTACTCAAGCTACAGAAGTCTCTGCGACTTCCATTCCTACTCAAGCTACAGAAGTCTCTGCGACTTTCATTCCTACTCAAGCTACAGAAGTCTCTGCGACTTCCATTCCTACTCAAGCTACAGAAGTCTCTGCGACTTCCATTCCTACTCAAGCTACAGAAGTCTCTGCGACTTCCATTCCTACTCAAGCTACAGAAGTCTCTGCGACTTCCATTCCTACTCAAGCTACAGAAGTCTCTGCGACTTCCATTCCTACTCATGCTACAGAAGTCTCTGCGACTTCCATTTCTACTCAAGCTACAGAAGTCTCTGCGACTTCCATTCCTACTCATGCTACAGAAGTCTCTGCGACTTCCATTCCTACTCATGCTATAGAAGTCGCTGCGACTTCCATTCCTACTCATGCTACAGAACTCGCTGCGACTTCCATTCCTACTCATGCTACAGAAGTCTCTGCGACTTCCATTCCTACTCATGCTACAGAACTCGCTGCGACTTCCATTCCTACTCATGCTACAGAAGTCTCTGCGACTTCCATTCCTACTCATGCTACAGAAGTCTCTGCGACTTCCATTCCTACTCATGCTACAGAAGTCGCTGCGACTTCCATTACTACTCATGCTATAGAAGTCTCTGCGACTTCCATTCCTACTCATGCTATAGAAGTCTCTGCGACTTCCATTCCTACTCATGCTACAGAAGTCTCTGCGACTTCCATTCCTACTCATGCTACAGAAGTCTCTGCGACTTCCATTCCTACTCATGCTATAGAAGTCTCTGCGACTTCCATTCCTACTCATGCTATAGAAGTCGCTGCGACTTCCATTCCTACTCATGCTACAGAAGTCTCTGCGACTTCCATTCCTACTCATGCTACAGAAGTCTCTGCGACTTCCATTCCTACTCAAGCTACAGAAGTCGCTGCGACTTCCATTCCTACTCAAGCTACAGAAGTCTCTGCGACTTCCATTCCTACTCAAGCTACAGAAGTCTCTGCGACTTCCATTCCTACTCATGCTACAGAAGTCTCTGCGACTTACATTCCTACTCATGCTATAGAAGTCTCTGCGACTTCCATTCCTACTCAAGCTACAGAAGTCTCTGCGACTTCCATTCCTACTCATGCTATAGAAGTCGCTGCGACTTCCATTCCTACTCATGCTACAGAAGTCTCTGCGACTTCCATTCCTACTCATGCTATAGAAGTCTCTGCGACTTCCATTCCTACTCAAGCTACAGAAGTCTCTGCGACTTCTATTCCTACTCATGCTATAGAAGTCGCTGCGACTTCCATTCCTACTCAAGCTACAGAAGTCTCTGCGACTTCCATTCCTACTCATGCTATAGAAGTCGCTGCGACTTCCATTCCTACTCATGCTACAGAAGTCTCTGCGACTTCCATTCCTACTCAATCTACAGAAGTCGCTGCGACTTCTATTCCTGCTCATGCTACAGAAGTCTCTGCGACTTCCATTCCTGCTCATGCTACAGAAGTCTCTGCGACTTCCATTCCTACTCATGCTACAGAAGTCTCTGCGACTTCCATTCCTACTCATGCTACAGAAGTCTCTGCGACTTCCATTCCTACTCAAGCTACAGAAGTCTCTGCGACTTCCATTCCTACTCAAGCTACAGAAGTCGCTGCGACTTCCATTCCTACTCATGCTACAGAAGTCTCTGCGACTTCCATTCCTACTCATGCTATAGAAGTCTCTGCGACTTCCATTCCTACTCATGCTACAGAAGTCGCTGCGACCTCCATTCCTACTCATGCTACAGAAGTCTCTGCGACTTCCATTTCTACTCATGCTACAGAAGTCTCTGCGACTTCCATTCCTACTCATGCTACAGAAGTCTCTGCGACTTCCATTTCTACTCAAGCTACAGAAGTCTCTGCGACTTCCATTCCTACTCATGCTACAGAAGTCTCTGTGACTTCCATTCCTACTCATGCTACAGAAGTCGCTGCGACTTCCATTCCTACTCATGCTATAGAAGTCTCTGCGACTTCCATTCCTACTCATGCTACAGAAGTCTCTGCGACTTCCATTTCTACTCATGCTACAGAAGTCTCTGCGACTTCCATTCCTACTCATGCTACAGAAGTCTCTGCGACTTCCATTTCTACTCAAGCTACAGAAGTCTCTGCGACTTCCATTCCTACTCATGCTACAGAAGTCTCTGCGACTTCCATTCCTACTCAAGCTACAGAAGTCTCTGCGACTTCCATTCCTACTCATGCTACAGAAGTCGCTGCGACTTCCATTCCTACTCATGCTACAGAAGTCTCTGCGACTTCCATTCCTACTCATGCTACAGAAGTCTCTGCGACTTCCATTCCTACTCATGCTAAAGAAGTCGCTGCGACTTCCATTCCTACTCATGCTATAGAAGTCTCTGTGACTTCCATTCCTACTCATGCTACAGAAGTCGCTGCGACTTCCATTCCTACTCATGCTATAGAAGTCGCTGCGACTTCCATTCCTACTCATGCTACAGAAGTCTGTGCGACTTCCATTCCTACTCATGCTACAGAAGTCTCTGCGACTTCCATTCCTACTCAAGCTACAGAAGTCGCTGCGACCTCCATTCCTACTCAAGCTACAGAAGTCTCTGCGACTTCCATTCCTACTCATGCTACAGAAGTCTCTGCGACTTCCATTTCTACTCAAGCTACAGAAGTCTCTGCGACTTCCATTCCTACTCATGCTACAGAAGTCTCTGCGACTTCCATTCCTACTCAAGCTACAGAAGTCGCTGCGACCTCCATTCCTACTCAAGCTACAGAAGTCTCTGCGACTTCCATTCCTACTCATGCTACAGAAGTCTCTGCGACTTCCATTCCTACTCATGCTACAGAAGTCTCTGTGACTTCCATTCCTACTCATGCTACAGAAGTCGCTGCGACTTCCATTCCTACTCATGCTATAGAAGTCTCTGCGACTTCCATTCCTACTCATGCTACAGAAGTCTCTGCGACTTCCATTTCTACTCATGCTACAGAAGTCTCTGCGACTTCCATTCCTACTCATGCTACAGAAGTCTCTGCGACTTCCATTTCTACTCAAGCTACAGAAGTCTCTGCGACTTCCATTCCTACTCATGCTACAGAAGTCTCTGCGACTTCCATTCCTACTCAAGCTACAGAAGTCTCTGCGACTTCCATTCCTACTCATGCTACAGAAGTCGCTGCGACTTCCATTCCTACTCATGTTACAGAAGTCTCTGCGACTTCCATTCCTACTCATGCTACAGAAGTCTCTGCGACTTCCATTCCTACTCATGCTACAGAAGTCGCTGCGACTTCCATTCCTACTCATGCTATAGAAGTCTCTGCGACTTCCATTCCTACTCATGCTACAGAAGTCGCTGCGACTTCCATTCCTACTCATGCTACAGAAGTCGCTGCGACTTCCATTCCTACTCATGCTATAGAAGTCTCTGCGACTTCCATTCCTACTCATGCTATAGAAGTCGCTGCGACTTCCATTCCTACTCATGCTACAGAAGTCTGTGCGACTTCCATTCCTACTCATGCTACAGAAGTCTCTGCGACTTCCATTCCTACTCATGCTACAGAAGTCGCTGCGACTTCCATTCCTACTCATGCTATAGAAGTCTCTGCGACTTCCATTCCTACTCATGCTACAGAAGTCGCTGCGACTTCCATTCCTACTCATGCTACAGAAGTCGCTGCGACTTCCATTCCTACTCATGCTATAGAAGTCTCTGCGACTTCCATTCCTACTCATGCTATAGAAGTCGCTGCGACTTCCATTCCTACTCATGCTACAGAAGTCTGTGCGACTTCCATTCCTACTCATGCTACAGAAGTCTCTGCGACTTCCATTCCTACTCAAGCTACAGAAGTCGCTGCGACCTCCATTCCTACTCAAGCTACAGAAGTCTCTGCGACTTCCATTCCTACTCAAGCTACAGAAGTCTCTGCGACTTCCATTCCTACTCATGCTACAGAAGTCTCTGCGACTTCCTTTCCTACTCAAGCTACAGAAGTCTCTGCGACTTCCATTCCTACTCATGCTACAGAAGTCTCTGCGACTTCCATTCCTACTCAAGCTACAGAAGTCTCTGCAACTTCCATTCCTACTCATGCTACAGAAGTCTCTGCGACTACCATTCCTACTCATGCTATAGAAGTCGCTGCGACTACCATTCCTACTCATGCTACAGAAGTCTCTGCGACTTCCATTCCTACTCATGCTACAGAAGTCTCTGCGACTTCCATTCCTACTCATGCTATAGAAGTCGCTGCGACTACCATTCCTACTCATGCTACAGAAGTCTCTGTGACTTCCATTTCTACTCATGCTACAGAAGTCTCTGCGACTTCCATTCCTACTCATGCTATAGAAGTCGCTGCGACTTCCATTCCTACTCAAGCTACAGAAGTCACTGCGACTTCCATTCCTACTCATGCTATAGAAGTCGCTGCGACTTCCATTCCTACTCATGCTACAGAAGTCTCTGCGACTTCCATTCCTACTCATGCTACAGAAGTCGCTGAGACTTCCATTCCTACTCATGCTACAGAAGTCTCTGCGACTTCCATTCCTACTCATGCTATAGAAGTCTCTGCGACTTCCATTCCTACTCATGCTACAGAAGTCGCTGCGACTACCATTCCTACTCATGCTATAGAAGTCTCGACTTGGAAGGAATGGAAGTCGCAGCGACTTCTGTAGCATGAGTAGGAATGGAAGTCGCAGAGACTTCTGTAGCATGAGTAGGAATGGAAGTCGCAGCGAGTTCTGTAGCATGAGTAGGAATGGAAGTCGCAGAGACTTCTGTAGCATGAGTAGGAATGGAAGTCGCAGCGAGTTCTGTAGTATGAGTAGAAATGGAAGTCGCAGCGAGTTCTGTAGCATGAGTAGGAATGGAAGTTGCAGAGACTTCTGTAGCATGAGTAGGAATGGAAGTCGCAGAGACTTCTGTAGCATGAGTAGGAATGGAAGTCGCAGAGACTTCTGTAGCATGAGTAGGAATGGAAGTCGCAGAGACTTCTATAGCATGAGTAGGAATGGAAGTCGCAGAGACTTCTGTAGCATGAGTAGGAATGGAAGTCGCAGAGACTTCTGTAGCATGAGTAGGAATGGAAGTCGCAGCGACTTCTATAGCATGAGTAGGAATGGAAGTCGCAGAGACTTCTCTAGCATGAGTAGGAATGGAAGTCGCAGAGACTTCTATAGCATGAGTAGGAATGGAAGTCGCAGCGACTTCTATAGCATGAGTAGGAATGGAAGTCGCAGAGACTTCTATAGCATGAGTAGGAATGGAAGTCGCAGCGACTTCTATAGCATGAGTAGGAATGGAAGTCGCAGCGACTTCTATAGCATGAGTAGGAATGGAAGTCGCAGCGACTTCTATAGCATGAGTAGGAATGGAAGTCGCAGCGACTTCTATAGCATGAGTAGGAATGGAAGTCGCAGAGATTTCTGTAGCATGAGTAGGAATGGAAGTCGCAGAGACTTCTATAGCATGAGTAGGAATGGAAGTCGCAGAGACTTCTATAGCATGAGTAGGAATGGAAGTCGCAGCGACTTCTATAGCATGAGTAGGAATGGAAGTCGCAGCGACTTCTATAGCATGAGTAGGAATGGAAGTCGCAGCGACTTCTATAGCATGAGTAGGAATGGAAGTCGCAGAGACTTCTATAGCATGAGTAGGAATGGAAGTCGCAGAGACTTCTGTAGCATGAGTAGGAATGGAAGTCGCAGAGACTTCTGTAGCATGAGTAGGAATGGAAGTCGCAGCGAGTTCTGTAGTATGAGTAGGAATGGAAGTCGCAGAGACTTCTGTAGCATGAGTAGGAATGGAAGTCGCAGCGACTTCTGTAGCATGAGTAGGAATGGAAGTCGCAGAGACTTCTGTAGCTTGAGTAGGAATGGAAGTCGCAGCGACTTCTATAGCATGAGTAGGAATGGAAGTCGCAGAGACTTCTGTAGCATGAGTAGGAATGGAAGTCGCAGCGACTTCTATAGCATGAGTAGGAATGGAAGTCGCAGAGACTTCTGTAGCATGAGTAGGAATGGAAGTCGCAGAGACTTCTGTAGCATGAGTAGGAATGGAAGTCGCAGCGACTTCTGTAGCATGAGTAGGAATGGAAGTCGCAGAGACTTCTGTAGCATGAGTAGGAATGGAAGTCGCAGCGACTTCTATAGCATGAGTAGGAATGGAAGTCGCAGAGACTTCTATAGCATGAGTAGGAATGGAAGTCGCAGCGACTTCTATAGCATGAGTAGGAATGGAAGTCGCAGCGACGTCTATAGCATGAGTAGGAATGGAAGTCGCAGCGACTTCTATAGCATGAGTAGGAATGGAAGTCGCAGAGACTTCTGTAGCATGAGTAGGAATGGAAGTCGCAGAGACTTCTATAGCATGAGTAGGAATGGAAGTCGCAGCGACTTCTATAGCATGAGTAGGAATGGAAGTCGCAGAGACTTCTATAGCATGAGTAGGAATGGAAGTCGCAGAGACTTCTGTAGCATGAGTAGGAATGGAAGTCGCAGAGACTTCTATAGCATGAGTAGGAATGGAAGTCGCAGCGACTTCTATAGCATGAGTAGGAATGGAAGTCGCAGCGACTTCTATAGCATGAGTAGGAATGGAAGTCGCAGCGACTTCTATAGCATGAGTAGGAATGGAAGTCGCAGAGACTTCTGTAGCTTGAGTAGGAATGGAAGTCGCAGAGACTTCTATAGCATGAGTAGGAATGGAAGTCGCAGCGACTTCTATAGCATGAGTAGGAATGGAAGTCGCAGCGACTTCTATAGCATGAGTAGGAATGGAAGTCGCAGCGACTTCTATAGCATGAGTAGGAATGGAAGTCGCAGAGACTTCTGTAGCATGAGTAGGAATGGAAGTCGCAGCGACTTCTATAGCATGAGTAGGAATGGAAGTCGCAGCGACTTCTATAGCATGAGTAGGAATGGAAGTCGCAGAGACTTCTGTAGCATGAGTAGGAATGGAAGTCGCAGAGACTTCTATAGCATGAGTAGGAATGGAAGTCGCAGCGACTTCTATAGCATGAGTAGGAATGGAAGTCGCAGAGACTTCTATAGCATGAGTAGGAATGGAAGTCGCAGAGACTTCTGTAGCATGAGTAGGAATGGAAGTCGCAGAGACTTCTGTAGCTTGAGTAGAAATGGAAGTCGCAGAGACTTCTGTAGCATGAGTAGGAATGGAAGTCGCAGAGACTTCTATAGCATGAGTAGGAATGGAAGTCGCAGCGACTTCTATAGCATGAGTAGGAATGGAAGTCGCAGCGACTTCTATAGCATGAGTAGGGATGGAAGTCGCAGCGACTTCTATAGCATGAGTAGGAATGGAAGTCGCAGAGACTTCTATAGCATGAGTAGGAATGGAAGTCGCAGCGACTTCTATAGCATGAGTAGGAATGGAAGTCGCAGCGACTTCTATAGCATGAGTAGGAATGGAAGTCGCAGCGACTTCTATAGCATGAGTAGGAATGGAAGTCGCAGAGACTTCTGTAGCTTGAGTAGGAATGGAAGTCGCAGAGACTTCTATAGCATGAGTAGGAATGGAAGTCGCAGCGACTTCTATAGCATGAGTAGGAATGGAAGTCGCAGCGACTTCTATAGCATGAGTAGGAATGGAAGTCGCAGCGAATTCTATAGCATGAGTAGGAATGGAAGTCGCAGCGACTTCTATAGCATGAGTAGGAATGGAAGTCGCAGCGACTTCTATAGCATGAGTAGGAATGGAAGTCGCAGCGACTTCTATAGCATGAGTAGGAATGGAAGTCACAGCGACTTCTATAGCATGAGCAGGAATGGAAGTCGCAGCGACTTCTGTAGCATGAGTAGGAATGGAAGTCGCAGCGAGTTCTGTAGCATGAGTAGGAATGGAAGTCGCAGAGACTTCTGTAGCATGAGTAGGAATGGAAGTCGCAGCGAGTTCTGTAGTATGAGTAGAAATGGAAGTCGCAGCGACTTCTGTAGCATGAGTAGGAATGGAAGTCGCAGCGACTTCTATAGCATGAGTAGGAATGGAAGTCGCAGCGACTTCTATAGCATGAGTAGGAATGGAAGTCGCAGAGACTTCTATAGCATGAGTAGGAATGGAAGTCGCAGAGACTTCTGTAGCATGAGTAGAAATGGAAGTCGCAGCGAGTTCTGTAGCATGAGTAGGAATGGAAGTCGCAGAGACTTCTGTAGCATGAGTAGGAATGGAAGTCGCAGCGACTTCTGTAGCATGAGTAGGAATGGAAGTCGCAGAGACTTCTATAGCATGAGTAGGAATGGAAGTCGCAGCGACTTCTATAGCATGAGTAGGAATGGAAGTCGCAGAGACTTCTGTAGCATGAGTAGGAATGGAAGTCGCAGCGACTTCTATAGCATGAGTAGGAATGGAAGTCGCAGAGACTTCTATAGCATGAGTAGGAATGGAAGTCGCAGCGACTTCTATAGCATGAGTAGGAATGGAAGTCGCAGCGACTTCTATAGCATGAGTAGGAATGGAAGTCGCAGCGACTTCTATAGCATGAGTAGGAATGGAAGTCGCAGAGACTTCTGTAGCATGAGTAGGAATGGAAGTCGCAGAGACTTCTATAGCATGAGTAGGAATGGAAGTCGCAGCGACTTCTATAGCATGAGTAGGAATGGAAGTCGCAGAGACTTCTGTAGCATGAGTAGGAATGGAAGTCGCAGAGACTTCTGTAGCATGAGTAGGAATGGAAGTCGCAGAGACTTCTATAGCATGAGTAGGAATGGAAGTCGCAGCGACTTCTATAGCATGAGTAGGAATGGAAGTCGCAGAGACTTCTATAGCATGAGTAGGAATGGAAGTCGCAGCGACTTCTATAGCATGAGTAGGAATGGAAGTCGCAGCGACTTCTATAGCATGAGTAGGAATGGAAGTCGCAGCGACTTCTATAGCATGAGTAGGAATGGAAGTCGCAGAGACTTCTGTAGCTTGAGTAGGAATGGAAGTCGCAGAGACTTCTATAGCATGAGTAGGAATGGAAGTCGCAGCGACTTCTATAGCATGAGTAGGAATGGAAGTCGCAGCGACTTCTATAGCATGAGTAGGAATGGAAGTCGCAGCGACTTCTATAGCATGAGTAGGAATGGAAGTCGCAGAGACTTCTGTAGCATGAGTAGGAATGGAAGTCGCAGCGACTTCTATAGCATGAGTAGGAATGGAAGTCGCAGCGACTTCTATAGCATGAGTAGGAATGGAAGTCGCAGAGACTTCTGTAGCATGAGTAGGAATGGAAGTCGCAGAGACTTCTATAGCATGAGTAGGAATGGAAGTCGCAGCGACTTCTATAGCATGAGTAGGAATGGAAGTCGCAGAGACTTCTATAGCATGAGTAGGAATGGAAGTCGCAGAGACTTCTGTAGCATGAGTAGGAATGGAAGTCGCAGAGACTTCTATAGCATGAGTAGGAATGGAAGTCGCAGCGACTTCTATAGCATGAGTAGGAATGGAAGTCGCAGCGACTTCTATAGCATGAGTAGGGATGGAAGTCGCAGCGACTTCTATAGCATGAGTAGGAATGGAAGTCGCAGAGACTTCTATAGCATGAGTAGGAATGGAAGTCGCAGCGACTTCTATAGCATGAGTAGGAATGGAAGTCGCAGCGACTTCTATAGCATGAGTAGGAATGGAAGTCGCAGCGACTTCTATAGCATGAGTAGGAATGGAAGTCGCAGAGACTTCTGTAGCTTGAGTAGGAATGGAAGTCGCAGAGACTTCTATAGCATGAGTAGGAATGGAAGTCGCAGCGACTTCTATAGCATGAGTAGGAATGGAAGTCGCAGCGACTTCTATAGCATGAGTAGGAATGGAAGTCGCAGCGAATTCTATAGCATGAGTAGGAATGGAAGTCGCAGCGACTTCTATAGCATGAGTAGGAATGGAAGTCACAGCGACTTCTATAGCATGAGTAGGAATGGAAGTCACAGCGACTTCTATAGCATGAGCAGGAATGGAAGTCGCAGTGACTTCTGTAGCATGAGTAGGAATGGTAGTCGCAGCGACTTCTATAGCATGAGCAGGAATGGAAGTCGCAGCGACTTCTGTAGCATGAGTAGGAATGGAAGTCGCAGAGACTTCTATAGCATGAGTAGGAATGGAAGTCGCAGCGACTTCTATAGCATGAGTAGGAATGGAAGTCGCAGCGACTTCTATAGCATGAGTAGGAATGGAAGTCGCAGCGACTTCTATAGCATGAGTAGGAATGGAAGTCGCAGAGACTTCTGTAGCATGAGTAGGAATGGAAGTCGCAGCGACTTCTATAGCATGAGCAGGAATGGAAGTCGCAGCGACTTCTATAGCATGAGTAGGAATGGAAGTCGCAGCGACTTCTATAGCATGAGTAGGAATGGAAGTCGCAGCGACTTCTATAGCATGAGTAGGAATGGAAGTCGCAGCGACTTCTATAGCATGAGTAGGAATGGAAGTCACAGCGACTTCTATAGCATGAGTAGGAATGGAAGTCACAGCGACTTCTATAGCATGAGTAGGAATGGCTCTCATAGAAAATAAATTCACATGTCCCGTGATTAGGGGTCTCCCAAGTCAGTCTCCAAGTCACAGAAGTGTGAAAGAAGCCTTAAAGTCGCAGTGGCTTTTAAAAGGTTCCTGCGCTACTTTGATGTGACTTTCTTGCAACTTGAGGGCCAGAGAGTGTAAAGTCGTATGAAAGGGGCAGTAAAAACATGCAGTTGAGATGCATTTTAACTGTCCCCTTAACTCCTCCCCCGCCCAGCCTCAGTGTCTCTTTAACAGGGTCTTTATGCTAGGGGGCAGGAAGGATCGGCTGATCACGTGAACACTGCGACTGGATGTCACATGATTGGGGTCCAATCATTAGCAGAGGCGAGAGCTGACTTTGACAGCTCAGTCGCTGTGCTGGGAGCGTGCAGTGAGCGCGATCCAAGCAGGCAAAGCTCTGCCACCTATGTCTCTATGTACTCTCTGCTTTCTGCACAGTGATCATGTCACTGCTACTTTTACAAGGTAATATCTGGGTCTGCAAATGCATTTGGTACACCCAAATCGGATTTATATCCTTTGTGGCTATTAACAGATATATTTAAACAGTGGCGGAACGACCAGGGTCGCAAAGGTCGCATTTGTGACTGGGCACTGGCGTTCTGCCATTGTCGGGTGACCCCAGTGGGGTTGCTGGCCACAGAGCTCTGAGTTGTGAGCTTCTCTCTCATCCACCCAGAGTCTGCACTGACAGTTCCCCCTCCCTCACACGAATGGGAGAGGAGATAGCCAATCTGCTCCTTCTCCTCCCGCCCCTCTCCTCCTGTATGCCTCGCAGGAAGTGTGAAGGTGAGCAACTGAATTCAGCTGTTGGGCTTCACACTTCCTGCACTGCACACAGAAGGAGAGGGGTGGGAGGAGAAGGAGCAGATTGGCTATCTCCTCTCCCAGAAGACTCTGGGCTGTATAAGAGAGAAGCTCTCAGCTCAGAGCCCTGATGAGGAGGCACTGATAGGTGGTATTGATGTGTACTGATAGGCGGCATTGATGGGCACTGATAGGGGGCACTGATAGGGGCACTGCCACTGATACGCTGCACTGATGGGCACTAACAGGCAGCATTGATGAGCACTGATAGGCACTGATAGGCAGCAGTGACAGGCACTGTTATGCGGCACTGATGGACAACACTAATGGGCAGCACTGATACACTGCACTGATGGACACTAACAGGCGGCATTAATGAGCACTGATAGGCTGCACTGATGAGCACTGATAGGTAGCACTGATGGGCACGGATAGGCGGCATTGATTAACACTGATAGGCGGCACTGATGGGCAGCACTGATACACTGCCCTGATGGGCACTGATAGGCAGCATTGATGGGCACTAATAGGCGGCACTGATAGGCAGCACTGATACGCTGCACTGATGGGCACTGATAGTGGGAATTGATGAGCACTGATAGGCACTGATAGGCCAGCACTGATGGGCACCGATAGGCGGCATTGATGAGCACTGATAGACAGCACTTATGGGCACTGATAGGCGGCACTGATGATCAGTGCCCTGATTATCAGTGTAAACCATGTACTAACAGTCTTGTCAGTTAATGGCTCTCTTTTCCTCAGACACAGCGTGGGAGGAAATCACTACAGATAATCGGCAAGTCTGTTTACATGTGTTCAGCTGATCACATGGTAAAGGGCCTCTGTGATTGGCCCTTTACTGTGATCTTTGATCAACTATCTCTGAAGGACACTGCCCTTCCGCAGGGGGCACGCGGGAAGCAGGGTTCCGGGAGGATGTCCATGGAGGGGGCTCTTTACGGTTTCTTGCACTGGGGCCCTGAAGGTTTTAGTTACGCCCCTGTATTTAAAGTTATTTTGCCCGGAGTTCAGCTTTAAACAATATATGTATTAGAGTTCTTTAAATAAAACTTCAGTAAACAGAGATTTTTTCCCCTTCCTGACCAGCTGAAGCGCTCGGCTCTTCCTGAGATCATTTTTAGGCCTTTAGCGTCGAGTGATAATCTTAAACCCCTCTTTTCTTCCGAGTTTCCTCATTCGTGGTTTTGGTTGAGCGCAGGGGGCAAAGACTTGATGAAAGATTTGCCGAGTCTTCTTCGGCCATCTAATCCCGCCGCCAGCACAAGGAGTACCGCGGCCCGTTCTGCGGGAACAGATCTCAGGCGCAGATTTACATCCTGCCACTCGGATTGTGACTGGTGCTAAAAATCATCTGCAGGATGGGATTATTCCAGCTGTGTCTGGAATTAAACAGTTCAGGAGAAATATTCACTCGGCAGATAGCGAGATCCCCATCAACGGCGCACACAGGTCCGCCTCTTGCAAATCAATTCAAATGTCAGCAAGTGACGACGCTTAAAGTGTATCCAAATCCAGGAATAAAACTATAATATATTGCAGCTTATCCGTCCCTAGAAGTGGCAGCTGCATTCATTTTCTTTTCATACTTAGTTAGTTCCTTTATTTTTATCTGATGATCCTGCCAGTTACAAACTTCCTGTCCTAAACTGACAGCGCTCCTTCACTCTACTGAATATGGAGAAAAAGTGTCATTCTAGGAGAGAACCACAGAACACCACCCCTTCTTATCATGGCCAGATCCAGGGGGTGCTGGGGTGGGCTGTGCCCAACCAGATTTCAGTTATGCCCCCAAAGCCCCCTGCCCTCCCCTCCACTGTGCACAGCCGATGAGCCCATCACCCCTGCACTGCACACAGTCTGGGCACAGGCGGCCAAGCACCTCCTGCACACTCTACACATAACTGAGATGACATTCCCTTACACACAGCCAGGGCTGCCGATATCAGATGTGCACAGGGAGGGTGATCTGGGCAGCGTGGGGCCAATTACAGAAGCAATCCTCTGTGTGGCTCTGCAACAGCCGAAAGCCGGCTTCCCCTCGCCTCTCCCCGCTGGCGTTCAGCTTCTGCAGAGAGAGCCACACAGAGGATTGGTTCTGTAATTGCCTCCCTGTTGCTCCGATCACCCTCTCTGTGCATCATCCTGATCCCTGTACACTGCCCTGCTAACCCCTGCCCTCCACCCTGCTGACCCCTGCCCTCCACCCTGCTGACCCCTGTCCTTCCCCCTGCTGACCCCTGTCCTTTGCCCTGCTGACCCCTGCCCTTCACACTGCTGACCCCTGTCCTTTACCCTGCTCACCCCTGTCTTCCACGCTGCTGACCCCTGTACATTGCCCTGCTGACCCCTGTACATTGCCCTGCTGCCCCCTGTCCTTCATCCTGCTGACCCCTGTTCTCCACGCTGCTAACCCTTGTACATTGCCCTGCTGACCCCTGTACACTTCTCTGCTGACCCCTGTATACTTCTCTGCTGACCCCTGCCCTCCGCCCTGCTGAACCCTGTCCTCCCCCTGCTGACCCCTGTACACTTCTCTGCTGACCCCTGTAAACTTCTCTGCTGACCCCTGCCCTCCGCCCTGCTGACCCCTGTCCTCCCCCCTGTTGACCCCTGTACACATCTCTGCTAGGGTGACCACGTGTCCCGGATTGCCCCGGACAGTCCCGCATTTTGCAGGTCTGTCCCAGGCACATTCATTCCAGGACAATACAGTGTCCCGGAATGAAACTGACACAGCCACCCCCCCAGGGCAATCTGATGCCCCCAAAAAAGTCAGCCACATCACCGCTTTACTCACTGACAGTACTTGTCCTGGCCAGGAATGCCTGGAGGAGCACAATCCCGCCCCCTGCTTGTGATTGGAGAAATCATAAATCCCGCCTCTTGTGTCCAATCACTGTGCTGTGATTCGTTACAGCACAAGCTGATTTTTGGCAAGGGAGGGTGTCCCTGAATGGTAGTTTGGAAATGTGGTCACCCTATTCTCTGCTGACCCCTGCCCTCCCCCTGCTGACCCCTGTCCTCTGCCCTCCTGAGCCCTGTACTGCGCCCTGCCGACCCCTGTACACTTCTCTGCTGACCCCTGCCCTCCCCCTGCTGACCCCTGTCCTCCCCCCTGCTGACCCCTGTACACTTCTCTGCTGACCCCTGCCCTTCACCCTGCTGACCCCTGTCCTCTGCCCTCCTGATCCCTGTACTCCGCCCTGCCGACCCCTGTCCTCCACTCTGCTGACCCCTGTACACTGCCCTGTTGACCACTGTCCTCCACCCTGCTGACTAGGGATGAGCTCCGGCGTGTTTGCATTGAACACGTGCAGAGTCCGCCAGGAAGTCGGCACCACGCTGCGCTAATCACAGCCAGGGAGACATTTCCCAACCTCTGCAGCTGAGCATCGGGAAATGTCTTCCTGCCTGTCATTAGCGCAGCGCGGTGCCGACTTCCTGGCGGGCTCTGCGCGTGTTCAATGCGAACACGCCGGAGCTCATCCCTACTGCTGACCCCTGTCCTCCGCCCTCCTGACCCCTGTCCTCCACCCTGCTGTCCCCTGAACCGTGTGTTTTTACCACCCCCCAAGCGCAAGTGTAAACATAGCCTTATAGAGACCTTATAAAAAAGAACTCTTTTACACTGGTGGGAGGGGGCGGGGACAGAAAAAACAGGAAGCTAAACCACAGTTATACTTCAGCCCCCCCCCCCCCCGGCCACCCACCAAAGTGGTACCATTACAGCCTGACAGAGCTGTACACACATGCCATGGCTGCAATGCTTAACTTCACAGCCACAGCATTTTTACCTCAGGTTGCAGGGTTTGAAGGCAGCACTGCCTATCAAACTCGTCCAAAGAGATCAATGGGGCCGCGCCGAAAACCAAACGATTGAATTGCAGATGTGGGGTGTTCCCAGAATTAAAATTGCAGTTACAATTTTTTTTGTTGTAAATGAAACAATTAAATGCAATAAATAAAAAAAAAAAAAAAAAACAGGAATCAGGAGGTGGCAGTAGCGCCTTATCAATGCCTGTCAGCCTCTACTATACGGCCTTCTCTGAAAAGCGATCCAATACAAATTGCTTTTTAGAGGGTGGTACACTTTACTGCCAGTGTGAGAGAGGGCTAATTTTTTCTCAATAAAACTCTAAATTAAACCCTAATCAGGTCTAATTAACTCCTCCCCCTTCTCCCAGTAGCCAATATTTTCTGGTTTTGTTTTTATTTCTATCATCTTTACCTTTATTTATTTTTTAATTTTATTTAATTTTTCTCAGTCTTGCATGAAAAGGAAATGCCCAAAATTAAAATAATAAAAGCCTTTTTATTTTCAAATAACTTTGCCATGCTTTGTACCAGAAACATAATTTTAGTGTTATTGTAAACTAAATAATATCATGGAATTTATCCATTTTATTTATTTATAAAACTACTTTTTTTAAATAAAAAAATATAAATGATATATTTTTTTTTCTACTTTCTATAGTTTGCGTGTAAAATAAAATATTTTTTGATAGGTCATATTGTCAAAGAAAAGTTTGTCCCCCCATAACAAAATGTTTATATTATACAGTATACAATGGGGCAAAAAAGTATTTAGTCAGCCACCAATTGTGTTCTCCCACTTAAAAAGATGAGAGAGGCCTGTAATTGTCATCATAGGTATACCTCAACTATGAGAGACAAAATGTGGAAACAAATCCAGACAATCACATTGTCTGATTTGGAAAGATTTTTTTTTTTGCAAATTATGGTGGAAAATAAGTATTTGATCACCTACAAACAAGCAAGATTTCTGTCTCTCACAGACCTGTATCTTCTTCTTTAAGAGGCTCCTCTGTCCTCCACTCATTACCTGTATTAATGGCACCTTTTTGAACTTGTTACCAGTATAAAAGACACCTGTCCACAATCTCAAACAGTCACACTCCAAACTCCACTATGGTGAAGACCAAAGAGCTGTTGAAGGACACCAGAAACAAAATTGTAGACCTGCACCAGGCTGGGAAGACTGAATCTGCAATAAGCAAGCAGCTTGGTGTGAAGAAATCAACTGTGGGAGCAATAATTAGAAAATGGAAGACATACAAAGACCACTGATAATCTCCCTCGATCTGGGGCTCCACGCAAGATCTCACCCCGTGGGGTCAAAATGATCACAAGAACGGTCAGCAAAAATCCCAGAACCACACGGGGGGACCTAGTGAATGACCTGCAGAGAGCTGGGACCAACGTAACAAAGGCTACCATCAGTAACACACTACACCGCCAGGGACTCAGATCCTGCAGTGCCAGACGTGTCCCCCTGCTTAAGCCAGTACATGTCCGGGCCCATCTGAGGTTTGCTAGAGAGCATTTGGATGATCCAGAAGAGGATTGGGAGAATGTCATATGGTCGGATGAAACCAAAGTAGAACTGTTTGGTAGAAACACAACTCGTCGTGTTTGGAGGAGAGAGAATGCTGAGTTGCAATCAAAGAACACCATACCTACTGTGAAGCATGGGGGTGGCAACATCATGCTTTGGGGGCGTTTCTCTGCAAAGGGAACAGGACGACTGATCCGTGTACATTAAAGAATGAATGGGGCCATGTATCGTGAGATTTTGAGTGCAAACCTCCTCCCATCAGCTGGGTCTTTCAGCATGACAATGATCCCAAACACACCACCCGGGCAATGAAGGAGTGGCTTCGTAAGAAGCTTTTCAAGGTCCTGGAGTGGCCTATCCAGTCTCCATATCTCAACCCCATAGAAAACCTTTGGAGGGAGTTGAAAGTCTGTGTTGCCCAGAGACAGCCCCAAAACATCACTGCTCTAGAGGAGATCTGCATGGAGGAATGGGGCCAACATACCAGCAACAGTGTGTGACAACCTAGTGAAGACTTACAGAAAACATTTGACCTCTGTCATTGCCAACAAGGGATATATAACAAAGTATTGAGATGAACTTTTGATATTCACCAAATACTTATTTTCCATAATTTGCAAATAAATTCTTTCCAAATCAGACAATGTGATTGTCTGGATTTGTTTCCACATTTTGTCTCTCAGGCCTCATGCCCACTGGCGTTTTTACAGCTGCGTTTTTTGCAGCTTAAAAACGCCTGTCCATGTTATTGTAAATATTTTTAAAAAAAAAAAAAAAAAAAAAAAAAAAAAAAAAAAAAAACGTCGGAGCTAAAAACGCGACCGCGCGTTAGTGCGCGTTTTTTGCGCGTTAGTGCGCGTTAGTGCGCGTTTTTGCGCGTTTTTTGACGCTCGCGTTTTTTCCTGCCAAATTCTGACGCTGAGGAACGCACTGGCCCTGGGTTTTTTTTACAGCTTACAAACGCCTATGCTCTTTACAGCTCAAAAACGCCTAGGTGGGCATGAAGCTATAGACTAACATGGACAGGCGTTTTTAAGCTGTAAAAAACGCTCAAAAACGCGGCTGAAAAAACGCCCGTGGGCATGAGGCCTCATAGTTGAGGTATACCTATGATGACAATTACAGGCCTTTCTCATCTTTTTAAGTGGGAGAACTTGCACAATTGGTGGCTGACTAAATACTTTTTTGCCCTACTGTATATATTTTTTTATCTTAAAAAATGACAAAGTTATCACCAAATAAACAGGCCTATAGTGGAATGTACAAATGACTGTGGCCCATAATGGGCACACAGGTATGAGAGCTGAAGTGGTTTAAGGGGAAATCATTATTTCAGTATATATGTCATTATGTTGCATACCCCAGGGCTGAGGTTCTCGAGCTGTAGGCTGTGGATCTTTGATGTCCCATGAGATCCCTAACCTCCGTTCCATGCTCTGCTCTAGGATATGCAGTAGGAGGTGGTGGGTGCAGTTGTCTGCCACTACATCTTCCTTCTTCCCTGGCAGGACTAAATATAGTGCCGTGCTGAGCTCCGCTAAACTTCATATTATAGAGAATGCCAGAGGGAAAAAGCCTTTGTCTTAGTGTAACACTCCATTGTCAGTCGGCCGGGTGCTTTCATCATCACAAATACAGCATCTAGTTAACCCTAAGGGGCCTGTTTATCAAAAAACAAAATTGCCGTGCGAATGTCTCAATTATTTGCACAGCCGTCACAAATCTCCGTAATACGTTTATTTTTCTATGATGGTCAGTGCCATCTAGTGGCCATAATGCAGTACTTTCCTGATTGTGGTATTTTAGTAAAATACTGCCTTTTCGGCCACTAGATGGAGCTGTAAACATATTACACAAATTATGGTGTTTACTCATGACAGCTATGCAAATGCTTAAGACATTTGCAGAGCTGATACATAAAGGTGCCTACAGATTGAATGGCCATCAGCAATACATGCCATCATCCATCGGTTGAATGATTATTTTACCGAGTGATCATTGCAAAAACATTTGATGTCTGAACCATAGAGAACCTGGCTCTGTTACAGGTATGGGTGATGGGTAACACCCCCCCCGACCCCCCACAACCGCTGCCACCCATAGTGGTTCTCGACCTCTCCTGTTCCTCTGGGGATCCTGGGTCCACGATTAACAGGCCAGACAGTGAGATCAGGGGGGATCAGGGAATATCTGTTCATCATTCTCCTCTGCGACTAGTAAACCCAAAAGCAATGTGTGTTACGTTACTTTCAGGTTCATTAATGGCTACTGTAGCTGAGGATTGAGCTAATCAAGCACAATCTGTGTTTGATTAGCTGATTGGAGAGCAGAGACATTGGGGGTCTAATAGACCCCTTATGTCCTGATAAAGGGTACCTGTCACCCATGCCTTAAATCACATAGGGAACTTGTTAGCAAAAAAATATGTAAAAACAACTCCCCTATGCACATATGTCCTGCAAGTGTAACGGAACGTCCCACACTCTGCTTGAGTGCTTCCATCATGTACCACTTCCTCGAGTCTGAATATAGATATTAGATATTATAGCTGCATATTACAACCAAGAACTAGGCAGGGCTCGTTTGGCTGCAAAGCTGGAACTGTTTATTTGAACAAGAATACAGGCTTTTATACAGTTGAGAAGGAGGTCCCCCCCTCCTGATCATATTACCCTAACAATACAAACTGTAACCAGAATCATAAATTAACATGATCTAATTAACTGGTCATTTAACCAGCCTAGGTGACTCAGAGGTCTGACCTTTCAGGTCAGACTTGCTGTCTCCTAGCTCAGAAGACACAATACACATTATCATAAGTATAATCTATAATCTGTTTATTAAGATGTTATGTGTTTATTAAAGAGGAGGTCCACCTGGATTTTTTTTTTTAAAAGCCAGCAGCTGCAAATACTGCAGCTGCTGACTTTTAAAAAATGGACACTTACCTGTCCAGCGATGTCGACAGACGAGGCTGAGCAATCTGCCCGGTTCCCTACTGCACATGCGCTAATAGTGCGGCGCGCTGTCACTGGTCCCCGCTCTCTCCTGGGAACAGTTTGTTTCCCAGAAGACAGCGTGGGGGTGACGCGAAGGGGCGTCACCTAGATGGGGAAAGTGCCTGCCTGACAGACTGGCAGACAGCGAGCGCCGAGGGGGGTTTCTGGTAAAGTGCCGCTGGCCGCCCGGGGGGGTGGTTGTTTTCCGCCCCCCCCCAAAAAAAACACCCAAGCTGGGTGCTGGACGGTTCCACATATGTAATGTAGTTTTTTGCCATTTCACGGGTTCGTGCAATTTTGAGTCTTGACGCGTTTGGTATCTATTTATTCGACACAACCTCATGTTTTCATTCATTCATTCATTCTTTTATATTTTACCAAAAAAATGGGTATTATATTGTGTTTAATTATATTTTATATGATATGATATGATATTATATTTATAAATTATTTTATTTTGTGTTTTATTTTATTATTTGTTTATTATTTATATGATATATTATACTATATTATATTATATTTATAATTTTTTTATTGCAAAAACTCATTTTATTGTACTTTTTCCTGAAAATATGCTGCGCAAATATTGTGTGACATAACCTTTTTTAACTGCCACCACTTTATCCTACAGAGACTCTGTTTGGGGTTCTAAGTAATTTTCTGCTGATTTTAACGTGAGTGAGAAATTAAAACAAATGTAAAAAAGAATAGGTGGTTGAGTAGGAAAGCCCACTTTGTAAGTGGATAGCTGCAGCAGTTTGCAAGAAGAAAGGGCACCAAGCTGAGTATCGTCAGTGTGGTCCCATTCAAGAGCGGTGAGTAGGCGGGGCAGTGACACAGAGTCCATAGCATTTTTGGTTTTGGAAAGTGTGGTCCCTTTCTTCCATCTGAGCAGCCACACAGCAGTGGAAGCAGTGGCGGCTGGTGTTTTTTTTAAGGGGGGCGGAAAACAATCAACCATTCCCCCCCCGAGCAGCCCACCCCCTGCTGTTTGCTGGTCAGTCCGGCACTTACCCCATCGTGGCGAGTGCCAGGCAGCGTGGTGCAGCAGCTCGGCTCCATGTCCTCTCCTCCATGGCGGCTTCCGGAGACTCCCCTCCTCCTCCTAGACCTCCAATATGATCGCCTGACCTTTCAGCCAATCGGGGGACCGGTGTCAAAACCTGCTTTCTGATTGGCCGGGAGGAGTATCAGTGTTACAACAGCGAGTTTTGATCCACTATTGTAACACTCCTGGGTGGGCTTGGAGCGCACTCTCTGCGACCCGAACCCACCCTATATTAAAGCCTATTGGAGCCTCTGGCTCTAATCGGTGCTTCAAAAAAACAGCCCCTCCGCATTGGAATCCATGCGCTGGTGTCCTGAAAGGGGCCGGATGCATGGATAGGGGAGGTGGCGATGGATAGGGGGGGGCGGGGGCCCGTGCGCCCTTAATGGATGGGCCCGCCCCTTGGATGGAAGGAAGATAAGAAGAGAATATATGGTCTATCAGGTAGTATAGGAGAATTCCTCTATGTGCGTTTAGCTCTTTGGCTGCGGTCGCCCTTTCGCAGGATAAGTACAGGCTGCGCTTAAGTAAGCCAGAGTAGAATCTGTCGGTGAGCCAGAATCTGTCTCCCAGAATCCTCGGTGCGGTGGCATTTATTTTGGATTGATGCATCTCTTCAGCTGCCTGCATGGCAATGTGTCGTTTTTAGCTGTTTTCTCATTAGTCCACTCTGTCAAGTAAAGTGCAGCGTGCCTGGCTGCCGTGCATTTATTTTTCCGCCTCTGTCTCGCGGAAACAAGCGACCTAACATTTTAGCTCTGACACCGAAATTACACAGCAGTTCACAAATGCGACGCATCATGCAGTTCCCCCTCTCCGCTCTCACCCAGCCTGACAGGTCACTACTTGTCTGGATTAATGCTATTAACTCATTCCACCCGGGCCGGGATAGAGATGCATTGTCGGAAATACAGGAGGTGCCGTTGGCGATTTTTTTTTTTTTTTTTTTAAGTGGACCTTTTGGTAACTTTATACAACTATAGTACATGAAAAAATTCCTATCATATCATACAGCAATAGCCTACAAATAAAAGCCAACTGACATTGCCTCGGCTCTGATGATGTCATCGGTCTGCCGCAGGCTGGAGGAAGCATTTCCTCAGTCTCCTCCCCCCCTAGTGATCAGACTGCAACTTTCTAATTGTAACATTGCAATAGCCAAGACCTGCACAGGCACCGGGATGTACATGACTGTCATCTCTGGGCTGGTATCTCAGTCCAGGAAGTGGATGGTGACCCTGGATGATGCCTGAGCAAAGATGGTGCCATCATTTTGAATTGAAAAGCGAATGAAGGCAATGTTGGAAAGAGTGCTGCGATCTCTCTAAAAAAATAAATAAATAAAAATCAACATTTTAATGCATTTTAGAGTGAGTGAGTGAATAACTTGTATAGCGCTACAAATGTGAACTAAATCGCCTCAAGGCGCTTTTTCCATTCAGTGTCGTCCTGATCCATCAGAAGAGCTGGGTCTTAAGTTTTTTCCTGAAGGCCCGATGGTTTTCTTCCATGCAGATATCCGTGGGTAGAGTGTTCCATAGCCGTGGTCCTTGGACTGCAAATCTTCGTTCTCCTTCGATTTGTAGCGGGACTTGGGGATGTGGAGGAGGTTTTGGTTAGTTGATCGGAGAATGCGATTGGGGGTGTAGGGTTTTATTTTCTCGCATAAATATTGAGGAGCGTTTCCTTGTGTGCATTTGTGGGTGAGGCAGAGGGTCTTGAAAGTGACCCGATCCTTTACGGTTAGCCAATGAAGTGTCCTCAGGGATGGGGTGATGGATTCCCAGGGTTTTTTCCCCGTTACCAGTCTGGCTGCTGTGTTCTGGACGACTTGTAGGCGCGCCATCTGATATTTAGGAAGTCCTATGTAGAGGGAGTTTGCGTAGTCGAGTCGGGAATTGATGATTGTTCCAACTACTACTGCTATCTCCTCTTCTGGAATGAAGGGGATGAGTCTACGCAGCAGGCGGAGAAGGTGGTGCGATCCACTGACTACTGATCCTATTTGTGCATCCATAGTCATCTCTGAGTCAAAAATGACTCAGAGACTTTTGACTTTGGTGCTCGGGGTAATGGTCTGTCCAAGGATGATGGGTGGTGTCCATGAATAATTAGCTTTTGTCTTTCGGCAGTTCTGTTTTGGATCCATTGAGTTTGAGGGAACTCTCAGTCATCCAATCATCGATCAGTGTGAGGCATTTTTCTAGTCCGTGATATTGGTCTTTTTTCCGGTGATGCGAAAGTAGAGTTGAGTGTCATCAGCATATGAGTGGTAGCACAGGTCCTGTTTGCTGATGATTTTGAGGAGTGGGCGGTAGATGTTGAAGAGCACGGGTGACAGGGGTGATCCTTGAGGGACTCCGCAAGAAATTGCGCAAGTTTCAGAGGTGAAGGCTCCTAGTTTCACTGTCTGTGAACGATTATCTAGGAAGGTTGCGAACCAGGGTAGGTCAGGGTCTGTGATTCCTGCTACTTCTTTAAGGCGAATGAGTAGAGTTTTGTGATCAACTGTGTCGAACGCTGCACTGAGATCCAGCAGCACCAGGAGACATGATTCTCCATCATCTGCTGCTTCGAGGCGTCATCCCATATTTTGAGAAGTGCTGTTTCTGTGCCATGGCCTGGGCGGAAGCCTGATTGTAGTGGGTCCAAGAGTTTGTGAGTGTCCAAATGAAGTTGTAGCTGTTGTACTACTGCTTTCTCCATAATTTTGGAGATGGTGTTGAGGCTTGTTACCGGTCTGCGGTAGTTTGGGTCTTTGGGGTCGAGGTTGGGTTTCTTTAGGAGGGGTTTGATTATGCCTTGTTTGAGGGAGATCGGAACAATACCTTCTTCGAACGATTGATTTACGAGATGTGTTATGGTAGGTGCTAAAATGTCGATACATTCTTTCAGGAGTTTTGTAGAAATTATGTCATTTGGTGATGTGCGGTCTCGGAGGCTTCTGATGATGTTTTTGGTGGTGTCGATGGTGATCGGGACCAGCGAAAATGTTGTCGATTGTATCATGTTCGTATTGATTTCCTCTGTTTGCTTTGGCTGAGTGAGGTTGGTTGTTTTTTTCTGTTGAATTATTTTACGAATGTTTTCGATTTTGTCGATAAAAAAATCTGATAGCTCATTACAGAACTCTTGGGTTTTGTTTGCTGGAGGCTCTAGGCAGGTAGGGTTCATAGTCTGAGCGACTAGTTTGAAAAGTTCACAAGGTCGGTTTAGGGCTTTTTTTATGGTGTTTGAGAAGTGTTCCTTTTTTGCTTTGAAGATTGCTTTGTGGTATTTGTTAGTGAGTGCTTTGTAGTTTGTGTGGTTTTCTTTTGTTGGGTTTCTTCTCCAGGCTCCTTCAGTTCTTCTGCGTTCTTGCTTCAGTAGAGTAAGAGTGTCATTAAACCAGCCCGAGTTGTTTTTGCGGATGAGTGCTCTACGTTTCGGAGCTGTTTGTAGTAATGCTTTGTTTAAGGAGTTGAGTGTTTGTTCCGTTGAGTGGTTTTGATTTAGCATTCCTATTTTTTAGGAATGCATTGCAACACATAGCAGCATGCATTCACAACTTACACCAATGTGCGTGTGTTAGGTGCACATTAACGCACATGGTAATGTGGTGCTAATGAGCCCTAAGTGATTGGGTTTAGGTCTACTTTAACTGCTTCCCACCTGGCCTATAGTCAAATAACAGCCAAGTGGGAGCTATGTCACCCGATGTGTCATTGTACTGGGCTGGTCCCGGTACAATGTGGTCGCTGTGACCAATCACAGCTATCACATGACAGTTGCACGCAATGAATGGCTTTCATTCATATCCATTTATTGTGGACTATTGTGCCATACCTCCCAACTTTCTGAGATGGGAATGAGGGACACCTATTAGCAAAAGTATGTAGGCTTAGGACACACCCCCCTGTCACGCCCCCTTAAAGGAGAATTGTACCAAAACAAAAATGACTGGTTAAACCCACAATTGCTTTTTTACTACTATTATTTCTTTGTAATGGCTTTTGGAATTTACAAAAGCAACAATTTAGAAATTGGATGAAATGTTTGGCACTAAAAAACAAGTTTTGATTGATAAGTAGTGCAATTTTAATGCAACTATACAGATCAGACCAAAGTGTTCTGAATGAGGGACAGTCCCTCAAAATCAGGGACAATTGGAAGCTATGTTGTGCTGACCTCTGTGATTGATTACAGTGATCACATGGTACAGACAGGGCCAATCACAATGCATTTGTATCATGTGATAGCTGTGGCCAATCAAAGCTTTCACAATAGTACACAATGGCAATGAACGGATGCCATTAATAAAATGTATTGCTTATAACAGTGATCATCACTATTGTAACCAAATAATAGTGAGAAAAAAATCCTGATCACCTCCCCATAGCAGTACAGTGTATTTATGGTAAAACTGTACTGCTCTGGTCACAGTATGTAAAAAAAAAAAAATAATTTTCTTTCTTTTATTCACTGATCACCTCCACACCAGTCATATGATGACGCTGTACTACACTGGTGACACTATGTAAAAAAAAAAATTCAGAAAAAAACAAAACATTTTATTTTAATTCTTAATTTTCTAAATAGTTGTTACAAAAAAATTACTTGAAAAAAACTCACCATGCCTTCAACTGTCTAATTTTCAAAAGGGGGTCGTATGGGGGGTATTTGTACTGTCCTGGCATTTTAGGGCCCCAAAAATCGAGGTAGGGATCAGCATTGATCGATTTTCAAATATATATATATATATATATATATATATATATATATTGTGAGGGGGTTAGCTCGGCAGCGGGTGTGTGTGACCCCCGGGATGGGCTCCCCACACAAAAACAGGCCCAGCAAACGGAGGTTGTGGTTTTCAAAATCAAAAAGGTGCGGTTTATTTTCTATTTACAGTGACAAAACACAGCAAAGCAAAAGAAACATAAATGTCAGGGTCACCTGTGGCCAGGTGACAGATGCACACCGTAGGGGGACAGGAGTGCACCGCGAGGTAGTGAACCCTATGGCTGGCTTCTGTGGATAGGAAACTGGGTGGTTGTGGAAAGCGGGACCAGAGGAGCACAACCGGGATCCCAACGGAAGCGAGAGCCAAGATTCCCCAGGGCGCGGAGTCTAAGACCCAGCTGGTCTTCTCCAGGGCCTCTAGTGGTGAGGATGTTACGCTGCAGGCTGGGACCAGGTCGCGGCCCCTGGAGTTTCCTAGCTCACGCCCCGTAGGATAAGGGGAAGCAGCAGCACACGATAGAGAGAACCGAATAACAAGCCGAAGGTCAGGGGCCACAAGCAGACAAGGATAACGAAGAACGAGCCGAAGGTCAAGGGTCACGAGCAGACAGGGATGGTCGGGGACAAGCCAATAACGTAACAGAGAGACAGACGTAGCACACGGCAGGCAGGAACCCAAACACACAATGCCTAACAAACACGTTGATCAGCAAAGCAGGCTTGCAGTGCACAGGTTAATATAGTGTTCAGTGATAGGGCCTGGGGTGGAGTCAGGCTGGGAGGAGATTATAAAGGAAGCCAGGTGAAGGAGGTCTGGTCTCTAGATGAACACATGAGGAGGAAGGTAAGATGGCAGACAGACATTAATGCATATCCATGACAGTACCCTCCCTCTTACGAGGCCTCCCCCTTCCCCGCCTGGGCCCAGGTTTAGAGGGAAACTTCAGATGAAACTCCTTTAACAGACGAGGTGCAAAGACCTCAGATGCAGTGATCCAAGACCTCTCCTCAGGACCAAACCCTTTCCAATGAACGAGGTACTGAAGAACGCCTTTACAGAGTCGGGAGTCCAGAATTTGACTGATCTCGTACTCCTGATTATCCTCAGAGACAGGCGCCACGGTAGGAAGAGGACGAGAGAATTTATTGAGGACTAAAGGCTTTAGAAGAGCAACATGAAAGGAGTTAGTGATTTTAAGGCTCTTAGGAATCTGGAGTTTGAAACAAACCGGATTCAGTTTAGCAGTTACCGTGTATGGACCGATGAATCGTGGAGCAAACTTCAGAGAAGGAACTCGGAGCTTGATGTTCCTGGTAGAGAGCCAGACTTTGTCCCCTGGCTGAAGAGAAGGCGGTTTACGCCTGCGGCGGTCGGCAAAGCCTTTGAATTTTTCAGCAGCTGCCCGGAGGGAATCATGAACGTGACCCCAAACGGAATTGAGAGACTCCTGAACCGAAGCCAAAGCTGGAATGTCTGGAGAACAGATCATAGGAAGAGGAAGTTGAGGGTGTTTTCCATAAACTGTGAAAAAGGGTGTCTTCTGCGAACTGGTATTCACATGATTGTTATGGGAGAATTCTGCCCACGGGAGTAGAGAGGACCAATCGTCATGGTGAGAAGACACAAAGGTGCGAAGAAAGACCTCTAACTCCTGATTAACCCTCTCAGTCTGTCCATTGGATTGGGGATGGTAAGAAGAAGAAAAATCCAAGACAATATTGAGGGATTTGCAAAAGGCTCTCCAAAAACGAGACGTGAATTGGACTCCCCTGTCGGAAACAATATGAGAAGGGACCCCATGTAGGCGGAGAATTTCTCGAATGAAAATGGGAACCAAGGCAGGGGCAGAAGGAAGACCAGGAAGAGGAACAAAATGAGCCATCTTGGAGAATCGATCGATTACCACCCAAATGACTGTATTATTCTCAGACAGTGGGAGATCGGTGATAAAATCCATGGCAATATGGGCCCAGGGTTCCTTAGGAATAGGCAAGGGCATGAGGAGACCAGCAGGAGCTTGTGTGGAGGATTTGGACTGAGCACAGACATGACAAGCTTTAACGTAGTCTTTGACGTCTGAGCGGAGATTAGGCCACCAGTAGTGACGACTGATGAGTAGGAAGGATCGGAGGAATCCAGAATGCCCTGCCACCCTGGAATCATGTCCCCAACGAAGGATCTTAGCTCTCAGCCCAGTGGGGACAAAGGTCTTACCAGGCGGAATTTTAGACTTCAGGGTGGTAGAGTGGGCAACAATGCATGAGGTGGGAATGATCGGCTCAGGTTCAGGGGCGGACTCCTCGTCCAAAGTGTCAAATGACCTAGAGAGCGCATCAGCCCGACCGTTGCAGGAACCAGGTTTGTAGGTAATCGTGAAATTAAAACGGGCAAAGAAGAGACTCCACCTGGCCTGTCTAGGATTCAGACGTTTAGCATTCTGTAGATACTGTAAATTCTTGTGATCGGTAAAGATCGTTATGGAGTGAGGGGAACCCTCCAAGAGATGACGCCACTCCTCTAACGCCAATTTAATTGCGAGAAGTTCCCGATCACCGATGGCATAATTCCTCTCTGCCTGAGAAATTTTTTTGGAGAAGAACGCACATGGTTGGCGTCTCTTCTCAAAGATTTGAAGAAGCACAGCTCCCACCCCCATTGAGGAAGCGTCCACTTCAATAAAAAATGCATTCCCAGGATTTGGTCTCCTCAAGAGGGGGCCAGAAACAAAGGCCTGTTTCAGGTTGTGAAATGCAGAGACAGCTTCGGGAGGCCAGTCTCTGGCATTCACACCCTTCTTGGTCAAAGCGATAATAGGCGCGGCAATGGAAGAGTAATTCCTTATGAACTGCCTATAATAATTAGTGAAGCCAAGAAAGCGCTGTGTGGCCTTGAGGCTAGCAGGAAGAGGCCAGTTGGTGATAGCCAAGACCTTCCCAGGGTCCATACGAAGCCCCGAACATGAGACAAAGCACCCCAAAAACAGGACCTCAGAACATTCAAAGGAACATTTCTCCAGCTTGGCATAGAGATTGTTCTCTCTAAGACGTTGAAGTACAGTGCGGACATGGTTTCTGTGGACGAGCAGATTTTCAGAAAAGATCAGAATGTCATCCAGATAGAAGACAACAAACTGGTACAGCAGATCTCTGAAGATTTCATTGACAAAGTTTTGAAACACGGCTGGAGCATTACACAGACCAAAAGGCATCACCAGATATTCGTAATGCCCGTCTCTAGTGTTAAATGCAGTCTTCCATTCGTCACCCTCCCGTATTCGAATGAGATTGTACGCGCCTCTGAGATCCAACTTGGTGAAAATGGAGGCACCCTTCAACCTATCGAATAGCTCAGATATTAAGGGTAAGGGGTATCGATTTTTAATAGTAACCGCATTTAAACCCCGATAATCGATGCAGGGTCTTAAGGTACCATCCTTTTTGGCAACAAAAAAGAACCCTGCCCCTGCAGGCGATGAGGATTTCCGGATGAACCCTCTCTCCAGATTCTCTGCTACATACTCCGACATGGCCTGGGTCTCTGGGATGGACAGAGGGTAGGTACGACCCCTGGGTAGAGTTGCTCCGGGGACAAGATCAATAGCACAGTCAAAAGACCTGTGGGGAGGAAGCACCTCAGCTGATTTTTTACAGAACACATCCCGGTAATCGCTGTATGCGGCGGGAAGATCAGAAGAAACAGAAGTGGCAGCAACCGGAAGACTCTCCTTGGGGGTCACCTTGAGAAGACACGACGAGAAACATGAGGAACCCCAGGCCAGGATCTGCCCAGAGACCCAGTCCACATGTGGAGAGTGGAGCTGTAGCCAAGGGAGGCCCAATACAACTGGGGTAGAGGCCTTGGGTAGAATAAGAAAGGATATCCACTCCTGGTGGAGAATCCCTACCGACATCCTAATGGGTAGCGTCTGGAAGCGAATAGGGCCCCCTGGGAGAACAGTGCCATCAATTGCCGAGACTACCAATGGGGTAGTGAGAGGTGAAAGGGTAAGCTTCATAGAAGAAGCAGTTCTCCAATCCATGAAATTGCCGGCAGCCCCGGAATCCAGGTATGCAAGGGTTGACTGAGGAGAAGTGCCTACATGAAGGGACACCGGCAAGAGCAGGCGAGAAGGTGATGTTTCTGGGTCCAATACTCCACCTTCCAAATGTATTAGACCCGAGCGTTTCCCGGACGAAGCGAGCAGGAGTCACGAAAATGACCCTTGCCCCCACAATAGAGGCACAAGCCCAGAGTTCTGCGCCTAGCACGTTCTTCGGGGGTTAGTCTGGTCCGGCCCAGCTGCATAGGTTCTTCAGCAGGTAGAGGATGCTCCACGGAATGAAGGGAGGGGAGCTCAGACTGGCTAGGACCCAGAGAGTGCTGGCGTCTTTTTTCTAAGGACCTCTCTTGAAAACGAATGTCGATCTGGTTGCATAATGAAATTACATCGTCCAGACCGACGGGAATGGCTCTTCCCGCTAATTCGTCTTTCACTCGGTCAGAGAGGCCATGTAAAAAGGTAGCGACCAGGGCCTCATTATTCCAGCTCAATTCAGCTGTGTGGATACGGAACTGAAGAGCATATTGCCCCACTGAACTAGATTCTTGGCGAAGATGTAAGACAGCACTAGCCGCTGAAGAAGCCCGAGCCGGCTCTTCGAAGATATTACGAAAGAGCTTCAAGAATTCGGACAGACTGGAAACCACCGGATCGTTCCTCTCCCACAGGGGGGCAGCCCAGGCCAAAGCTTCACCGGAGAGGAGGGAAATGATATAGGCTACCTTAGCCCGGTCAGATAGGAAGCTTTGAGGCTGAAGCTCAAAATGAATAGTGCATTGGCTGAGAAACCCCCTGCAGGCCTTGGAGTCCCCAGAGAAACGGAACGGAGCTGGCAATCTTAGTGAGTGTGAGGCTGCGACTGGTGCGATAGGTACAGCCGCTGGTAGTACTTGGGGTTGCGGATTCGGGGTTCCCAAGGAGACCTGAAGCTGCTCGAATCGAGAAGCCAGATCCTGGAGGAATCGAATCACCTGGGTCTGATTTGATTCCTGGGTCTCAAGTCTGCGAACTATGCCCTGCAATGGATCATCCGCGGGAAGCGGGATGTCAGCCGGGTTCATGGCTGATCAAACTGTCAGGGTCACCTGTGGCCAGGTGACAGATGCACACCGTAGGGGGACAGGAGTGCACCGCGAGGTAGTGAACCCTATGGCTGGCTTCTGTGGATAGGAAACTGGGTGGTTGTGGAAAGCGGGACCAGAGGAGCACAACCGGGATCCCAACGGAAGCGAGAGCCAAGATTCCCCAGGGCGCGGAGTCTAAGACCCAGCTGGTCTTCTCCAGGGCCTCTAGTGGTGAGGATGTTACGCTGCAGGCTGGGACCAGGTCGCGGCCCCTGGAGTTTCCTAGCTCACGCCCCGTAGGATAAGGGGAAGCAGCAGCACACGATAGAGAGAACCGAATAACAAGCCGAAGGTCAGGGGCCACAAGCAGACAAGGATAACGAAGAACGAGCCGAAGGTCAAGGGTCACGAGCAGACAGGGATGGTCGGGGACAAGCCAATAACGTAACAGAGAGACAGACGTAGCACACGGCAGGCAGGAACCCAAACACACAATGCCTAACAAACACGTTGATCAGCAAAGCAGGCTTGCAGTGCACAGGTTAATATAGTGTTCAGTGATAGGGCCTGGGGTGGAGTCAGGCTGGGAGGAGATTATAAAGGAAGCCAGGTGAAGGAGGTCTGGTCTCTAGATGAACACATGAGGAGGAAGGTAAGATGGCAGACAGACATTAATGCATATCCATGACAATAAATAAAATAAATCCTGGTCAACTTGACCTCTGACTAAACATACAGGTTTCCTAACTAACAACTGGGATCAGCCTAGTGCTGTCCTAGTCCCTAAGTCCCTGGTTTTAAATGTCCAAGCAAATAGCCACACAGGCTTTGTCTCACCGCACAGGGGTTCACTCTCCCTAGACAGTCCACACAGGTCTGGGTCCAGGCATGAGCTAACACCTAATGAATCTGGGAGTTCTTATAGAGGCCTAAATGAGCTGACAAGCTTCAGCTGGTCTCATCAACTCCCTGTCTGCACGACGCCCCACACTCTCCCTAGAGGTATGAGTCATCCATGAGCCCACTAGCCTCAGCTGGGCTTATACAACTCTCCACCTAGTTGTATAAGTTGGCATAAAGCCTGAATCTGGGAGAAATATATCTACCCCCCTGGATGCAACCAGGTGACTTTACCTTCCTGCTGTCACATACCCCCCCCCCTCTTGTTTTAACCTCGGGGTTGGAACACCAGCAATCAGGCATTCATGTACTCGAGACAAAGCATCCACATTCCCCATTTGAACGCCAGGGCGATGCTTTACTGTGAAGTTGAATTCCTGGAGGGCCAGGAACCACCTATTCACTCTTCTATTTATTTCCTTGTTTTGAGCCATCCACTTTAACGGAGCGTGATCCGTAACCATGTCAAAGTGCCTACCTAGCAGGTAGTACCGAAGGGAATCTAGAGCCCACTTCACCGCTAAACACTCCTTTTCAACGGTGGCGTAATTTACCTCATGGGACTTCAACTTCCTGCTGAGGTAAATGACTGGGTGCTCTTCCCCGTTCCAGACCTGGGACAATACTGCTCCTAACCCCACATCTGACGCATCACTTTGTACGACAAAGTCTTTAGAGAAGTCGGGTGAGTACAACACTGGCTGGCTACATAAGGCTTGTTTCAAGAATTGGAATGCTGCCTCAGCCTCGGGGGTCCATTTAATCATGACCGACCCTTTCCCCTTCGTCAGGTTGGTTAGGGACACAGCCTTAGAAGCAAAGTGGGGAATGAATCGCCGATAATACCCAGCGATTCCCAGAAAGGCTCGTACCTGCTTCTTGCTGTTGGGACGTGGCCAACTCTGGATGGCCTCGACTTTGTTGAGTTGGGGTTTTATTACTCCCCTCCCAATGGTGTACCCAAGATATTTGGCCTCCTCCTGCCCAATGGTACACTTCTTGGGGTTAGCCGTAAACCCCGCTTCCCGAACAGAGTCCAGGACTGCTTGCACTTTTGGCAGATGTGAGGCCCAATCTGTGCTATGGACAATTACGTCATCCAGGTAAGCCGCAGCATACTTCCGATGGGGCCTCAGCATCTGGTCCATTTTCCGCTGGAATGTGGCCGGCGCATTCTGTAACCCGAACGGCATTCTTTTATATTGGAACGCCCCGTCTGGGGTTACAAATGCGGTTTTCTCTTTGGCCGACTTGGCCAGGGGGATTTGCCAATACCCTTTTGTGAGGTCAAGAGTCGTCATGTATCGGGCTGTTCCCAGCCGGTCGATCAACTCATCTATACGTGGCATGGGGTAGGTGTCAAATTTTGTAACTTTGTTCAACTGACGAAAATCGTTACAAAATCGCCAGCTCCCATCCGGTTTAGGCACCAACACAATGGGACTAGACCAATCACTTTGGGACTCCTCTATCACCCCTAAGTTCAGCATTTTCTGTACTTCCTCCCGTATTGCCTCCCGTCGGGCCTCTGGGATCCGATAGGGTTTTAACTTCACCCTTTCACCGGGCGGGGTAATGATGTCATGCTCTACCCCAGATGTTTGTCCCGGCAGCTCAGAGAATACCTCCTTGTTGCGAAGCACAAACTCCTTAACCTCCTGTTGTTGGGGTTGTGACAAGGTGGCTGCTATTCCAACCTCAGGAATCACGCAACCAGTTTGAGCTGGTGACCAAGTGTCTGCGACTAGGGACTCTCTATCCCTCCAGGCTTTCAACAGATTAACGTGATAGATCTGTTCGGGCTTTCGCCTTCCTGGTTGTCTGACCTTGTAATTCACTTCGCTCACTTTTTCCATTATCTCATAGGGGCCTTGCCATTTGGCAAGGAATTTACTTTCAACCGTAGGGACAAGTACCAGTATCCTATCCCCCGGGGAAAAGGTACGGGTCTTGGCTCCACGGTTGTACACTCTCTGCTGTGCTAACTGCGCTTGGGCCAAATGTTCCTTCACGATGGGCATTACCTGTGCAATTCGGTCTTGCATCAGGGCGACATGCTCAATCACACTCCTGTGGGGAGAACTCTCACTTTCCCAAGTTTCCTTGGCAATATCCAACAGCCCTCTTGGGTGTCTCCCATACAGTAACTCAAAGGGGGAGAATCCCGTAGAGGATTGGGGCACCTCCCTAATAGCAAACATCAGATAAGGAAGTAGACAGTCCCAATCCTTTCCATCTCTATCCACCACTTTCTTCAACATTTGTTTTAGGGTTTTGTTGAATCTTTCAACCAGCCCATCGGTTTGGGGGTGATACACAGATGTACGTAATTGCGTCACTTTGAACAATTTACACAGCTCCTTCATAACCCGGGACATAAAGGGTGTACCTTGGTCCGTAAGCAGTTCTTTACAAATACCCACCCGGCTAAACATAAGAGATAGCTCTTTGGCTATGGTTTTGGCCGAGGTATTTCGGAGAGGGATCGCTTCTGGATAACGGGTGGCATAGTCCATTATAACTAATATGTACTGGTGCCCCCTAGCGGACTTGATTATAGGCCCTACCAAATCCATGGCGATCCTCTCAAACGGGACCTCAATGATGGGTAGAGGGACCAGCGGGCTACGGAAATGTGGCATCGGGGCCGACCTCTGACACACAGGGCAGGAGGAACAATAATTTTCTATGTCCTTCATCACCCCCGGCCAATAGAATCTCTGTAATACCCTCTCTCGGGTTTTCTCTGTCCCCAGATGACCTCCAAGAATGTGCCCATGGGCCAACTCCAACACCAACTTCCTGTAAGGTTTGGGCACCACAAGCTGCTCAACGGTTTCTTCTGCCCTTTTTGCCACCCGATACAGTAGGTCCTTCTCTACGCTGAAGTATGGGTAAGTGCAGGTATTATCTGGGTTCACTAACTCGCCATCTATTTTCACTACGTTTTCCCGTGCCTTTATTAGGGCAGGGTCTTTCAACTGTTCTGTGGCAAAGTTTTCCCTGTGAACCTCAAGATCAGAAAACTCCACAGACGGTAGGTTTTCGTCTGAGGAGGTGGGCTCCTCTCCAGTTTCTTGAGTCTCCCCTGCCAATACTGATAAGGGAAATTCCGGAGAGTCCTCACCACTCTCAGGGGAGTTCTGGCTATCACATTCCTGGTACATAGGGGCACCAGTGGGGGGCTCAGGATCATCCCACAGTTCCCAGAACTTCGGAAAATCCCTTCCCACAATGGCGTCATGCGGTAACTGAGATACTAAGCCCACTGGATGAGAGAGGGTACCTTTGGGGGTCTCGAAACACACTGTAGTCACTGGATACTCTCGGGTGTCCCCATGCACACAAATAACAGCTACCTTGCTATTCCCAAAGACCTCTGTTTTAACTAACTCAGCCTTTATCAGGGTCACAAGGCTACCTGAATCCAGCAATACCACAACATTTCTACCATTAACACACATTTTGCATAAATGTTTCTCAGTTCCTCGAATGGCAGTGCATGCGACTGTCGCACACAGCGACTGACGTCTGCCCGTCAGAAAGTCACACTGCATGGGTTCCTC
The DNA here is from genome assembly GCA_029206835.1 of Rana muscosa. Lineage (NCBI taxonomy): Eukaryota > Metazoa > Chordata > Amphibia > Anura > Ranidae > Rana > Rana muscosa. The sequence continues at coordinate 315,937,870 of CM055120.1, read as the reverse complement.
CACAACCGGGCAATTGGCTGCAATATGTCCCGCTTGCCGGCAGCGGTAGCAAACGATCCTTCTTGCCGCCTCTTGAGCCGCTGATTTCCCAGGCTGTTCTCGCCAAACTTGGGGTAGAGCTCCCGCCCTCTCACTCTCTCCACCCTCACCCCTTGGAATCCTCTTATCCGCCCCTGGGGATGGTCTGGTCTTAGGGTGTAAAGTCCGAGTGTCTCTGGAAGAGGCCGTCAGGTTCTCTGTAGCCAAGTATTTCTCCACACGATCCACAAGACCATCGGCCGTCTCTGGGTCTCCATGGCTTACCCACTTTTGGATGGCAGTAGGAAGAGCTCTCAAAAACCGATCCATTACAACACGTTCCACAATCTTTGGTGCGGACAAAGTCTCTGGCTGTAGCCACTTTCTGCTCAGGTGAATGAGATCATACATTTGAGACCTGGGGGGTTTTCCAAGCTGGAAAGTCCAGTTATGCACACGCTGAGCCCGGACAGCCTGGGTGACACCCAGCCTTGCCAAAATTTCAGCTTTTAGCATCACATAGTCTTTTGCTTGGTTAGGCTCTAGGTCATAGTAAGCTTTCTGCGATTCACCAGTTAACAGAGGAGCCACCAGTCCAGCCCACTGCTCCTCAGGCCACTTTTCTCTTTCAGCAGTCCTTTCAAATGTGGTCAAAAATACCTCTGGATCATCCTCTCCAGTCATTTTTGTCAATAAACGACTCACCCCAAAGGACGCGGTATTAGTGGGACGGCTTTCCTCACTGGTCTGCGGACGTTGCTGCATTACTGCTTCCATCTGTTGTTGTAGTCTCTGCTCTTGCTTCTGCAACAGGTCTATGAAGCGGGCCTCAGATTGCTGCTGGGCTTGTTGCTGAGCCTCCAGACTCTGTTGCAAAGTTGCGTTTGTCTGCTGCTGGGCTGCAAGGCTCTGTTGATGAGCTTGCTGCTGGGCTGCGAAGTTCTGTTGTTGAGCTGCAAGGCTCTGTTGATGAGCTGCAAGGCTCTTTTGCAAACCTGCATTTGTCTGCTGTTGATTGGCATTTGCTAGAGCCAGCTGCTTCAGTATCTCCTCCATGCTGGCTTAAAAAAAAACTGCCACTGGTTCTCCACCAACTGTGAGGGGGTTAGCTCGGCAGCGGGTGTGTGTGACCCCCGGGATGGGCTCCCCACACAAAAACAGGCCCAGCAAACGGAGGTTGTGGTTTTCAAAATCAAAAAGGTGCGGTTTATTTTCTATTTACAGTGACAAAACACAGCAAAGCAAAAGAAACATAAATAAAATAAATCCTGGTCAACTTGACCTCTGACTAAACATACAGGTTTCCTAACTAACAACTGGGATCAGCCTAGTGCTGTCCTAGTCCCTAAGTCCCTGGTTTTAAATGTCCAAGCAAATAGCCACACAGGCTTTGTCTCACCGCACAGGGGTTCACTCTCCCTAGACAGTCCACACAGGTCTGGGTCCAGGCATGAGCTAACACCTAATGAAGCTGGGAGTTCTTATAGAGGCCTAAATGAGCTGACAAGCTTCAGCTGGTCTCATCAACTCCCTGCCTGCACGACGCCCCACACTCTCCCTAGAGGTATGAATCATCCATGAGCCCACTAGCCTCAGCTGGGCTTATACAACTCTCCACCTAGTTGTATAAGTCGGCGTAAAGCCTGAATCTGGGCGAAATATATCTACCCCCCTGGATGCAACCAGGTGACTTTACCTTCCTGCTGTCACAATATATATACCATAGTTTTACACAGACTAAATAATATACACTGATTTGGGTTATTATATACCAAAGAAATGTAGCAGAATACAATTTTGCCTAAATTCATGAAGAACGGTTATTTATTTGCAAAGTTTTATAACAGAAACAAAGAAAAGCAAGTTTATTTTTTTTTTTTTTTAAATGTTTGGTCTTTTTTTATTTATTTTGCAAAAAAAAAAAAAAAAAAACAGTGGTGATTACAATCCACCAAAAGAAAGCCTTTATCTGTCAAAACAAATTATAAATATTTGGGTACAGCGTTTTAAGACTGAGTAATTGTCATTCAAAGTGCAACAGCGCTGAAATCTGAAAATTGGCAGGAAGGGGTGAAAGTATCCGGTATTGAAGTGGTTAACTTCAACTTGAATTTCTGATGGGATAAAATCCGATGGAATTTTCCGTCGGAATTCCGTTCAAGCTGTCTTCCATACACACTATCAGACCAAATTCTGACCGTCCAAAACGCGGTGACGAAAAAAAACACAAAGACGAGCAGAGAAAAATGAAGTTCAATGCTTCCGAGCATGCGTCGACTTGATTCTGAGCATGCATGGTTTTTTTCTCCGTCGGAGTTCCATACAGACGATCAGAATTTCCGATAGGGTTTTTTTCCTTCAGAAAAAATTAAAACATGTTCTATTTCTAAACTCCGATGGAAAAAAGTCCGATGGGGCCCACACATGGTTGGAATACCCGATGAAAAAATTCCGTCTGACTTTTTTCATTGGAAATTCCGATCGTGTGTACAAGGCATTACTGTTTCTCTACAATAAGAAGAGCAAACAAAATACCATTCTGACCGTTTTTTCAGCGAGCAATTTATTGTCTGGGAGAATATAACATTTGTGTGAGCTGCAATATTTGTGGCCCTACATCTCATGCTATAAATGACATCTTATAGAACATAATTGTGTCCGCTGGGAGAGGAACGGAGAAGCAGCAACTGTGATTTAAATGATATTATAGGATAATCTCAGAAACAAAAATCCCACAAAGAGGAGATAGGAGATTATTTATAGAAGGCGTGTGCGGTAAACGGGGCGCTGACGAGGTTTATCTCTGGTATTAGGCTCCTGAGTCAACAGCAGGCTTTAGTAAAGGAAGATGGTTTATACCGGCCAAACTAAATTATCAGTAAATGCAGAGTAGTATTTACCACCTGGAAAAACAATCAGGCCGGGTTAAAGTGAACCTGCCTTTAGCATAAGTGAGTTGCAGTGTTATTCATTTTCAAAGGTACCCAATGCACTCATACTTACCAACATTTGAGTCCCAGTCTGTGGGATACAGTTAACCCTAACCACAGTCCACCTTTAGGTTTGCCCAATGACCAGGTGGCATGATGCCACCCTGCTTTCTATTGGCATACTGGAACGCTAACATAGACTATATTGTCAAAAGTATTGGGTTGCCTACCTTTACACACACATGAACTTTAATGGCATCCCAGTCTTAGTCCGTAGGGTTCAATATTGTGTTGGCCCACCCTTTGCAGCTATAACAGCTTCAACTCTTCTGGGAAGGCTGTCCACAAGGTTTAGGAGTGTGTCTATGGGAATGTTTGACCATTCTTCCAGAAGCGCATTTGTGAGGTCAGGCACTGATGTTGGACAAGAAGGCCTGGCTGGCAGTCTCCGCTCTAATTTATCCCAAAGGTGTTCTATCCTGTTAAGGTCAGGATTCTGTGCAGGCCAGTCAAGTTCCTCTACCCCAAACTCACTCATCCATGTCTTTATGGACCTTCCTTTGTGCTCTGGTCCAAATCATTTGGTGGAGGGGAGAATATGGTGTAGGGTTGTTTTCTAGGGGTTGGACCTGGCCCCTTAAAAAGAGCATTTGTGAGATCAGACAGGTAGTGATGTTGGGTGAGAATACCTGGCTAAAAATTTGCATTTCAATGCACCCCAAAGGTATTCAGTAGGGTTGAGGTCCGGACTCTGTGTAGGCCACTTGAGTTCCTCCATACCAAACTGGTCTAACCATGTACTCATGGAGCTGATTTATTGCACAGAGATGCTGGAAGGCAAAAGAACCTTACCCAAACTTTTACCACTAGGTTGGAAATGCACAATAGTCTAAATGTCTTTATTTTCTGTAGCATTAAAGTGGTTGTAAACCCACTTTGACAACTTGCACCTACAGGTAAGCCTAGATTAAGGCTTACCTGTAGGTGCAAGAAATATCTCCTTAACCTACACGGTTAAAGTGGTTGTAAACCTAATTATATATATTTTTTTATCCATTGATAAAACCGGCATTGACAGTGCGGCAGCGCCGTTGTCTATGGCGCGCATGGGCCGTAGACAACGGTGCATTCTTTTTTGGAAAATATCTCCTAAACCGTGTAGGTTTAGGAGATATTGCAAACACCTACAGGTAAGCCTTAATCTAGGCTTACCTGTAGGTGCAAGTTGCATAAGTGGGTTTACAACCACTTTAAAGGGGTTGTAAAGGTTCGTTTTTTATTTTCTAAATAGGTTCCTTTAAGCTAGTGCATTGTTGGTTCACTTACCGTTTCCTTCGATTTCCCTTCTAAATGTTTTTTTTCTTTGTCTGAATTTCTCACTTCCTGTTTCTCCTCAGTAAACTTCACACCATCATCCGAGCGGTGTTTAGTCAGCCAGAACAGCTTACTGAGGAGGAACAGGAAGTGAGAAATTCAGACAAAGAAAAAAAACATTTAGAAGGGAAATCGAAGGAAAGGGTAAGTGAACCAACAATGCACTAGCTTAAAGGAACCTATTTAGAAAATAAAAAACAAACCTTTACAATAGGGTGACCAGACATCCCCGGTTTCCGGGGACAGTCCCTGGATTGAGGACACTGTCCCCGGACCAAGTCTGTCCCCAGTTTTGTCCCGTGATTGGATTTGAACAGGGGTTGGGGCAATTTCAAAGACAGTCAGAGCAGAATAAAAAAAAAAAATCTGAATTACACCCCCCCCCCCCTCCGCCGCTCCTACTAGCTTAGGGGGGTGTATTTTTTTCCATTATCTGTGCCCTTTCTGATGATCATGTGCTGGTTGGAGGAGGGAATATTTCTTCAGTTTCGGGTGCATGCCCATCCAGCTACCCCTCACATGTTCTTCTGCCTTGGCTCAAGTCCCAGCCAGCCGCCTGCCTGCTTATCTCCTTGCCTTCCCTGGCAGAGTGATCTTCCTCCACTCCCCACCCAGTAGTAGCTGGGGGCCGGAGAGTAAGACTTGACAGACTGTGAGGTGGGCAGCGGCGACGGGCAGAGAGTCGCTGATTGCCGCCATTACTAGTAAAAAAAAAAGAGATTTTCATTTTAAAAATCTGGTCACCTTACTTTACAACCCCTTTAAGGAGATATTTGCAGAAAACACTGCACCGATGTCTATGGCGCATGTGCGCCATAGACAACGGCGCAAGCGCCCTGAGCGTCCCCGCATAATGAATGGGATCAAGCCGGGATTATGCCGGGGAATCGCGCGCATGCGCGGGAGTGACGTCATCGCCGCTCCGGCCAATCACAGCGCCGGAGCGGCGATACCAGGAAGGAGCTCCGAGGGGACATGGCGGCGGCGGCGGCGGAGGGGAACGAGGAGGACTTCAGGGGCTTCGATTTCAGGTAAGTGCCACATAATGAGCTAGTATTCTTGTCTCGTTCTTTTGGAAGGATTAATTCCTATGGGAAGTGGTCGTCTGACTGTGGAGGATCGGCAGCGAATGTGTGTCCAGGAGAGGGAAGATCGTAAACGGCGTTAACCCCTTTCATATTTGGGCAGTCGTTACATTGGTTGGCAGCGGTGGGATTTTCCCTCCAGTTACTGGGACACTTCAAACCACCACAGTGAAGGACCAGCTATGCAGCCTGCAGGAAAGTCACGCTGAAAGACCTACTGGAGAGCCGTGGAGGGACCAGTGGGACAAAGAACAAGGCCACCTTGATCAGGGAGCTAGCCGAGATGGATCGGAGGGATGGTGATGCAGGACCCCGGTCAGTTGAAGACTGGTTTCAGTAACGAGTGCGACAGCGGTTGGCATTATATGGTGCTAACCCATTAGGACGCCATTAAAGACATCCAGCTGCAGGATGAGCAACGAGAGAAAGAACTAGAGCAACAAGAGAAAAAACTAGAGCGACAAGAGAGAGAACGAGAGCGACAAGAGAGAGAACGAGAGAGACAAAAGAGAGAACTAGAGCGACAAAAGAGAGAACTAGAGCGGCAACATGAGCAGAGAATGGCGGAAATACAGCAATCGGAGATCGCCTACAGACAGCTGTTAGAATCTGCTCAGCAGCAGGGTGGGGCTACCTTTGCCTGGGACTATCAGGAAATACCAGTTGACAACTATGAAATCCTGGCTGAAGAATCGGCAGTGGAAAATCTGAAGATGGCCATCCCAAAAGCCGAAGTGGATGATATGGAGTTTCAGGGAGCTAGGGCAGTTGGCTCATCTCCCCAGCCACAGATTACAGAAGGTATGGACTTAAGGGACTGTTCAGAGGATGTTAGGGATTATGCATCGCCTGCTCAAGTACTGGCAGCAGGACAGAGCACTGCAGACCCTGCTCTACACCCGTGCCAGTTTTGGAGACCCGAGGTGAGAATGTGATGGTTCCTATTTCCCAGTGGATTTCAGAGATGCAGGGAGGAGAAGCAGCCCTTTCCCCCCCCCCAACAGTTAGCCAGAGCAGATGGTGTGGAGCCCCCAGCAGAAGTGCTGGCAACAGGGCAGAGTGCTACCAACCTCTACCCAGCACCGGAAACAACTGTGGAGTTTCAGGGAGCCGGGGCAGTTGGCCCCTCTCTCCAGCAACAAGCTGAGGTGGTAAAGCTTTTACCCCCAGCTGAATCACTGGCAGCAGGGCAGAATGCTACTGGCCTCTGCACACAACTACAACTTGAGCTGATATCGGTGGATGGGACTGCGGTCTCCACTCACAGCAACCCAGCAGAAGAGCTGGCAACAGAGCAGAGTGCTGCGGGCCTCTGCTCTCAACTAACAGAAGAGGGAGTCCCTGTGGTACTGGATGGGACTTCGGTCTTCACTGACACAACCCCAGAAAATGGTGTGACACTGAGACAGGAGGATGCCAGCCTTGCTTTGCAAGCACTGGGGGATTTTCACCTACCACAAGTGGATGGGACTTTAGTCTCCACTTGTATACCCCAGGGATGCTGGGCAGTCGGCCCAGATCCCCAACAGCATGACAGACTGAGCCCAGTCACCCTGTCTTCTCTCCAGCAGCTGAAAGGACCCCAGGGAGAAGGGCCAGTCCCGGCCTCTCCCCAGTGGTGGGTATGTTCTCTGAGAGAGAAAGAGGTTGGCTGGGTAAGTAATGCTCTGTTTGGAGCAATTTATTTGGGGTACTGTGTGGATACCGGCATTAGGGGAATGGAACTATGGACTACCTTCGGAGTCAACCCGTCTGGGGTCTCCTCCTGTGTTAGTCTCCTGCCGAAAGGGGAGAGATGTAACGGGAGGGCCCGGGGAACCCAGAATCTCTTAGAAAGTATGAGATACCCTTGCGTCAGCTTCCCCAATGCCTCTTATGTGTAAACCACCCTGTGTCCCTATTAGGGGCACAGGGTGAATGAAAACCCCACCATGATCTGTGATAACCATATCCAATACTGTATATACATGGCACATATTGGATATACTGTGTGTGGGCTTTATGTAATACTTGCTGTGATGGTGTGTGATTACATTCTATTGTCTATTGTGGCTTGTGGGAATTAAGCCTGTAATTATAGGTTGTGGAACTAGCAGACAGACAGGTTAATTGAAGAGATGTTGATGTGTCACCTGTCTGCTTGTGTAATGTTAATGAACCTCAAATATGCTACAGATCCTTTATTTCTGTGAAGTCTTTTGAAAATGTGGATTGGGAGACAAAAGCTAAACACAAAAGGTCATGCATAACCATTTAAACTATAATGTAAATTGGGTCTGGTCAGAGGTGTATGATGGGAGGAGGGTCAGAAGCTTCTCTCTGTGTGTATAAGAGTTGTAGCACTTTTGCAATAAAGTGTCAGTTCATTTTGGAAAGATACAGAGCGTTTTGTCTCGTTCTTTTGGAAAGATTAATTCCTATGGGAAGTGGTCGCCTGACTGTGGAGGATCGGCAGCGAATGTGTGTCCAGGAGAGGGAATATCGGAAACAGCGTTAAACCCCTTTCATAGTTGGGTTGTCGTTACAGTCTTATTTTATCCTGTTTTTTTTCGGGGGGGGGGGGGGGGGGGTTTACTTTCTTTTTACCAGTACCTTTTACTGGAAACACCTGTACTCAGTTGGGCACAAAGTAGCAGCAATTTTTTTAAATACAAAACAAAAAGGAGATAATGGTTTTATCTTTTCTTTACAAGGGAAAAATAAAGCCTTCCCGCTCTCTAAGCTTGTTCAGTTCACCTGAAATTATTGTCATTATCTCTTCCATTCTACGCTTTTCCTAATTCTCCCCCGTGCTCAGTATTGTGTCAACACACGGAGTGAGGCCTTTGTATGTTGGCGGGATTAGTGTGGGAGCGAGGACATGATGGTTCTCCTGAAGTTCCCCGGCTCAATGGGGGCCTCTACCAGCAAAATCTGGGTGGAAGTGTCAGCTGAATCATCAGAATTACTTCCAGCTAATGATGGTGAGAATTCCCTGTGGGGATGAGAAGCTCAACGTGGAGGGGGAAAGGTCGCTTGTATGAAACTCATAATTATACACAGAATGTGTCGGTATTATCTTGGCTGTAGAGGAGAAACGAAGAGGGCCTGTGATTTGTAAACACTTCACTGCTAAGCGCCGTGTTTAATGCCACTCCAAACAGACACGTATAATGTGCGAGAGACTTGTGTACTGTGACAACAACCTGTAAATTATACACGCCACTAACTGGCGAGACTGGAATAAAAGAGCCGAAAGACCATTTAAAGGAAGACTCCAGTTTTAACTTTCCTAATGCCTCTGCAATGAGTTTCTCAGTCCTACTAAAATATCCTCCTGACCCTTTCAAAGATCCTACAGCCTTTTCAATCAGTACAATATACGGCTTCATCAGTCCTTTATTAAAGAGGAAATAAAGCCAATTTTTTATTTATTTTTTAAAAAACCCTGAAAAAGAAAGGCATAATGAGCTAGTATGAATGGAGTTTTATTTTGCGCTACTCAAGAGTATTAGAGCGGGAACTGAGGTATATGACAATGGCTTCAAAATCAATCTGTGTTCACCTAACACATAAACATAGTGATAAAAAAGAGGGGGGAGGATTTTGCGCTAAAGAAATAAATATCACCAATAAAACACCACTGTGTCAAATAATATGAAAACTGCCTATTATAAATTAATAAATAGTGATAAAAAACTGTGCAATGAATAAGTGCTAATAATTCAAAACCACCATAAAATAAAGTGCAAGTGCATATGCCAAAAAGTTCAATATTACAATGTTTGCTATTCAATAAATGTCCAAAAGGTAATTGATCAATGGGGTCTTTCCGAAGTTCTAAATGGAGTCAAATTGTATGTTTGATGAGCGTGATTGGTGGAGGATACAGCCATAGTATTTTCAATGAGTGGAGAAGATACAGAGGAGAGACAAGACCACATTCTATGCCAGTTACCCATGTAAATGAGGTGAGAGCATTGGGAGACAGGTGTAGGATCTACCATTGGTTCAATACCCCAAACCTGCTCATCAAACATACAATTTGACTCCATTTAGAACTTCGGAAAGACCCCATTGATCAATTACCTTTTGGACATTTATTGAATAGCAAACATTGTAATATTGAACTTTTTGGCATATGCACTTGCACTTTATTTTATGGTGGTTTTGAATTATTAGCACTTATTCATTGCACAGTTTTTTATCACTATTTATTAATTTATAATAGGCAGTTTTCATATTATTTATCACATTCAAGTGACAACACTTGACACAGTGGTGTTTTATTGGTGATATTTATTTCTTTAGCGCAAAATCCTCCCCCCTCTTTTTTATCATAATGAGCTAGTATACATAGCATACTAGCTCATTATGAATGACTTACCTGAGATCGAAGCCCCCGCAGCGGTCCTCGGTCACCTCCGCCGCCACCGCCATCTTGCCTCGATGTCCCGTCACTGCCATCAGTGCATCGCCGTTCCGGCGCTGTGATTGGCCGGAGCGGCGATGACATCACACGCATGGGTGCTCGGGCCGGCAAGAACCCATTCAGAAAACCGGCAATGAAGCCGGCCCGCTAGTGCGCATGCGTGTGACGTCATCGGTGCATCAGTTTATAGTAAATATCTCCATAACCATGTAGGTTAAGGAGATATTTCTTGCACCTACCGGTAAGCCTTAATCTAGGCTTACCTGTAGGTGCAAGTTGTCTAAGTGGGTTTACAACCACTTTAAAGAAGATATCCAGGTATGGAAAGTCACATTGGTCCAGGTTGGAGTAATGTAACTATGTATATGTAGCGCACCAACCCCAGACTTTACCTGCTTTTCTTCTGCTTGGCTCCTCCGCAGGTAAAGAATGAGGCACACCGCACCACAAGTAGGGTGACCATGTGTCCCGGATTGCCCGGGACAGTCCCGCATTTTGCAGGTCTGTCCCGGGCACATTCATTCCAGGACAATACAGTGTCCCGGAATGAAACTGACACAGACACCCCCCGGGCCAATTTGATGCCCCCAAAAAAGGCCGCCACATCACAGCTTTACTCACTAACAGTACTTGTCCTGGCCTGGAATGCCTGGAGGAGCACAATCCCCGCCCCCTGCTTGTGATTGGAGAAATCATAAATCCTGCCTCTTGTGTTCAATCCCTGTGCTGTGATTCGTTACAGCACAAGCTGATTTTTGGGAAGGGAGGGTGTCCCTGAATGGTAGTTTGGAAATGTGGTCACCCTAACCACAAGCCCGTACCCTCCTGAATAGGAAGGTTGAGCGGTGTTAGTTTCTCGGGCCTGCCTGCGACTGGTGTAAAAAATGCCTCCAGTGCTGAACTCGTTTCTGCAGTAATCAGAACAAGTCTTTCATTTTCCCCAGTAAGCAACTGTCCACACCAACTGAAAGGTCCAACACTTGTTTATTCCTTCTTGCACAATAAACAGTCTCTTTTAGAGCAGACGGGTTGAGACAAACACGGGTCAGATAAGGTGGGAGGAGGTCCAGGCACAAACTTAAATTTGTGTTTCTCCTGTTCTGAAAAGCACTGACAGGCTTGGCGCACAGTCACTACCACCGACCATGAGGGGTCCCTGCCACAGACCAGGTGAATAGGGCCTCTGCCACAGGCCCGGTTGTTGGGTCTCTGCCACCGACCAGATTCACAATGAATTACCTTTAGAAGTAATGACCCCTGTCAGGGAAAAGGACATCCATCCGGAGAGTTACCAGAGGCCCCACCGTCACCAGCGATACCGTGCTGGGTCTTGGGGAAGGGTCACCTCCCTGGCCTCCTTGTCCTAGATTCAGGCACCCACTTCAGGGGAGCACCCTAGGATCCCTTGTGGGACCCAGTCGAAGGTACTGGGCCCCCGGGCCTCTCTCGAAGTACCTCACCCCAGACTGAAGGTGTCTGAGATGGAACAGCAGCTCCGTCTCTGGGCCTAGAGCACCCAGAGACCACACAACAGGCCTCCAGACCTAAGGCACCCGGAGGCGACACACCTGCACCCAGGCTTAAGGTGCCTGAGCACGGAACTGACGACCCCTCTGGAAGATGGCCGCCCCCTTTTATATCCTCTACCGACAGGCACAGCAGGTTCCCCGCCCCGCTGTACTGTTGCCGAGAGGGGACAAAAAGGACACAACCTCGCACTGCAGTTCAATCCGTACCCACGGCAACAGCGCCACCTATTGGCCCCAGTGAACTTAACCACCAGTACTATCTCCCAGGGATAGAAATGGTCCTTGAGACCTAACAATTTGTACATCTGAGCCTGACTACCACTCAGATGCTTCCCCTTAAATGTAACCACCCGCTACATATATACCATACAGTGCCTTGCAAAAGTATTCACCCCCTTGGCTTTTTACATATTTTGTTACATTACAGTCTTTAGTTTAATGTTTTTTTAATCTGAATTATATGTGATGGATCAGAATACAATAGTCTAACGTGGGTGAAGTAAAATTAGAAAAATATATACATAAAACTATTTTTCGGAAATAAAAAAATGATCATTGCCATGTGCTTATTAGGGATGAGCTTCGAGTTCGAGTCGAACTCATGTTCGACTCGAACATTGCCTGTTCGCCCCGTTCGCCGAACAGCGAACAAATTGGGGGGTTCGCGGCAAATTCGAAAAATCTATGGGAGAAATCTAAAGTGCTAATTATAAAGGCTAATATGCAAGTTATTGTCCTAAAAAGTGTTTGGGGACCCGGGTCCTGCCCCAGGGGACATGTATCAATACAAAAAGAAGTTTTAAAAACGGCCGTTTTTTCGGGAGCAGTGATTTTAATAATGCTTAAAATGAAAAAATAAAAGTGAAATATTCCTTTAAATTTCGTACCTGGGGGGCGTGTATGATATGCATGTGAAGTGGCGCATGTTTCCCGTGCTTAGAACTGTCCCTGCACAAAGTGTCATTTTTGAAAGAAAAAAATGCATTTAAAACTGACTCGCGGCTATTAATGAATTGTCGGCTCCCGGCAATACATACAAAAGTCATTGATAAAAAAAAAAAAAAGCGTGGGGGTTCCCCAGAATTCAATTACCAGGCCCTTCAGGTCTGGAATGGATATTAAGGGGAACCCCGCCGCAAATAAAAAAAAAATTGACGTGGGGTTCCCCCAAATATCCATTCCAGGCCCTTCAGATCTGGCATGGATTTTAAGGGGAACTCCACCCCAAATTAAAAAAAAAATGGCGTGGAGTCCCCCTAAAAATCCATACCAGACCCCTTATCCGAGCACGCAACCTGGCCGGCCGCAGGGGAAAAGGGGGGGACGAGAAAGCGACCCCCCCTCCCTCCTGAACCGTACCAAGCCACATGCCCTCAACATGGGGAGGATGTCCCCATGTTGATGGGGACAAGGGCCTCATCCCCACAACCCTTGCCCGGTGGTTGTGGGGGTCTGCGGGCGGGGGGCTTATCGGAATCTGGAAGACCCCTTTAACAAAGAGGACCCCCAGATCCCGGCCCCCCCCCTATGTGAATTGGTAAGGGGTACATTGTACCCCTACCATTTCACGAAGAAAGCGTAAAAAAATGTTTAAAAAAACACACAAACACGTTGAAAAAGTCCTTTATTAAAAAAAAAAAAAAAAAAAAACCCATTCCAGCGGTGAAATCCAGTGTCCCGCGGCGATCCCGATGTCCAGCGCTGTCCGTCATTGGTTGTGCCTGAGCGGACCTGATGGGGAACTCCCTCTCAGTATTTTAAATGTATAGACCCGCCCCTTCTAATGTTCCCCATCAGGTCCGCTCAGCGGGCGAGATGCAGAACATGACAAGGGGCGGGTTTATACATGTATTACCAAAGTGAGAGCAGTTCCCCATCAGGTCCGCCCCCTCGGTATGTCGGACCCGCCTACGTCATTGGCTTGAGCGGGGAACTTCCTTCACTATGTACATTTAAATTACACATGCTTATGTATTCATCCCCTTTGTTATGAAGCCCATAAAAAGCTCTGGTGCAACCAATTACCTTCAGAAGTCACATAATTAGTGAAATGATGTCCACCTGTGTGCAATCTAAGTGTCACATGATCTGTCATTACATATACACACCTTTTTAGGCCCCAGAAGCTGCAACACCTAAGCAAGAGGCACCACTAACCAAACACTGCCATGAAGACCAAGGAACTCTCCAAACAAGTAAGGGACAATGTTGTTGAGAAGTACAAGTCAGGGTTAGGTTATAAAAAAATATCCAAATCTTTGATGATCCCTAGGAGCACCATCAAATCTATCATAACCAAATGGAAAGAACATGGAACCACAGCAAACCTGCCAAGAGACGGCCGCACACCAAAACTCACGGACCAGGCAAGGAGGGCATTAATCAGAGAGGCAGCACAGAGACCGAAGGTAACCCTGGAGGAGCTGCAGAGTTCCACAGCAGAGACTGAGGTATCTGTACATAGGACGACAATAAGCCGTACGCTCCATAGAGTTGGGCTTTATGGCAGAGTGGCCAGAAGAAAGCCATTACTTTCAGCAAAAAACAAAATGTCACGTTTTGAGTTTGCGAAAAGGCATGTGGGAGACTCCCAAAATGTATGGAGGAAGGTGCTCTGGTCTGATGAGGCTAAAATTTTACTTTTTGCCCATCAAAGAAAACGCTATGTCTGGCGCAAACCCAACACATCACATCACCCAAAGAACACCATCCCCACAGTGAAACATGGTGGTGGGAGCATCATGCTGTGGGGGATGTTTTTCAGCAGTCAGGACTGGGAAACTGGTCAGAGTTGAGGGAAAGATGGATGGTGCTAAATACAGGGATATTCTTGAGCAAAATCTGTATCACTCTGTGTGTGATTTGAGGCTAGGACGGAGGTTCACCTTCCAGCAGGACAATGACCCCAAATACACTGCTAAAGCAACACTTGAGTGGTTTAAGGCGAAACATGTAAACGTGTTGGAATGGCCTAGTCAAAGCCCAAACCTCAATCCAATAGAAAATCTGTGGTTAGACTTAAAGATTGCTGTTCACAAGCGCAAACCATCCAACTTGAAGGAGCTGGAGCAGTTTTGCAAGGAGGAATGGGCAAAAATCCCAGTGGTAAGATGTGGCAAGCTCATCGAGACGTATCCAAAGCGACCTGGAGCTGTGGTAGCCGCAAAAGGTGGCTCTACAATGTATTGACTTTAAGGGGGGTGAATAGTTATGCACATTGACGTATTCTGTTATTTTGTCCTATTTGTTGTTTGCTTTACAATAATAATAATAATAAAAAAAAATCTTTAAAGTTGTGGGCATGTTCTGTAAATTAAATGATGCAAATCCTCAAACAATCCATGTTAATTCCAGGTTGTGAGGCAACAAAACACGAAAAATGCCAAGGGGGTGAATACTTTTGCAAGGCACTGTACCTGTGGATTCCTCTAGAACAGTGGTTCTCAACCTGGGGGTCGGGACCCCCACGGGGGTCAAATGACGATTTGCCAGGGGTCACCAAATCATGGGCTGTTCCTGATGCCCATACCACTCTCCCAGCCTTTTCGTGGCTGCCCAGCAGGGCTGTTGCTGGAGCCTGTGGAAGCCCAGCTGGGCTGTTTCTGGAGCCCGCAGCCACCCACTCAGCCTCTTCACAGCCACCCATTCAGTTCACAGCATGGGTGGGGGGGCAGAGACTAGAGGTCAGCTGACTGGTGAGGAATGTGAAGTGGGAGAGTCTGAAGGAGCAGTGGCGTCACTAGGGTTGGTGTCACCCGGTGCGAAAAAAAATGGTGTCACCCCCCAACAACTATAGTCCCCCCTCAGTACAGACCCCCCTCCACTAACTACAGACCCCACTCCCACAGTATAGATCCCTTCCCTCAGTGCAAACCCGCTCCACTAAGTACAGACTCTCCGCCATCAATATAGACCCGCCTCCCTCAGTATGAACCCCCACCTCAGTGCAGACCGCTCCATCAGTACAGACACCCCCACCTCAGTGCAGACCCCCTCAGTTACAGACACCCCCCCTCAGTTACAGACACCCCTCGTACAGACACCCCCCTCAGTACAGACACCCCCCTCAGTACAGACACCCCCCTCAGTAACAGACACCCCCTCGTACAGACTCCCCCTCGTACAGACTCCCCCTCGTACAGACTCCCCCTCGTACAGACTACCCCCTCAGTTACAGACACCCCCTCAGTTACAGACACCCCCTCAGTTACAGACACCCCCTCAGTACAGACACCCCCTCGTACAGACTCCCCTCGTACAGACCACCCCTCAGTTACAGACACCCCCTCAGTTACAGACACACCCTCAGTTAAAGACCCCCCCTCAGTTACAGACACCCCCCTCAGTTACATACACCCCCCTCAGTACATACACCCCCCTCAGTACAGACACCCCCTCAGTACAGACACCCCCACCTCAGTACAGACCGCTCCATCAGTACAGACACCCCCACCTCAGTGCAGACCTCCTCAGTTACAGACACCCTGCTCAGTTACAGACACCCCCCACAGTACCAGACACCCCTCATACAGACACCCCCTCAGTTACAGACACCCCCCTCAGTACAGACACCCCCCTCAGTAACAGACACCCCCTCGTACAGACTCCCCCTCGTACAGACTCCCCCTCGTACAGACTCCCCCTCGTACAGACCACCCCTCAGTTACAGACACCCCTCGTACAGACACCCCCCTCAGTACAGACACCCCCCTCAGTACAGACACCCCCCTCAGTACAGACACCCCCTCGTACAGACACCCCCTCAGTTACAGACACACCCTCAGTTAAAGACCCCCCCTCAGTTAAAGACACCCCCCTCAGTTACAGACACCCCCCTCAGTACAGACACCCCCCTCAGTACAGACACCCCCCTCAGTACAGACACCCCCCTCAGTACAGACACCCCCTCCTCAGTACAGACCGCTCCATCAGTACAGACACCCCCACCTCAGTGCAGACCTCCTCAGTTACAGACACCCTGCTCAGTTACAGACACCCCCCACAGTACCAGACACCCCTCGTACAGACACCCCCTCAGTTACAGACACCCCCCTCAGTACAGACACCCCCCTCAGTACAGACACCCCCCTCAGTACAGACACCCCTCAGTACAGACACCCCCTCAGTTACAGCCCCCCTGGTGCAAACTCCCCCTAGTGCAGACCCCAGCAGTACAGACACCCCCTCCCCCCATCAGTAAAGATGCCCCCCTTACCTTACAGACCTCAGAACAGAGCGGCAGATACACACAGCGGTGTGTCTCTCGAGCGCGGGCTCCTCCTCCTCCTCTGTGGATGTAAACAGAGAGGAGGCAGAGGGGGCGGCGGCTTCCTTCCGCTCCGCTGAGGGACACAGCCGCAGCGTGAGCCTAAGGCACAGGGCAGCGGGCAATGTCAGTGTGGTGCCGCTGCGCTACCCACGGGTGTCACCCCTCTGGTGGGTGTCACCCGGGTGCGGCCCGCCCCCCCGCACCTGGCTAGCAACGCTAGTGCGTGTCGTCACATCATCACAGTGCAGTGTGATGATGTGACAGGCTGAGTCGCTCGCTGGCTCTGTAGGGTAGGGAGGAGGATTGGAATTTAGGAATAGGAAGAATAAGGAGCCGGAGGACACACACCAGGCGCGGCCGCGGCGCTGGAGGTGTTGTTCCAGGCTTCCAGCCCAGCGGGGTGAAATTAATCAATGAATGGGTCAGCTGTAAAAAAAAAAAAAAAAAAATTAAAAAAAAAAAAAAAAAAAAAAAAAGGGAGGGTGTCACCCCTCTAGCGGGTGTCACCCGGGGGCGGACCGCACCCCCCGCACCCCCCTAGCAACGCCTCTGTGAAGGAGACCCCATCTCCTGATTTCAGCATAGGTGTCACTGCTGCGAGACACCACAGAGCTGGAGACACATTGAGTAACAGCACTGCCACCCCGTCCAACCAAGAAGTAAAAGAAGGAATAAAAATAGAGAATACATGGAAGGGAGAAGAAAAGGGGGGGGGGCAAAGAGAAAGGGAGAGAAAGAATAAGAGAAAGAGCTAGAAAGACGGCTAGAGAGAGGAATGGGGAAAAAAAACAAGAAATTAGGATAGCGAGAGATAAAAGGGAAAGAAAGGAGAACAAAGAGAGAGAGTGGTACATCCTAAGATACAATAAGGGGTTTTAAAAATGTATGGAAGGGACTCAAGGAGCACTAAATGTCCGTGGGTTAGGGGCGCAAATTACGTGTCTTGCCTTGGGTGCTGAGAACCCACGCTACGAAAATAATTGTACTGTTAGGGGGTCCCCACAACTTGGGAAATTTTATTAAGGGGTCACGGCACTAGAAGGTTGAGAACCACTGCTCTAGAACATGGGTTTCCAAACTCTACTGTCCTTCAGACTTTAGGGGAGGCCATACTGTGGCCATTGGGAGTAGAAATTGTCATTGTTTCAGTGGGAGTAAACAATGCATTATTGGTATCAGTGGGAGGAATAGGGCCCCATCATTGGTATCAGTATGAGGAATAGTGACCCATCATGGGTACCAATATGAGGAATAGTGACCCATCATGGGTATCAGTGGGAGAAATATTGTCCGGTTATTGATGTCAGTAGCAGGAATTATGCCTCATTGGCCATTGGGAGTAGAAATTGTCCTGGTGTCAATGGGAATGAACAATGCATCTTTGGTATTAGGGGGAAGAATAGTGCTCTGTCGCTGGTATCGGTGGGAGGAATAGTGACCCGTCATTGGTGTCAGTAGGAGGAATAGTGCCCGATCATTGGTGTCAGTGGGAGTAATAGTACCCAATCATTAGGGTCAGTGGGAGGAATAGTAAACCACCATTGGTATCAGTGGGAGAAATAGCTCCCCATTATTGATGACAGTTGGAGAAATAGTGACCCATCGTTAATATCAGCAGAAGGAATAGTGACCCATCATTGGTATCAGTGGAAGGAATAGTGTCCCATCATTGGTGTCAGTGGGAGAAATAGTGTCCCATCAATTGTATCATTGGGAGAATTAGCTCCCCATCATTGGTGTCGGTTTGTAGAATAGTGCCCCATCGTTGGTGTCAATGAGAGAAATGTTGCCCCGTTATTGATGTCAGTAGCAGGAGTTATGCCTCATTGTTGGTATCAGTGGGAGAAATAGTTGCCTACTGACCTACAACTAGGGTTGCCACCTTTTCTTCAAGCCAAATCAAACACTTTAGCGGCCTAGGACATCTTCGGGGCTCCCCCAAGGAGAGCAGTAATGCGGTGCAAATAGCGTGTCGCAGCAAACAGTGGGTGTGGCCAATTTGATCTTGCTGACATCATGGCCCTGCCCCCCCTAGTGATGCCAAACCTGCCCCCAGACAGCCACCACAGCTTCTGGACAGCAACAGATTTGTGTGTGACTATCTCAGTTACTTGGGGAGCCACAGCTACTGTAGGTCTGAATAATGTGTCCGGGTTTCAGTCCGCTTGAAACCCGGACACATGATTCAAAACCCGGACTGTCCGGGTGAATCCCGGACAGGTGGCAACCCTACTTACAACATAAGGGACATTTTAGCCATTGACCCCAAATGAATTTTCTATAGTAAGGGTTTCCAGAGACTAAGATTATTTCAAGAAAGAAGAAAAAGTTGTTTATTTGAAACGCGTCAGGTAAAAGACTACTTCTGTGCTTGAACATTGGTGTCTTTATGCAGATTTGTATACATTCCAACCATTGATCAGTGACTATGTTTTTAACTTTATTTTCTATTACTAAATATAATATTCTACAATACATTCAATGCCTTTAAAGTCCGTTTAGGGGAATTCATTTATTTTGTGCAAGATTTCAAGGGTTCTTCTGGGATAAAAAGGTTAAAAAAAGGCTAAGCAGCTACAAAAGCAGGATAGATGACAACACTACAGTGATTGCACTTTGGAATTAAGAGCGTTTTCATCCTAGAAAGAGAAGTGCCTATCCTAATGGTTCCACTGGCAAGACTTATGCCCCGTACACACGACCGGTTATCCCGTCGGATAAAAAAAACAATGGTTTTCCCGACGGAATTCCTCTCAAGCCTGCCTTGCATACACGCGGTCACACAAAAGTCCGGTGAACTTTTGACTGCCAAGAACGCGGTGACGTAAAAGACTACGACGAGCCGACAAAATGAAGTTCTATGCTTCCGAGCATGCGTCGAATTGTTGGAGCATGCACATTTTTTTTCCTGTTGGAAAATCATACAGACGAACAGTTTTCCCGCTAGGATTTTTTCCATGACGGGGAAAAAAAGAGATTCTGCTCTCTTTTTTTTTTTTTTACGGCAGTTTTCCCGTCGGAAAATCTGCAATGGAGCATACATACGGTCGGAAATCCGGTCGTGTGTACGAGGCATTAGAGAAACAGAGAGCTCAGTCTTATGGTTATAGGCTGCCTACATCGTATATGTGTTCACAGTTCATAGGTCTACCTTAGGCAGCTCATAGAGGGTGCAAATTTCTTTATTGCAATGAAATCAATTTGCAAGATGCCCCCATGTCAGCAGAATCCCTCCTGTTAAGCAATTGTCTTCTCCTGGCCAGGGAAGCCGCCCCCCTGGGGAAGACAGTGATTTTTGCTAGCGGCTATAGCAGCCTCTTGCGATATTCGGAAGTGAATCTGGCAGGCTGGTTGTACCCAAGTTGATCGATTTGGTCCATTCAGCCTGTCCATTAATGGTTCAAATCTCGGCTGGTTCCTTCTAAACCAGCCAAGATTCGAACCATGTATGGCTGGCCTTATTACCAATGTTGGTTTTCCAAGAAGAACTGTGATAAGGGTGCATTTATCGCTTTGCACAGAGTGGCCCTGAACCTGGTCTTCTGGGGTCCCTCAGCAGCTGTCTCGGCTCCCCCCGCAAGAACTTTCCTCCTTCATGCGAGCACGCATGGTGGAAAGCTCCTGTGATACAGCCGGCGGCCATAGCCGCTCACTGTATCACTCGGCCCCCGCCCCCCGGCGCGCCCCGTCATTGGATATGATTGACAGCAGCGCGAGCCAATGGCTGCGCTGCTTTCAATCAACCAATGAATGAGCCGAGAAGCCGACCGAGAAGCCTGCGTGTTCACGGCGCAGGACTTTCGAGGGGTCAGGTAAGTAAAATGGGGGGGGGGGCTGGGGGGCCGCTAATGCTCGGCTGTTTTTTCACCTTAATTCAGAGATTGCATTAAGGTGAAAAAACAGGTGGGCGGAAGACTCTCTCGTTCTGACAGGACGTCATATGACGTCCTGCCTTTAAAAGCAGCTAGGGGGCGCGCGCGCGCGCCGCGTTGCTGGGGACCCGATGCGTGTGCCCGGCGGCCGCGATGGCCGCCGGGCACCCGCGATTGCCCAGTAACCGAGCAGCAGGACAGTGGATCTGTGTGTGTAAACACACAGATCCATGTCCTGCTAGGGAGAGGAGACCAATGCTGTGTCCCTTGTACATTGGGACAACCATCGGTCACCTCCCCCAGTCTGTCCCCTCCCCCCAACAGTTAGAACACATCTAGGAAACACATTTAACCCCTTCCTCACCCCCTAGTGTTAACCCCTTCCCTGCCAGCCACATTTATACAGTAATCAATGCATTTTTATAGCAGGGATCGCTGTATAAATGTGAATGGTCCTAAAAATGTGTCAAAAGTGTCCGATCTGTCCGCCGCAATGTCGCAGTCAAAATAAAAATCGCAGATCGCCGCCATTAATAGTAATAAAAAAATAAATAAAAAAAATGCTATAAATCTATCCCCTATTTTGTAGACGCTATAACTTTTGTGCAAACCAATCACTATACGCTTATTGCGATTTTGTTTTTTTACCAAAAATATGTAGAAGAATACGTATCGGCCTAAACTGAGGAAAATAGAATTTTTTTTTTTTTTTAAATGGATAATTTATTATAGCAAAAAGTAAAAAATAGTGTTTTTTTTCAAACTGGACGCTCTTCTTTTGTTTATAGCGCAAAAAATAAAAACCGCAGAGGTGATCAAATACCACCAAAAGAAACCTCTATTTGTGGGGAAAAAAGGACGCAAATTTCGTTTGGGAGCCACGTCGCGCGATGCGCAATTGTCATTCAAAGTGTGACAGCGCTGAAAGCTGAAAAATAGCTTGGGCAGGAAGGGGGTTTTCGTGCCCGGTAGGCAGGTGGTTAAGTTCAGCTTTAAAAACAAGGTTGGCACAGCCAACAAATGGCCAACAAATGTCTGTCCCCTAATTTGCATATGACTAGGTTTCAAACTTTATGAACAGAGGCAATCGTAAAAAATCGGTTATATTTAGAAGTACAATGTGTTCTGCGGTTGCAGACTATGGAAGCATTTTGTTTAGACCTGTATCATTCTTTAACATCCTATGAATACAGGGCTTGATCTGATAATGAGCACTATTGTGATATTTAGAAGAGTAGAGCAGTGGGTATATAATAAGCAATTCATTCTGAGACTATAAAAATGATTGAGCAATGCGGCCACACACGGAGGACTGATAAAGCTGCTAGAATGAAAGTCTAATAACATTACGGAGCAATTATTTCACCATGAATAGAATGTAACCGCAGCTCACACAGGGCAATGTAAAGCTAACAGAGGCGCCAATGTTGTTCCGGTTTGGCCACACATGGCTGAGACTGGTCATAATTATCGCATGTTCAATACTGCGCTATTGTCCGGGGGGGGGGGGGGGACCCTTTCATTGATTCTGTGAATGGCACGCAGGTAAATACCATGTTATGAAACACAACAGAGGATACACTGACAGCAGATTGGATGTGTTGTGTGTATGGCCCAATATCTCAATCTCTGGGCTACATGCAATAATATAGATGCAGCTAAATATGACTCAACGTCTTGGCGCTAGTTGACCACAAGACGGGGGATGGGATTTTTGACAAGGTATGAAACTTATAAAGCTGTAAACTTAAGGAGACCCTGTTGCCAGGTCATTACCTTTTTACCTTTTTAACAAAACTCTTTGTGTAAAATTATATCTGCAAAATGCCTCCCTTGCGTAGACATCCGAAGGCCCTAAGACTGGTGCCACCATCTGGGATGTGATATCAGCTGTGACTTGAAGGACACTCTATAGCAGGGGTAGGCAAACCTTGAGAAGTGGAGATCTACCTGGACAACATGGAAGAGATCAAAGTTCCCTGGGGTGCAGCGCCCTATGCCCCCTTCACATCACCACTTTAATATGTTCTGCCCACCCACATGCAGGAGTGTCCTCTGCCCCCCTCCACAGTAGTGTCGGATGTCCCTCTGCCTCCTCACACAGTAGTGTCCTCTGCCCGCCACTATAGTAGTGCCCTCTGCCCCCCCTTCACATCACCCCCCCACAGTAGTGTCCTCTGCCCCCCACTATAGCGGTTACCTCTGCCCCCCATTAACATCACCCCCCACAGTAGTGTCCTCTGCCTCCCTACCCCCTATAGCAGCCCCCCTTCACATCACCCCCCACAGTAGTGTCCTCTGCCCCCCACTATAGCGGTTACCTCTGCCCCCCATTAACATCACCCCCCCCTCACAGTAGTGTCCTCTACCCCTTCACATCCTCCCCCACTGTAATATGCTCTGCCCACCCCCATGCAGGAGTGTCCTCTGCCCTCCTGCACAGTAGTGTCTGATGTCCCTCTGCCCCCCCACACAGTAGTGTCCTTTGTCCCCCACTATAGCAATGCCCTCTGCCCCCTTCACATCACCCCCTACAGTAGTGTCCTCTGCCCCCCACTATAGCAGTTACCTCTGCCCCCCATTAACATCACCCCCCACAGTAGTGTCCTCTGCCTCCCTACCCCCTATAGCAGTGTTCTCTGCCTCCCTTGACACCCCCCCCCCACAGTAGTGTCCTCTACCCCTTCACATCATCCCCCACAGTAATAAGCTCTGCCCACCCCCATGCAGGAGTGTCCTCTGCCCCCCTCCACAGTAGTGTGTGACATCCCTCTGCCCCCCCCCCACACACAGTAGTGTCCTCCGCCCCCCACTATAGCAGTATTCTCTGCGCCCCCCTTCACATCACCCCCCCCCCTTCACAGTAGTGTCCTCTACTCCCTTCACATCCTTCCCCACAGTAATATGCTCTTCCCACCCCCATGGGTGTCCTCTGCCCCCCTTCACATCACCCCTCCACAGTGGTGTCCCCTGCCCCTATGTCCTCCCATAGCAGTGTCCTCTGCCTCACCCCCCCTCCCCACACACATACAGTAGTGTCCTCTGCCCCCTCCATAGTGGAGCCCCAGCCCCCCTCAAAGTAGTGTCCTGTGAACCCCCAAAGCAGTGTCTTCTGCCCCTCCCCCACAGTAGTGTCCCTTGCCTAGTTTTTGAATTCGTATTTCCAAAGAGGATAAAATAGAATACAAAATAAAGGAATAGAATAGAAAAGAATAGAAAAGAAAAGAATAGAATAGAAAATGAAGAGATAGAATAGAAAATAAGGAATAGAATAGAAAAGAATAGAGCAAAACAGAATAGAATAGAAAAAAAACAGAATAAAATAGAATAGAAAATAAAGGAAAATAATAGAAAATAAAATAAAAGAATAGATTATAACAGAGTAAAACAGAAGAGAATAGAAAATAAAAGAAAAGAAAAAAAATAGAATAGAAAATAAAGGGATAGAATAGAAAATAAAGAATAGAATAGAAAATAATAGAGCAAAAGAGAACAAAATAGAATAGAATAGAAAAGAACAGAATAAAATAGAAAATAAAGGAAAAGACTAGAAAAGAATAGAATAGAATAGAAAATAAAAGAATTGATAACAGAGAGAAAACAGAAGAGAATAGAAAATAAAAGAATAGAAAAAAAATTAATAGAAAATAAAGGGATAGAATAGAAAATAAGGAATAGAATAGAAAAGAATAGAGCAAAACTGAACAAAATAGAATAGAATATAAAAGAACAGAATAAAATAGAATAAAAAATAAAGGAATAGAATAGAAAATAAAAGAATAGATTATAACAGAGTAAAACAGAAAAGAATAGAAAATAAAAGAATATAATTTTTTTATAGAAAATAAAGGGATAGAATAGAAAATAAGGAATAGAATAGAAAAGAATAGAGCAAAACAGAACACAATAGAATAGAAAAGAACAGAATAAAATAGAATAGAAAAGAAAGGAAAAGAAAATAATAGAAAATAAAAGAATAGGTTATATCAGAGTAAAACAGAAGAGAATAGAAAATAAAATAATAGAAAAAATATATAATAGAAAATAAAGGTATATTATAGAAAATAAGGAATATAATAGAAAAGAATAGAGCAAAACAGAACAAAATAGAATAGAATAGAAAAGAACAGAATAAAATAGAATAGAAAATAAAGGAATAGAATAACCTAGAATAGAATATAATTTAAAAAATGGAATTTGAATATAATAGAAACAAAAAGAATAGAACAGAAAATAACTGAATATAAAAGAAAAAACAATAGAATAAAATGGAATAGAAATAATGTAACCATCTTCCGAATAGAATACATTTGATTTAGAATGGAATTTGGATGGAATTCGATTCAAATTAGAATACAATTCAAATCGATTAGAATTTTCAGAATTCGGTCGAATTGAATTCAATTCCACCAAATTCTGAAAACTTAAATCAATTTCCGAAAACAAGTTACCACTGTGCCTCACTGTGCCCATGCCTCACTGTGCCCATGACTAGACTGACGTTTAACATGGGAGTCTATGAAAGGGGTGCCCAGGTTTGAAAAATCGGTGCTCCCCGGCCGTAGGTCTCCCAGACAAAAAACTTTGCACACTTATAGAGGAGAAATGGGGCTACATGTGTGCCAAGTTTCGGGTCCAGGGGACCTACGACCGGCCAGTACGGGTCCCCAAATTCACCAAAGAAATGATCGTTTAACATGGGAGTCTATGGAAGGGGTGCCCGGCTTTAATAACTCGGTGCTCCCCGGCCGTAGGTCCTCCGGGCAACAATCTTTGCACACATGTAGATGAAGAGTGTGGCTACATGTGTGCCAAGTTTGGGGTCCAGGGGACCTACGGCCGGTTGGTACCGGGTCCCCAAATTCCGGGAGATCAGGCGCAAAAAGGTGACTCGAGTATAAGCCGAGGGGGGCATTTTCAGCACAAAAAAATGTGCTGAAAAACTCGGCTTATACTCGAGTATATACGGTAAGTGAATTAAACAAATTGAACTAAACTCATTTATGAAAATAACGAATCAAAATGAAATGAAACAAAGCAAATGTTTTTGTTCTGCACATGTCTATTACTGAAGATGACCCATCAAAGTTAATGGGGCTGCACCGCAAGCACCCTTTAATCGCATCAAATGCACGTAGTTGTGGCGTGGTGGTTCGGCCTTTTTAGGAGGTGACATATCGCCTCCCAGCTGCCTGTCAACTTCTGAAATGAGATCTATCACAAATCGCTTTTCTGAGGCTCAGCAAGGGCTGCGGCACATGAGAATGAGCCCTTACTGGCCAGGTTGAATAAAAAAAGAAAAAAATGAAAGCGGCCGCCACATCTAATGCGGCGTACACACGATCGTTTTTCATGCCATTTTTTTAACCAACGTTTTTCTCGTCGTTTTTTTTCATGTTTCCTCTCAAGCCTGTCTTGCATCCACACGATCATTAAAAAAAAACGCTTGAGCAAAGCGCGGTGACGTACAACACGTATGACGGCACTATAAAGGGGAAGTTCCGTTCGAATGGCGCCACCCTTCATGTTAGCAAACTTTGTTGAGCGGCGATTTGCGCTTTTCAGCCTCGTGCTTTTCAGTCCGTTACAGCATGACGAATGTGCTATCTCCATTACGAACGCTAGTTTTACCAGAACGAGCGCTCCCGTCTCATACTTGATTCTGAGCATGTGCGTTTTTTTCCCCTCGTAAAAGCATACACACTATCGTTTTTCACGTCGTTAAAAAAAACGACATGAAAAACGACGTGAAAAAATAGAGCATGTTCGAAATTTTTAATGGGCGTTTTTCACGCCGTTAAAAAATCTCTGGAGCATACACACGATCGGTTTTAATGGCATTTTTAACGGCATGAAAAACGATCGTGTGTACGCCGCATTAGAATTGGTAAGCTGCAATTCATAAGATTTTTTTAGTTTTTTGGGTTTATTATCACCTTAACAAAAAAAATAAAAAATGACCCAAATCCCACATTGAATTCTATAAATTTTTGAGAACGTTTGAATTTGACGAACCCCGGGCGTATTTATTTTATTTTTTTTTTATTTTGCAGATTCTGTGCGCTTGGCAAATGACGGCTTTGGAGATGTGACATTAGGAGACGGATGTGACATTAGGAGACGGATGTGACATTAGGAGACGGATGTGACATTAGGAGACGGATGTGACACAAATGCGTAAATGGATTTAACACTCAGCTGCATAGAAATGACACACATCGCAGCGGCCGTGACATCGGGCAAAATGAAAATAAACTACACAGAGATTGCTGAGCCGGAGCGCCGGATCCGCGCAAACAGGCCGTGCCGCGGTAAACAAATAAGGAGCCGCTACCAACTATTCCCACCAGATACGGAGCCAAATGAAAATAGATCTCCTCTTCTGCAATACGAGGTGAATCACAGCGTTCAGCCATAAATATGTACCCAGGAAAGCCATTCATCGGAGGCCGCCCTCCCATTTCGGATGCGTCTTTTGGAAGAGAAAATTACCTTTTAAAACAGTTTGGAGTCTGTCGGAGGTAATGTGACATGACGGCCACAATACTTCAAGCTGCAATTATAGGCAATGCAATCCCATCTACTAGGGCAGTGGTCTCCAAACTGTGGCCCGGGGGCCAGATGTGGCCCTTTGCTTGCTTTTATCCGACCCTTGGGGCCATAATTGCTCCCCACTGACACCAATGAAGGGACACAATTCCTCCCATTAATACCAATGCTGGGGCCCAATTTTTCCCAATGGTGCCAACAATGGGGCCCAATGACACCCAATGATAGGGGCACTATTCCTCCCGCTAATACCAATGCTGGGACACAATTTCTCCCAATGACACCAACAATGGGGTCCACTGACACCAATGAAGGGGCACAATTCCTCCCACTAATACCAATGCTGGGACCCAATTTTTCCCTAAGACACCAACAATGGGGCCCTATTCCTCTCAATGTGACCAACAATGGGGCCCAATGACATCAACAATGGGGCACAATTCCCCCATTGACACCAATGATGAGGCACAATTGCTTCCACTGAAACAAATGATGGGGCACTATTTTTTTTCTTCACTGGCCTCAGGACCTTCTCTACTCCCAATTACCACAGTCTGGCCCTCCTAAAGTCTGAAAAACAGTAAGCTGGCCCTTTGTACATACCTGGAAAACTGGACTCACCTGCTGGGAACTGATTCATATCCATTACTGAGGGCACATCTCGATCACCATAAAAAATGAACGTGGTTATAAACCTCTGAAATAAAAAATTAACAAAGCATATCCTTCCATAATGTGTACCAGCCTCAATCTAAAACATCTGGTGTGGCTCCTCCCTTATTTCTCGTTTTTTTGCTATCTGCAAGACTCTCTTCTGACAGTCTAACTTGACAGCAGAGAATCCCGGGTGACAGCCCGCCCCCATCGCACAGAAGTTGATTGACAGCATCGGCTGTGCTTCTTTCCCTATGGAACTGTTTAGGAGGGGGTGTGGCCATTCTCTCCACTCAGGTCTTGGATTACACTCAGCTCTCTGCTCTATGCTGTGCATTGTGTGACATTAAATCCCCGCCCCCTGCTACTGGAGATGAGAAATTGACAGCCCCAGTTGTGCATGTTTCCCTATGGAACTGTTTAGGAGGGGGTATGGCCATTCCCTCCACTCAGGTCTCAGATTACACTTGGCTTTCTGGTCTGTACTGTGCATTGTGTGGCATCCAATCCCCACCCCCTTCTGCTGGAGCTGAGAAATTATGAGTAAATTCTGGACTTTGAAGGGCTGTGGAGGAAAGAATGGAGCAGATAAACAGGTACAACTTATGTAGGAGGATTTGCTTTATCTCTGTTTATCACCTTACTGTAAAGGTTTACAGCGACTTTAGGTTTAGCCTGAGATGATAAAAGATTGTTTGTTTTTATTTTTTATTTTTTATCCTGGCTTTATGGTCAGGATAAAGTCCCCCACACTGCCTTTCTGCGGCTCTCCCGGTCCCACACATCGGCTGTCTGGCCAAAGACCTGAATGAAGCCGGAATCAGCTCTGATCGGGTCTCCTATCTAGTAACCTGAAAGCGATGTCATGACATCACTTCCGGTTTACTCGGCTGCCAATGGTACTGGTTTGCCTAGTATTCGAAAACGCTGATTTTGGCGTTTTGAATACTTTTAAGTGCAAAGGAGGGATTTGGGGTCTTTTATGGTTGTGTGTGAAAATCTCAGTAGATCAGCAGTTTTTGAAATACTCAGACCAGCACCGACAACCATGCCAAGTCACTTAAATTCCCCATTCTGATGCTCGGTTTGGACTTCAGCAAGTCATCTTCACCATGTCTAGATGCCTAAATGCATTGAGTTGCTGCCATGTGATTAGCTGATTAGCAATTTGTGTTACCAAACAATTGAACAGGTGTACCTCAGTGGCGACTGGTGCG
This sequence comes from Rana muscosa, assembly GCA_029206835.1. Taxonomy (NCBI): domain Eukaryota; kingdom Metazoa; phylum Chordata; class Amphibia; order Anura; family Ranidae; genus Rana; species Rana muscosa. The sequence goes on along the minus strand of CM055120.1, from coordinate 315,908,962 downwards.
CAAAAGTTTTAGGGGGGCGCAAATAAACTGAAAAAAAAAGCCACTGTGCCCATCAAACGCAGCTACTGTGTCCATCAATTGCTGCCACTGTGCCCATCAAGCGAAGCAGTGTGCCCATCAAAAGCAGCCACTGTGCCATCAAATGCAGCCACTGTGCCCATCAAACACAACCACTGTGCCATCAAATGCTTCCACTGTGCCATTAAACGCAGCCACTGTACCCATAAATTGCCGCCACTGTGCCATCAATTGTCGCCACTGTGCCATCAATTGCCGCCACTGTGCCCATCAAACGCAGCCACTGTACCCATAAATTGTGGCCACTGTGTAATCAAATGCAGCTACTGTGCCCATCAATTGCTGCCAGTGTGCCCATCATTTTCCGCTACTGTGCCCCATCAAATGCTGCCAGTGTGCATCGCCCGGCACTTACCTGTCTAGCAGCGGGTCAGCGGCGTTGTCCTGCACATCCTCAATGTCTTCTTCTGTCCTCTCTATCAGGCGTCCAATCACAGCCCCTGACGTTTCAGCCAATCAGCTGACAGGTAACAGACTCAAGCACCTGATTGGCTGAGAGGCGGTTCAGTGTTAGCAAAGCAAATTCCTTTGCTTTGCTAACACAACGCTGAGTGAACAGCGAACGCACAGCATGGCGCCCGCTTTAAACCTTTTTGGGCGCCTATTAGAGCCTACAGCTCTAATCAGGTGCTTCCAAAAAACACCCCTGCCGCTGAATAGGGGGTGTCAGCGGCGACCATAGATAGATTCCTGCATTGCAGGAATCTATCTATCTATGATGATAGAGCGGTGCCAGGAGAGAGGGGGTGGCGCCCATGCGCTCCTTATGGACGCACTGCCACTGGGGTACCTAATAAAGTGGCCGGTGAGTGTATATACGTATTGCGGTCGGCAAATGGTTAAAAAGTCAACAAAGACACAACTCTTACAAAAAGAAAAGCACCAATGGGGAGGCGGATAGAGAAGTTAACATAGGGAATAAGAGAGCAGGAAATTAGGCCCCGGTCCAAACATCTAATGTTTTATTACCATACAGAACACATTACTTTAATGGATGGAGCATCTGGGACCGTCAAGCCAGCATGCCTAATTTTTCAGAAACTTACATGCAGTGCCATGTTTATGGGCGAGCGTTTTCTCAAATGAGCAATGACTATTTGAGTTAGAAACTACTTGAAGTTTAGTCGGAGGATCTGAGATTTTTCATTGCTGGTATGATCTAATCTGGCTGCAATTATAATATTTATAAGAACAAGCAGAAGGTTTTATTGCTCCCCTCCAATCCCTGTGCTGAAACTGGACTCCAGGCAGATAGAACAGACACAAACAATGCAACTCTGTTATCAATGATACATCATTAAATAGATTTTTTACATGCAAGCAGAGTAAGCAACTGAAAAAACTTGGTATCAGCCATTTACAGTCCCTGTACAGCAGAGCTGGAGTTGGAGAAGAAGCAGCACAAAGAGCCAATCGGTTCATGTGTTGGCAATAAGCATGCTGATAGGAAGAGAGAGCAGAGTGGGAGGTGAGCTCATTGCTGCGCTGCTTCTTCTTTCACTGTCCAGTCACAGGCTAGGGGTGGGTCTGTAACAACCTGGGCTTTGAGGAAGTGGACAGGACAGGGGCTTTTTGAGGGGACTGCAGGGTAGCCTCTTCCCTACTGACTATGGGCCCTGGCATTTGAGGGAGCTACAAGATTTCATGAAGATGTCTTGTTATATAATGCAAGATGACATTACCACATTTAACAGTCAAGGAAGCCATCAGGGATGAGCCGAACACCCCCCCCCCTGTTCGGTTCGCACCAGAACCTGCGAACATCGTGTGAACATTAGAACCCTATTAAATACAATGGACTCAAACGTTCGAAATCTAAAGTGCTAATTATAAAGGCTAATATGCAAGTTATTGTCCTAAAAAGTGTTTGGGGACCCGGGTCCTGCCCCAGGGGACATGTATCAATGCAAAAAGAAGTTTTAAAAACGGACGTTTTGCAGGGACACACCATCCTATCTGGAAGCCTCCCCACTTGGGTATACGAACTGGCCAGGTTGCATTCCACCCTTTGAGACAGGCACCGGTGGCACAGCTGAGGCCTACTTCTACTGATACATCGCTGTTGCATGCTGTCAGTGCTTCCGATTGGGTTGCCTTCCCGCCAGGCCTGTTCTGTATTGCCAGACTCATTTACAATATATTTCTGTTTCTCTATACTGGGCCTCTAAGGCCTGATTCACATTTATGGCATTTTTTGTGCTTTTTGCATTTTGCAGATTTGCACTACAGAACGTGTTCCATAGGATACCATGTTAAATGGACTATAGTGTAAAGAGGTACAGTCATCCAGGGCCGCTGATAAGGCAGTACAGCCAGCCCTCCTGTACTGGGCCAAGGCCCCATCAGTTCAAAAGGGGGGCCCGGACACCTGCTGAGCAAGAAGGCCCGCTAAACTGTCATATTGCAGACACCAATCTTCTTCTGCCTCCCCATCAGCACTGCCAGCTTCTCCTCTTCTTTCCTCCTCTGGCTACACTGCAGGGGGCTTGGTTCTAGCACATGTGCCCCTTCCATCTGCTGTCCAGGTCCCCCTGTGTGCCCCTTTCCCCCACAGCACTGCTGGCTTCCCCCTTCTCCTGACCACAGCTGCTGTGGGCACACAGGGCGATGTTTCAGGATGGGGAACCCACCACTAAGATGGGGTAAGTGCCGGGCAGACAGCGGGCGGGTCGGGGTCACAGTGGTGGCATTTGATGGGGCACAAGTGGTGGCATTTGATGGGACACAAGTGGCAGCATTTGATGGAGCACAAGTGGCTGCATATGATGGGCACAAGTGGCTGCATATGATGGGCACATGTGGCTGCATATTATGGGCACAGTGAGGCTGCAATTGATGGGTTTTTTTTTTCCAGTATTTTTTAGTTTGTTTGCGCCCCCCCAAAAATGTTGGGCACCAGCCACCAGTGACGGTTACAGAAGGTTTTCAAAGGTTAACACAGGTGATGAGGAGGCAACATATCGCCTCCGAGCTGGCTGTTAAATGCAAATGCGGTGGATCTCCTTTCAGAGTGGCAAAAAAAGACATCCCCACATCTAAATGAGCCCTTACAAGCACCGGAGCTGATGAGCCACTCAACCTGCATAGATCATGATGGTGCTTGCCTTGGTGATGCACCTGGTGCTTGAGGCAAGCTCTGTCCATCAATGCTAAGTAAATATTTGTCTCCTTGGTTTATGTGTGGTCCGAAAGCAGTGGGGGGCACACTTCCAACAACTCTATCTTGGCAACTGGACCACCCAGGTAAACAGAACAAAGTGCATTATGAACTTTGTCACATGGGGGACATGGGGCCAGAAAAAAAACTTTGGTGAGACATCTTCTTTTAGAGCAGTGGTTCTCAACCTGGGGGTTGGGACCCCCTCGGGGGTCGAATGATGATTTTCCAGGGGTCACCGAATCTTGGGATGTTCCTGAAACCCACACCGCTCTCCCAGCCTTTTAGTGGCCGCCCAGCAGGGCTGTCCCTGGAGCCCACGGCCGCCCTCTCAGCCTCTTCACAGCTGCCCATTCAGTTCACGGCATAGAGGTCAGCTGACTGGTGAGGAATGTGAAGTGGGAGGGGCTGGAGGAGACCCTATCTCCTGATTTTGGCATAGGTGTCACTGCTGCAAGACACCACAGAGCTGGAGAAAGAGTGAAGCCGGAGACACAGTGAGTAACACGCCCTGTGGCTAGAGTTGCCATTAAAAGTCCCCACTACAGTTCTCAGATCAGCAGATGACCTTGATCACGGAGCACCTAAGTTGGCTGATCAGACCCCCACCAGCACTTCCACTCATCCCAACTCCCCACCCCCACCAAGGAGTAAGAGAAGGAATAAAAATAGAGAATACATGGAAGGGAGAGCAATAGAGGGGGAGGAACAAAGAAAAAGGGGAGAGAAGGTATAAGAGAAAGAACAAGAAACTAGACTAGAGAGAGTGATGGGGGGAACCAAGAAATTAGGATAAAGAGATAAAAGGGAAAGAAAGAAGAAACAAAGAGAAAGAATGGTACATCCTAAAATGTACCATAAGGGGTTTTAATACTGTACGAGTGGAAGGGATTCAGGGAGTGCTAAATATCCATGGGTAAGGGGCGCAAATTACTTGTCTTGCCTTGGGTGCTGACAACTCACGCTACTAAAATAATTTTACTGAAATGCCCTGTACACACAATCGTTTTTTCTGATGAAAAAAGTCTGATGGACTTTTTTCATCGGAAAAAACGATCGTGTGTGGGCCCCATCTGACTTTTTTCCATCGGTGTAAAAAAATAGAACATGTTTTAAATTTTTCCGATGGAAAAAAAAAAACTATAGGAAATTCCAATCATCTGTGTGGAACTCCAATGGAGAAAAAACCCACGCATGCTCAGAACCAAGTTGATGCATGCTCAGAAGCATTGAACTTAATTTTTCCCGGCTCGTCGGAGTGTTTTACGTCACCATTTTGGATGGTCGGAATTTTGTCTGATGGTGTGTATGCAAGACTGATGAAAGTCAGCTTCATCAGAATTCCGACGAAAAATTCCATCGGATTTTATTCCATCGGAAATCCGATCATGTGTACAGGGCATTAGGGGTCCCTACAACTTGGGAAATTGTTATCAAGGGGTCACGGCACTAGAAGGGTTGAGAACCACAGTTTTAGAGCATGTAACTATTTCAATGTCCATAGACTGGCCACCGCTCTACTTTAAATTGTATCACACAAGGTCTCATTTTATTCATGTCACAAATACTTTGCAAAAGTTATGATCACATCTGCCCATGGATAGGTCGATAGATCGGTATCTCCGAACAATATGGAATTGCCATAATTGAGATGGATTCCGCCCATAAACAGCCCTTGCGGCTCTTTGTACAGCCGTAAAAATGATGTGTTTTCAGACTCTGTATAGGAAGTAATAGGATGGTTCTCACCTGTGTAAGATGTATATGATGGGATGAGCTGGAGAAGGAGATCCAATTACTTCTCATTGACAGAGGACAAGAGAGGACAACAAAGACACCAGGAGGAAAAGAACGGACGCGGCGATAGTGTGCCTCACACAAACACCAAACGGGGAACTGCACCAAGGCCATAAAAAGACCCTGAGGTCCACCACAAGGGGGTGGCAAGCGAGCGTGGGGGGCCACAGAAAAAAAAAAGGAAGGAGGGGAATGAAAAAAGAAAGTCGAAGCTAAAAGGGATAGAGAAATGATTAAAGTCTCACTAAACCCACATCATAAAAAACTACCAATAAATGGTGTATTACATGCTGCATATACTCACTCAGTCACTATAAGATTTGTTTTCTGCAAAAAACCTGGTTGATCCTCCTGCTCTCTATCTCCACCTTCTGTTCATGTCCCCAATTTAGTTAGGGATTTTGCAGCTGTGGTGGCCATTTTGCACATGCTCAGTTTTCAGTGAGTTTCTATGCTAAGCATTTCCTCCCTATCACATCTGAGCAGCCCCTATGTTACTATAGAGTCACACATGTGGGCGTATACACAGTGGTAAATGACAGCCCACTCCCTCCCTTCCCCTTGATGCCCACTAACCAGCTAAACACAATAAGGGTGGGATATTACATATAGATTAATGGAGGCTTCACTTCCCTCTTATTCTAAGACACAGGCTGGAGGGGCGTGACACAGCCTGGCAGAAATGCGCCAACACCATGTTATTGCCACAAAATAATAAAGATTTGATTTCAAATATATATTTGAAATCAAATCTTTAGTTAGAACACAGTTAGAACACATCTAGGAAACACATTTAACCCCTTCCTCGCCCCCTAGTGTTAACCCCTTCCCTGCCAGTCACATTTATACAGTAATCAATGCATTTTTATAGCAGGGATCGCTGTATAAATGTGAATGGTCCCAAAAATGTGTCAAAAGTGTCCGATCTGTCCGCCGCAATATCGCAGTCAAAATAAAAATTGCAGATCGCCGCCATTACTAGTAAAAAAAAAAAAAATGCTATAAATCTATCCCCTATTTTGTAGACGCTATAACTTTTGCGCAAACCAATCAATATACACTTATTGCGATTTTTTTTTATACCAAAAATATGTAGAAGAATACGTATCGGCCTAAACTGAGAAAAAAAATTATAAAAAAAAATTAAAAATGGATATTTATTATAGCAAAAAGTAAAAAATATTGTGTTTTTTTTTTTCAAACTGGACGCTCTTCTTTTGTTTCTAGCACAAAAAATAAAAACCGCAGAGGTGATGAAATACCACCAAAAGAAAGCTCTATTTGTGGGAAAAAAAAGGACGCAAATTTTGTTTGGGAGCCACGTCGCACGACCGCGCAATTGTCATTCAAAGTGTGACAGCGCTGAAAGCTGAAAAATGGCTTGGGCAGGAAGGGGGTTTTCGTGCCCGGTAGGGAAGTGGTTAAAAGACTTTCTCCACTTTGATACTTGTCTCCAGGTGGGCGTTTGAACAATTCACAGGTTATTAGGTACACAGTCCACCTACATACATCAACCAATAGAAACCTTTCTCATTGCAGTGAATTTGTTCAAATGAATTCCCCCTTAAGCCTCGTACACACGGTCGGACTTTTGCTCAACAAACTTTGTTTTAAGCAAGTTGGACCAACAATCTGACCGTGTGCACGCTCCATCGGACAAACTTTTTTTCGTTTGGTTTTGTTTTCATCGGACAAAAGTTGGGTCTGCAAACGGACAAACTTTTGCCCAACAAAAGTCCGATGGAGCAAAGTCCGACCGTGTGTACAGAAAACCATCGGAATTTTTGTCCGATGGACAAAACAACTAATGTTAAAATCAACCAACAATAGCAGAAGTTGACCAAAGGGTGGCGGTAAAGAGCAGAAAAGAGCAGAAAAACCACGTGATGTTGCAAAAAGTTTTGGGAAAGTTTGCAGAAAAGTCCGAGCGTGTGTATGCTATGGGTGTTCCCGACCAACTCCGTTTGGACAAAAATCCACGGAAAAGTCAGATGGAAGTCAAACCCTGTGTACGAGGCTTAACTTTCCTTAGTGATCAGCGGGATCCAGCAATATCAATGTGGACATATGCAGGGAATAAACAGAAACAAATCATAGCGCAATACCGCCCCTGTCTAGCACAATAACTGTGTGTGTGGTTAAACTCACACAACCAGGGGTATGCCCATGAATAAGTGGTATGCCCATGAATAAGTCATGTTCCGATGATGGAACGCGTAGGGGGAGAAGCCTATTGATGTTACCAGCAGCTTGATGAGGATATCGTCTTACTGAGCTAAAACTAAGCGCTGTCTGTATTCCTGGTTATGTGAGTTTAACCACACACACAGTTGATCATTGTACTGTAGTGGGGCGGTATTGCGCTATGATTTGTTTCTGTTTATTCCCTGCATATGTCCACATTGATATTGCTGGATCCCGCTGATCACTAAGGAAAGTAAGGGGGAATTCATTTGAACAAATTCACTGCAATGAGAAAGGTTTCTTTTGGTTGATGCATGCAGGTGGACTGTGTACCTAATAACCTGTGAATTGTTCAAACGCCCACCTGGAGACAAGTATCAAAGTGGAGAAAGTCTTTTAGCCCTGGTTCACACTGGTGTGTTTTGACATGCGATTTGGCATGTCAAAACGGCAATATTTTGTCGAAAATTGCCGGCAATGGCACCGTCCTAATCGGTGCGAGGCCGCATCTGCGGCGCTGCACCGATTTCAAAAAGTAGTTTCTGTACTACTTTTTGAGATTTCGGCTGCGATTTACATTGACATCTGTGCAGAAACCTGCACAGATGTCTTTGTGATCGCGGCTGAAATCAGGACTGCCAGCGAGAGTGAAAAAAAAAACATTAAAACCGCACTGGAACACGTCAAAAAATCATCAGAAACATGCATGCAGAAAGGCACCTGGAACGCATCCGGACTGTGTTTCTATGGTGTGAACTGGCTGAGCAGGAGTAACAGACAATGAGGGAACACATTTTTATTAAATTTTGGCATCAGTACACTGGCGCTGGTAGTTTTTGATTTCACAAAGCTTCCAAACAAGTCACTAAGCTAAACTGTGTCTTAAATATTTAATCCCCCATCCTCCCCCTACCTTACCACTTAGGAGTCGATTTATAACAAAAAAATTGCATAGCCATTCTTTCATTGAAACTGCATGTACATTCATTCTGTACAAATTGGGCAAAAACAAATGTTTTTTAGGCTATTTTCCGTTCTGAATGAATGTTCTTTTATTATGGACAGTAGTAAAATAACACATTATGGCCACTAGATGTTGCTGAGGAGCATAAAAAATGCATACATTTTTGTAACAAGAGATAGAATGTAACCATTTTCAGTCAACCTTCGCATTCCAGCTGTGGTGAAAGTACAAAATCCCACGAGACACTGCAAGACTCCTATGAGACTGCAAGACTGCACAGTGCATTGAAAGCCCTGATTGGCTGAAGCAATGAAAGCTTCGCCCAATCAGGGCACAGAGCACTGTCAGATGACTGTATCCAATCATGGCTCATTGCTCTTAATCCCGCCCCACAATATAAAAGTATTCTTTCCATAGCAGCCATTTTTGTAGTGTGACAGCGGTGTGGATAGAGATAGAACAGCGCTCTGTTCAGTGCTGTTAGACAGTTAGTGTGCTATAGTGTTCTAATCTAAATCTATTGTTAGTGTAGAATATCAGTTTAGTGTGCATCTAAGCATTGTTCAGTGTGAGTGTAGTGCGACCATTCATCTTTACATTAGTGTGAATGTAGGGCTAGTTCAGTCAGTGTGAGTGTAGTGAATGGTTAACACAGTATATTTCATTGCGTTACTGCAAGTTTAACGCCATATAGTTCTGTGCGTTACTGCAAGTTAAACGCTGTATAGTTCTGTGCATAACTGCAAATTTAACAGCGTATATTTCATCGCGTTGCTGCAAGTTTATCGCCATGTAGTTCTGTGCACTACTGCAAGTTTAACGCCGTATAGTTCTGTGGGTTACAGCAAGTTCTGTGCAAGTTAAACGCTGTATAGTTCTGTGCATAACTGCAAGTTTAACGCTGTATATTTCATTGCATTACTGCAAGTTTAACGCCATATAGTTCTGTGCGTTACTGCAAGTTTAATGTTGTATATTTCATTGTGTTACTGCAAGGTTAGCACCATATATTTAATTGCATTACTGCAAGTTTAACGTCATATAGTTCTGTACGTTACTGCAAGGTTAGCGCCATATATTTCATTGCGTTACTGCAAGTTTAATGCCATATAGTTTTGTGCGTTAATGCAAGTTTAAAGAGGAAGTAAACCCTGATGGGCTGCCCTGGATCCAGCGTGCTTTCAGAACGGGCATTCAGTGCAGCTGGAGGTTTTGTTACTGATCATAGAACGTGACTCCGTGGACCGTTTGACTTTTATCAAAATGAATCAGTCCTGGATTACCCGCAGCTATGAAGCCCCTAATGCCGATGTCGCCAATTAAGTGTTTTTGGGATGTGGAATCTCTGCAGGACTTCTAGGCTGCCTAGTGTCTTCTCCTGGAAGAATGTTTTTGGTGTATGTTTCATGGGCACAATTAACACCCAAAGACCAATTTTTACGCACCTGTTTGACAGGTGCATATCATTGCAATTTTTGACAGCAAGGCCAATTCTTGCTTTCATCAAGAGTACCTTTATAGGGTTATGGTATGGAAGCGCCACTGACACCCAAAGAACAATTTTTCTGCGCCTGTTACAGAAGTAGAAATCCAAAGTCTGTGGTAGAGACACCAGAATGTATGAAAAAAATCTCTAATCTTGTTCCCAGTGCACTGCATTGTGGCCTCATCATACAGACTGGCTCCCCAAGCTGTTGGTTACAAAATAAAGAAAGCTTGCAGGGAAAAGTGAATTTTTTGGTCTTTATAAATGCAATTATTGCTGCAGCAGCTTCTATACACAGTACAGATGTGCCACTTTACAGGTGGACTAAGGGGACCCCCCAGGCACTATATTGAAAGGTATTTTTAATTTTTATACTTTGACTTTAAGCATCAGTATTTTTACAAACTTTTTTTTCAGTGATACATATCCCCCAGGGCAGTACCCTGACCCCTATTAACCAATGTATGGTGCATATAAGCCTTCAAAATGGGCACTTTTGATTTTTCACATTCCGGTCCCATAGACTTTAATGGGGTTCGTTATTCGGTTCCAAACTTTTGCGATGTTTGAAAATTCTGGTGCGAACCTGAACAGGGGGTCATTCGGCCCATCCCTAATGGGGAGGCAAAGATGCTGCACTGCTCCTGAATTATGAGCAGAGTTGATCCTCCCATGTAGAATATGCCAGTTTGCACTACAGTGGAAGGAGAAAATATTGCATGGGGCGTGGCTATTTGCATTGTCACTGCTACAGTGCCTTGCAAAAGTATTCACCCCCTCGGATTTTTACCTATTTTGTTACATTACAGCCTTTAATTCAATGTTTTTTTAATCTGAATTATATGTGATGGATCAGAACACAATAGTCTAAGTTCGAGAAGTAAAATTAGAAAAATATATACATAAAACAATTTTTCAGAAATAAAAAAATGATAATTGCCATGTGCTTATGTATTCACCCCCTTTGTTATGAAGCCCATAAAAAGCTCTGGTGCAACCAATTACTTTCAAAAGTCACATAATTAGTGAAATGATGTCCACCTGTGTGCAATCTAAGTGTCACATGATCTGTCATTACATATACACACTTTTTTGAAAGGCCCCAGAGGCTGCAACACCTAAGCAAGAGGCACCACTAACCAAACACTGCCATGAAGACCAAGGAACTCTCCAAACAAGTAAGGGACAATGTTGTTGAGAAGTAGAAGTCAGGGTTAGGTTATAAAAAAAAATCAAAATCTTTGATGATCCCTAGGAGCACCATCAAATCTATCATAACCAAATGGAAAGAACATGGCACAACAGCAAACCTGCGGGGAGCATTAATCAGAGAGGCAGCGCAGAGACCTAAGGTAACCCTGGAGGAGCTGCAGAGTTCCACAGCAGAGACTGGAGTATCTGTACATAGGATGACCATAAGCTGTACGCTCCATAGAGTTGGGCTTTATGGTAGAGTGACCAGAAGAAAGCCATTACTTTCAGCAAAAAACAAAATGGTACGTTTTGAGTTTGCGAAAAGGCATGTGGGAGACTCCTAAAATGTATGGAGGAAGGTGCTCTGGTCTGATGAGACTAAAATTGAACTTTTTGCCCATCAAAGAAAACGCTATGTCTGGCGTAAACCCAACATATCACATCACCCAAAGAACACCATCCCCACAGTGAAACATGGTGGTGGCAGCATTATGCTGTGGGGATGTTTTTCAGCAGTCGGGACTGGGAAACAGGTCAGAGTTGAGGGAAAAATGGCTGGTGCTAAATACAGGGATATTCTTGAGCAAAATCAGTACCACTCTGTGTGTGATTTGAGGCTAGGACGGAGGTTCACCTTCCAGCAGGACAATGACCCCAAACACACTGCTAAAGCAACACTTGAGTGGTTTAAGGGGAAACATGTAAATGTGTTGGAATGGCCTAGTAAAGCCCAGACCTCAATCCAATAGAAAATCTGTGGTTAGACTTAAAGATTGCTGTTCACAAGCGCAAACCATCCAACTTGAAGGAGCTGGAGCAGTTTTGCAAAGGAGAATGGGCAAAAATCCCATTGATAAGATGTGGCAAGCTCATAGAGCGACTTGGAGCTGTGATAGCCGCAAAAGGTGGCTCTACAAAGTATTGACTTTAGGGGGGTGAATAGTTATGCACATTGACTTTTTCTGTTATTTTATGCTATTTGTTGTTTGATTCACAATAATAAAAAAAAATCTTCAAAGTATGTTCTGTAAATTAAATGATGCAAATCCTCAAACAATCCATGTTAATTCCAGGCTGTGAGGCAACAAAACACGCAAAATGCCAAGGGGGTGAATACTTTTGCAAGGCACTGTAAGTCACACGTCGGTAGCTTGTCAATCAGCATCTGGCCACGCCTAGCCCCACCCACTGCTTTTCTGGCAGCACCACCTCTGTCGCTAAAGTTGTGAGCTGCAGTGACACAAATGAAGGAGGATTCAGGTCAGTCTGAAACGATAAAGATGTTTTTTTTTTGTTTATTTGAGGCTTGTGCACCACGTAACTGGATTTGATACTTGTATAGAATCTCATACAGGAGTCTTTAGTTGTACTTTAACTTTAAAATAATGAGATAAGTCCTAGACTGCAACAACACAAGTGCCTTTTGGCAAGATTAAATCTATCAAAGTGCATGAAAACACCTATCAATGCACACCTCCCAACGTTTTGATGGGAATGAGGGACACCTATTAGCAAAGGTAGGCAGACTTAGGACACACCCCCTGTTATACCCCTTTAATGGAGAATTAAAAAAAAAAATAGTTAAACCCACTAGTGCTTTTTTTTTTTTTTAACCGCTATTATTCCTTTATACTGTCTTGAAAATGATTGATAGATAGATAGATAGAATATTAAGGTCAAATCTTCTGTAAGTGGGCACCGCCACTTGCCAAAGGCAATAGCTGGGGGAAGATGGGCAGCGATGACAGGTGGCGGAAACCAATAGATAGTTAGATAGATAGATAGATAGATAGATAGGATAGACTATATACTGTATATACATACAGACTGATAGATCCATAGATAGATTATAGATAGATAAATAGATTCATACATACATAAAGGGCCATTCTTACCGCAGCTGCCCAGTCATTGTTGTGGGGCCCAAAGCAGCTGCCCCTTGAGTCCATGCTGCCTGCAAATAGTTAATAAGTGAATTCGGGTGGGCCCAAGAAAATGTTTGCCCAGGGTCAAATCAATAATAAAGACAGCCCTGCATACATCATACTCCTGCAAGTTCCTCCACCCCAAACTCGCTCATCCATATCTTTATGGACCTTGCTTTGGGAGTATGAAATTGTCCAAAATGTCTTCGTATGCTGACGCCTTAAGAGTTCCCTTCACTGGAACTAAGGGGCCAAGCCCAACTCCTGAAAAACAACCCCCACACCATAATCTCCCCTCCACCAAATGATTTGGACCAGTGCACAAAGCAAGGTCCATAAAGACATGAATGAGCGAGTTTGGGGTGGAGGAACTTGACTGGCCTGCACAGAGTCCTGACCTCAATCCGATAGAACACCTTTGGGATGAATTAAAACGGAGACTGCGAGCCAGGCCTTCTCGCCCACATCAGTGCCTGAACTCACAAATGCAATTCTGGAAGAATGGTCAAACATTCCCATAGACACACTCCTAAACCTTGTGGACAGCCTTCCCAAAATAATTGAAGCTGTTATATCTGCAAAGGGTGGGCCAACTCAATATTGAACTCTACAGAATAAAACTGGGATGCCATTAAAGTTCATGTGTGTGCAAAGGCAGGCGTCCCAATACTTTTGGTAATATAGTGTAGATAGATAGAGAGAGATACAGTTAGTTTAGTTATTCTGCGCTCACCCAACTAACTATGTAATCAATACCATAAAAATTTGAAAAAGAAAAAAAGTGATAATGAAAAATGAGATAAAAAAATAAAAAAATAAAAAAAAATATATATATATATACTGTGTATGGGTATATGTATGCTGCTATCTCCAAGAATTAAATTACTCAATTCATAAACTTATATATACAAAAAGGGAGATTGCGCAAAACACATCAATACATAATCGTGCAAACACAATATACAATTTTTCAAGTGAATAAGATAATCAAAAAATCGATTAATTAATTAGCATCGTGTTAAAATAAAGTACAAACACAATATACTATATATCAAGTGAATAAGATACCGTATATACTCGAGTATAAGCCAACCCGAATATAAGCGGAGGCACCTAATTTTACCACAAAAAACTGGGAAAACGTATTGACTCGAGTATAAGCCTAGGGTGTCCATCTGCATGCCTCACTGTGCCTCACTGTGCCCATGACTAGACTGACGTTTAACATGGGAGTCTATGGAAGGGGTGCCCGGATTTGAAAAATTGGTGCTCCCCGGCCGTAGGTCCCCTAGACAAAAAACTTTGCACACTTGTAGAGGAGAAATGGGGCTACACGTGTGCCAAGTTCCGGGTCCAGGGGACCTACGACCGGCCGGTACCGGGTCCCTAAATTCACCAGAGAAATGACCGTTTAACATGGGAGTCTATGGACGGGGTGCCCGGGTTTGAAAAATCAGTGCTCCCCGGCCGTAGGCCTCCCAGACAACAAACTTTCCACACTTGTAGAAGAAGAGTGGGGCTACATGTGTGCCAAGTTTGGGGTCCAGGGGACCTATAGTCGGATGGTACCGGGTCCGTAAAATCCGGGAGATCAGGCGCAAAAAGGTGACTCGAGTATAAGCCGAGGGGGGCATTTTCAGCACAAAAAAATGTGCTCAAAAACTCGGCTTATACTCGAGTATATACGGTAATCAAAAATCGATTAGTTAATTAATTATTATCGTGTTTAGAGTCCCAAACAACATAAAAAAAGGGAATACGTTTAGAATAAAGAAATCCTCAAGGAATATGTTCGTTTAACCACTTCAATACCAGGCACTTATACACCTTCCTGCCCAAGCCAATTTTGAGCTTTCAGCGCTGTCGCAATTTGAATGACAATTGCGCAGTCATGCAACACTGTACCCAAACAATTTTTTTATCATTTTGTTCCCACAAATAGAGCTCTCTTTCGGTGGTATTTGATCGCCTCTGCGATTTTTATTTTTTGCATAACAAATAAAAAAAGAGCAAAATTTTGAAAAAAAATAAGTTTTTCTTTGTTTCTGTTAATTTTTTTTGTAAATAAGTACCTTTTCTACTTCAATGACAGGCACTGATAAGGTGGCACTAACGGGCACTGATAAGGCGACACTGAGGGGCACCGATGAGGTGGCCCCAATGAGGTGGCACCGATGAGGTGGCACTGATGATGGGCACTGATAGGCGGTACTGATGGGCACTGATATGTGGCACTAGTATGCGGCACTGATGGGCACTCATAGGCGGCACTGATGGGCACTTATAGGCAGCACTGATGGATACTTATGGGTGACACTGATAGGTGGCACGGACGAGCACTGATAGTGGGCACTTATGGGCACAGATGGGCATGGATGGGCACTGATAGGTGGCACTGATGGACACTGGTAGGTGGCACTGATGACACTGGTGGCTGGCATTGCCGGGCATCATGCATTTTGGTTGTGCCATGATGGTGCCAGTCAGTGCCCATTTGTGGGCACTGATTGGCATATATTTTTTATGTATTTGTGCATGTGGATGGCCATGGGGGACTTACCTGGCCATCCACATGCTTGGGGCTTCCCTGGTGGTCCTGGGGGGCTTCCCTGGTGGTCCAGTGTGGGTATCCGAGGGGGGGCTGCGCTGATAAACAATCAGCGCGAACCCCCCCTGTCAGGAGAGCCGCCGATTGGCTCTCCTCTACTCGCGTCTGTCAGACGCGAGTGAGGAAGAGCCGATCAACGGCTCTTCCTGTTTACATCGTGATCAGCCGTGATTGGACACGGCTGATCACGTGGTAAAAAGCCTCCGCCGGAGGCTCTTTACCGAGATCAGTGCAGCGGTGTGTCAAACTGACACACCGCTCCACCGATCGCCGCGATGCGCGCCCCCCCGGGCGCGCGGCGGCTGTTATCCTGCAGGACGTCATATGACGTCCAGTGTGGATAACAGAACCACTTCCCGGACGTCAATCTGCTATTGACTGGGCGGGAAGTGGTTAAAAAAGTCCCAACAGGAAAAGAACTGGATTTGAAACCAGGTGATACTGAAAGAGATACAGTTCATACAGACTGACTGATACATAGATAAATTATAGATAGATAAATATGATGGAGATAAACAGATAGATAGATACATACATAAATAGAGGACCATTTCTAACGCAGTGTAAAATGGGCAGCTGCCCCGTGCCAAGTTATTGTTGTGAGGACCGAAGCAGCTGCCCCTTGAGCCCACGCTGCCTTCAAATACAGTGGAACCTCGGATTGCGAGTAACTCAGCTAACGAGCGTTTCACAATACGAGCAATGTATTTTAGAAAATCGTGACTCGGTTTGCGAGTGTTGTCTTGCAAAACAAGCATGATTCAGGCCAAAGCGGTGTGCAGTACTGCTTTTGGCCTGAGGTGGGGGGGCGCCAGAGCCAAGCAGAGCCGAATGTTGCCGATCCCATCTGATAAGCGCCGTTCGGAAATGCACGGAAAGGCCCGAGGACAGCATTGCTGACCTCGGCAAATCTCGGGTAGGAAGTCTTTCCGAGGTTTGCCGAGGTCAGCCGAAGTGTCCTTTTCGGCCATTTCCGAGGCTCTCCCCCCCGCCTCTGGCCGCATGCAGTATTGCATCCCATTGAAGTCAATGCGGAACGTATTATTTTCGTTTCCATTGACTTCAATGGGGAAACTCGCTTTGATATGCGAGTACTTTGGATTACGAACATTCTCCTGGAACGGATTATGTTCGTAATCCGAGGTTCCACTGTAGCTGATAAGTGAATTCGGGTGGGCCCAAGAAAATGTTTGCCAAGGGTCCAATCAATTTTAAAGACAGCCCTGCATGCATAGTTCACGATGGTACGCCTGCATTCCGATGAGGGTGGTGAATGGCAGTGAGATGGGTATTGGGGTCTGGGTAGATGAAGGTACTGTAGATGGGATTTGAGGTACGGCTGTGTGTTCTCCGCTTGTCAGGTCAAGTTGCGCTCTGTGCATTTGGTTTTATTTTTGCACAAGCAAAAAGAAGTGTAATGGAAAGCGGAGAGCGGGTGACTCATTAAAAGCACACACCGCTTTAATCGCCTCCCCTGCTGCTGCGCTATTTTCCTTCCCTAAGCAGGTTTGATTATAAATAGCTCAGCAACAGGAATCAGGCTTGATTAAAAAATAATTTAGCATTTGGAATAAATTGGCTGTTTTGTTTTTAAACAAGAAATCTATCCTTATTGGGTTTTCTCCGCAAGACGAGAGCTGTGTACCAGTACATTTGATGTCATGCGGAGGCTGCAATATACTTATTCCCTAAAGGGCATCAGCTTGATTTAAACAGCAACTTCAATCAAATGTATTTTTTATCTTTAGGTTTTTGGTGGGCTCGTTTTGATTCCCTGTTGGGACTTTACCATTGTCCAGAGCCCCGACAGCAAAATGTCATATAAGGGTTTCTTTAGAAAATGAACAAGCTCTGCCATTAAAATATTTAAAAAAGTTATGGTGGAATTATTTTATATATATAAGTGTAGCGGGTACTTACTTTCCCGGGGTAAATTTTGAATCTTTCGGTGACACTGGTGGTGTGTTACGGCGGTCCACTGGGTGGCGCTGTCACTATGGGCTGACGGACGGATATCGCTGTGTGCTGAGTCTCCTTTTTGGCCTCTCTCGGTGGCGGTATTGTGGGGCGGGGAACCCGCCGTGCTTGCTGGGGGAGGGTATAAAGGGGCCGGCCATCTTGGTCACGGGGTCTTCGTCCCAGGCACCTTCAGCTTGCGGACGGTGGTTCGCGTTCGTCCTCTAGGCGTCTAGGCCTAGAGGACCACCGGAGATCGTGTTCCACCTCAGGCACCTTTAGTCCTGGGGTGAGGTACTTGGATGGAGGTCCGGAGCTCAGTGCCCAACACTGAGTTCCGCGAGGGAAGGATCCTAAGGCACTCCGGGGATGGATGTCTGAATCCGAGGTGGGCGTAATGGACCGGGAAGAGCTCCTCATCTGAAGACCCGGTGCAGCAGACTGCCGGTGACGGGTGAGTCTCTTGTCGGAGACCGTCCGGAAGGAGAATTCCCCTCGTGCGGAGATCATAGATCACTCTCAGGGAGGAGAGTGGATGATAGAACTTGTGTCTGGGCCTATTCATACACACACCTCCTTTTTCTGTTCTGAAGCCAAGGGAGTACATGTTATGTTCTAAATAAAGGAGTGTTGGACTTTGACAGTGTGCGGCTCAGTTTCTGTCGGACGAGGTTAAAGGAGACTCTTGGAGGGAGGATCCGATGCACAGCACAGACCCGAAGGTAACAAGTAGTGATGAGCCGAACACCCCCGGGTTCGGTTCGCACCAGAACCCGCGAACGGACCGAAAGTTCGAACGAACATTAGAACCCTATTAAATACAATGGATGCGAACGTTCGAATTCTAAAGTGCTAATTATAACAACTATTATGCATGTTATTGTCCTAAAAAGGGTTTGGGAACCCGGGTTCTGCACCAGGGGACATGTATCAATGCAAAAAGAAGTTTTAAAAACGGTCGTTTTTCGGGAGCAGTCATTTTAATGATGCATAAAGTGAAAAAAAAAAAGTCAAATATTCCTTTAAATATCGTACCTGGGGGGTGTCTAAAGTATGCCTGTGAAGTGCCACGTGTTTCCCGTGTTTAGAACTGTCCCTGCACAAAATTACATTTCTAAAGGAAAAAAAAGCCATTTAAAACTGCTTGCGGCTTTAATGTAATGTCTGGTCCCGGTAATATGGATGAAATTCTTTAAGAAAAATGGCATAGCTACCCCATGACCCCCCCCCCCCCCCACCCCAGCCCATTACCAGCCCCTTTGGGTCTTGTATGGATATTAAGGGGAACCCCGCACATAAAATAAAAAAGGCCCTATATACTCTGAACAGCCCTATACAGGCGGTGCATACAAGACAGGGACTGTAGGTTTGTTCTTATGTAGAATCTGTTTGTAATTTTGAACAGGTACATTGTTGAAGTGTAGCTCCAGACCAAAAATCTATTTTTAAACTTTTTGGAAAACATAGGTAAGGGTTATCACCCCTGTATCATTTGTTTTGCTGTCTGTGCCCCTGTTCAGAACATTTCACCTCACTTTCCGTCCCAATGACAACTCTTTTTGAAATGTGGTGTTTTTCTTGAAACAAGGATTGCTGATAAAGCATCAGTACAGAGGAGACACCTTTCTCCCATATTTATTCTTACAGGAGAGAATTTTCCTTCCTAGTGGTAGATTTCCTCTCACTTCCTGTTGTCTTCTTGCGTTTGCAAGTAGGAGTCGTTTGTAAGTTGGATGTTTGAAAGTAGGGACCTGCCGTATATACTCTGCAGAAATAGGCCCCTTAGTTGTTGGTGTTGGCACAACACTGTAAGCACTCACAGTTACTCTTGGTTGGTGCTGGAACGCACTGCTGTCAACTATTATATCAGGAATTTTAATTACATATAATTGTTGAACAGTGGTAGTAAAAATTGGGCCTTTGATGGTGGTGCTGGTGCCACAACACTGTAAGCCCTGACAGTTACTCTTGGTGGGTGCAGCAATGGGCCCTGCTGTGAATTATTAGATCAAGAATTGTAATTACATGCCCCTGTTGAACAGGGGCTGAAAAATTGGGCCTTAGGCACTGGTGGCACAACACTGCAACCCCTCACAGATACTGTACTTGGAGCACAGCAATGAGCCCTGTTGCAAAGTATTGCTTCAAAAATTGTAATGACACGCCCCTGTTAAACAGGGGCTGAAAAATTGGGCCTTAGGCACTGGTGGCACAACACTGCAACTCCTCACAGATACTGTACTTGGAGCACAGCAATGAGCCCTGTTGCAAAGTATTGCTTCAAAAATTGTAATGACACGCCCCTGTTAAACAGGGGCTGAAAAATTGGGCCTTAGGCACTGGTGGCACAACACTGCAACTCCTCACAGATACTGTACTTGGAGCACAGCAATGAGCCCTGTTGCAAAGTATTGCTTCAAAAATTGTAATTACACGCCCCTGTTAAACAGGGGCTGAAAAATTGGGCGTTAGGCACTGGTGGCGGCACCCATAAACAAAAATGATCTTCCAAGCTATCATCATCAATCGTATCATTGAGGACTCGGAGGAGGAGGAGGATAGCCAGTCAACATAACAGCACAGGCACTCAGCATCAGCATCAGTCTTGAAGGGATGTGACATGTTAAAATCAATTAGTCTGTTATATCAGCATCAGGTGTGTGGTAGCTGGTGGTGATCCAAGACTGGTTCATCTTGATGAAAGTCAGTCGATCAACCGAGTCGGTGGACAGGCGCACCCTGTGATCCGTGACAAATCCTCCAGCAGCACTGAATGTGCGTTCCGAAAGAACGCTGGATGCAGGACAGGCCAGTAGCTCAATTGCATACTGTGCAAGCTCTGGCCAGTGATCCATCCCAGTGGCGTCACTAGGGTTGGTGTCACCCGGTGCGAAAAAAAATGGTGTCACCCCCCAACAACTATAGTCCCCCCTCAGTACAGACCCCCCTCCACTAACTACAGACCCCACTCCCACAGTATAGATCCCTTCCCTCAGTGCAAACCCGCTCCACTAAGTACAGACTCTCCGCCATCAATATAGACCCGCCTCCCTCAGTATGAACCCCCACCTCAGTGCAGACCGCTCCATCAGTACAGACACCCCCACCTCAGTGCAGACCCCCTCAGTTACAGACACCCCCCCTCAGTTACAGACACCCCTCGTACAGACACCCCCCTCAGTACAGACACCCCCCTCAGTACAGACACCCCCCTCAGTAACAGACACCCCCTCGTACAGACTCCCCCTCGTACAGAATCCCCCTCGTACAGACTCCCCCTCGTACAGACTACCCCCTCAGTTACAGACACCCCCTCAGTTACAGACACCCCCTCAGTACAGACACCCCCTCGTACAGACTCCCCTCGTACAGACCACCCCTCAGTTACAGACACCCCCTCAGTTACAGACACACCCTCAGTTAAAGACCCCCCCTCAGTTACAGACACCCCCCTCAGTTACAGACACCCCCCTCAGTACATACACCCCCCTCAGTACAGACACCCCCTCAGTACAGACACCCCCACCTCAGTACAGACCGCTCCATCAGTACAGACACCCCCACCTCAGTGCAGACCTCCTCAGTTACAGACACCCTGCTCAGTTACAGACACCCCCCACAGTACCAGACACCCCTCATACAGACACCCCCTCAGTTACAGACACCCCCCTCAGTACAGACACCCCCCTCAGTAACAGACACCCCCTCGTACAGACTCCCCCTCGTACAGACTCCCCCTCGTACAGACTCCCCCTCGTACAGACTCCCCCTCGTACAGACCACCCCTCAGTTACAGACACCCCTCGTACAGACACCCCCCTCAGTACAGACACCCCCCTCAGTACAGACACCCCCTCAGTACAGACACCCCCTCGTACAGACACCCCCTCTTACAGACACACCCTCAGTTAAAGACCCCCCCTCAGTTAAAGACACCCCCCTCAGTTACAGACACCCCCCTCAGTACAGACACCCCCCTCAGTACAGACACCCCCCTCAGTACAGACACCCCCCTCAGTACAGACACCCCCCTCAGTACAGACACCCCCTCCTCAGTACAGACCGCTCCATCAGTACAGACACCCCCACCTCAGTGCAGACCTCCTCAGTTACAGACACCCTGCTCAGTTACAGACACCCCCCACAGTACCAGACACCCCTCGTACAGACACCCCCTCAGTTACAGACACCCCCCTCAGTTACAGACACCCCCCTCAGTACAGACACCCCCCTCAGTACAGACACCCCCCTCAGTACAGACACCCCCCTCAGTACAGACACCCCTCAGTACAGACACCCCCTCAGTTACAGCCCCCCTGGTGCAAACTCCCCCTAGTGCAGACCCCAGCAGTACAGACACCCCCTCCCCCCATCAGTAAAGATGCCCCCCTTACCTTACAGACCTCAGAACAGAGCGGCAGATACACACAGCGGTGTGTCTCTCGAGCGCGGTCTCCTCCTCCTCCTCTGTGGATGTAAACAGAGAGGAGGCAGAGGGGGCGGCGGCTTCCTTCCGCTCCGCTGAGGGACACAGCCGCAGCGTGAGCCTAAGGCACAGGGCAGCGGGCAATGTCAGTGTGGTGCCGCTGCGCTACCCACGGGTGTCACCCCTCTGGTGGGTGTCACCCGGGTGCGGCCCGCCCCCCCGCACCTGGCTAGCAACGCTAGTGCGTGTCGTCACATCATCACAGTGCAGTGTGATGATGTGACAGGCTGAGTCGCTCGCTGGCTCTGTAGGGTAGGGAGGAGGATTGGAATTTAGGAATAGGAAGAATAAGGAGCCGGAGGACACACACCAGGCGCGGCCGCGGCGCTGGAGGTGTTGTTCCAGGCTTCCAGCCCAGCGGGGTGAAATTAATCAATGAATGGGTCAGCTGTAAAAAAAAAAAAAAAAAAAAAAAAAAAAAAAAAAAAAAAAAGGGAGGGTGTCACCCCTCTAGCAGGTGTCACCCGGGGGCGGACCGCACCCCCCGCACCCCCCTAGCAACGCCTCTGATCCATCCTCAAGACCCAGTAAGCCAGAGGATTTTCGGTGGGGAAGGTGTCCAAGTCTGACCTTGCCCCTAGATATTCCTGCACCATGTTTATCAGACGCTGGCGATGGTTGCTGGAACCGATCATACTTTGGGGCTGCGGACTAAAGAATTGTCTGAACGCATCGGTCAGACGGCCACCTTCCCCACCGCTCCTTCTTTGACTGGCCGAAGCCTCAGCAACTCGTTGTCCAGGACCAGGAGTTTGCAACCTCCCAGTCTCTGGGAACGCGTTGCACAGACCTTTCTGCAAGGCCTCCCGGAGTTGTCTCATCCTCTGCTCCCTCTGCGACGGTAACATAAGGTCCGCAACCTTACCCTTGTACCGTGGATCAAGGAGAGTGGCCAGCCAGTAATGGTCCCTCTCCTTGATCCGAAGAATACGAGGATCCTTCCGCAGACTTTGCAGGATCAGGGAGGCCATGCAGCGTAGGTTTGCTGAGGCATTCGCTCCGGAGTCCTCTGGGTCACTAAGGACGACATGATCCGCAGCCACCTCCTCCCAGCCACGTACAAGTCCACTGGTTTCTTGGGACTGTAAATCATCCCTAAAAGACTGCTGCTGATGATGCTGAGTGCCAGCCTCCACCTCCATGCTGACACAATCCTCCTCCTCCTCCTCCTCCTCCTCTTCCTGTGCGATGGGTGGGACAGAAGGAACACTGTCTGGGTAAAGGGGGCCTTGAGAGGCAAGGAAGTCCTCCTCTTCCTGCCTCTGTTCTGCCTCAAGTGCCCTGTCCATTATTCCACGCAGCGTGTGCTCCAACAGGTGGACAAGAGGTACAGTGTCACTGATGCATGCACTGTCACTGCTCACCATCCTCGTGGCCTCCTCAAATGGTGCCAGGACAGTGCATGCATCCCTGATCATGCCCCACTGGCGTGGAGAAAAAAAACCAAGCTCCCCTGACCCTGTCCTGGTGCCGTAGTCGCACAGGTACTCATTGATGGCCCTCTGCTGCGTGTGCAGCCGCTGCAGCATGGCCAACGTTGAGTTCCACCTGGTGGGCATGTCACATATAAGGCGGTTCTTGGGCAGGTTCAACTCCTTTTGCAGCTCAGCCAGGCGAGCACTGGCATTATAAGATCTGCGGAAATGCACACAGACTTTCCTGGCCTGCCTCAGGACATCCTGTAAGCCCGGGTACCTGCCCAAGAAGCGCTGCACCACCAGGTTAAGGACGTGAGCCACACAGGGCACATGGGTCAGTTGTCCCTGTCGGAGGGCGGAGAGGAGGTTGGTGCCATTGTCGCAAACCACCATTCCTGGCTTAAGCTGGCGTGGCGTCAACCACCTCTCGGCCTGGCCCTGCAGAGCAGACAGGACCTCTGCCCCAGTGTGGCTTCTGTCCCCCAAACACACCAGCGCAAGCACGGCATGGCATCTTTTTGCCTGCGTACTTGCGTAGCCCCGTGAACGGCTACGGAGCACCGCTGGTTCATAGGACAAACCACAGGAAGAGGCCATGGAGGAAGAAGAAGAGGAGGGGGTGGAGGAGAGAGGTGTGTCACAACCAGTAGTAGCATTTTGGAGGCGTGGCGGTGGGACAACCTCCAACACTACTGCACCTTGTCCTGAATCCTTCCCAGCTGCCAAAAGAGTGACCCAATGGGCCGTGAAAGAAAGGTAACGTCCCTGTCCATGCCTGCTGGACCATGAGTCAGCGGTAATATGCACCTTACCGCTGACCGCCCTGTCCAGCGAGGCCAAGACATTGCCTTCCACATGCCGGTAGAGAGCCGGAATAGCCTTCCGTGAGAAAAAGTGGCGTTTGGGAACCTGCCACTGAGGAACCGCACATTGCACAAACTCACGGAAGGGGGCCGAGTCTACCAACTGAAAAGGCAGCAGTTGAAGCGCTAGCAATTTAGCCAAGCTAGCATTCAACCGCTGGGCATGTGGATGGCTGGGAGTGAACTTCTTTCGACGGTCCAGCAGCTGGGGCAGGGAAATTTGCCTGCTAGAATCGGACGTCGGTGTACTGCTAGCAGAGTGGGCGCAAGTACTTGGCTGTGACACACCTAATTCTACACCTTCATTCCTCTCAGTGCATGTTTCAGAGAGGACTGAAGTTATAGTGGGGTTGGAGATCCCAGCTGATGCGGTGCAAGGAGAGGTCCGCTTTGTTCTTTGGTGTGGGTCTTTGAGGTAGGCTTGCCAACGAGCTGCATGGCAGGTCAACATATGTCTGGTCAGGCATGTGGTACCCAAGCGGCTGATGTTTTGGCCACGCGATATACGCTTGAGACATATGTTGCAAACAGCAGCTGTGCGATCTGATGCACTAGCCTCAAAAAAGGCCCACACCAAAGAACTTTTTGAATGACGGGCAGAGGCAGCGCCCTGCACAGGCGGAGCTCTGCGGTGTGATTCCGTCGGTGTACTGCCCTTACGCTGGCCACCAAAGGGCATCCTGCCTCGTTGGAGATGTGCCTCCTCCTCATCCTCCTCCTCCTCCTCTCTCCTATTAGGCACCCACGTGGAGTCAGTGACCTCATCATCCCCTCCCTCCTCATCACTGGAGCCAATCTGGCAGTATGCTGCAGCTGCTGGAACATGACTGCCAGATTGGTGTCCTTCTTGAGCATCCCCTCTGTCTGCTCTCACGCTACTGCCTTCCTCTAGCTGGGTTTCATCATCAGACCCTTCGAAACGCTGGGCATCCTCCTGGAGCATGTACCCAACACTGTGCTGAAACAGTTCGGGGGACTCCTCAGGAGGAGGACATGGTGGGTCTAGGGAAGGAGTGACTGATGATTTGTCTGACATTGATACCAGGGAAGACGACGCTTTGGCAGCTGCTTTTCCAGTACCCTGAGCCTGGGTGAGAGAGGATGAGGAGGAGGAGGAGGGCTTGGTCATCCACTCTACCAAGTCTTCGGCATGATGTGGCTCAACATGTCCAGCTGCCGAAAAGAAGGACAAGCGTGTCCCATGGCCATGTGCTGATGACAATGCACCGCGTCCACGACCAGCACTGTTGCCCCCAGACACAGAGCCTGCTTGCCCTCTTTTATTGCCTCCTGACTGTCTGCCTCTCCTTGTTTGCCTTCCAGACATTCTAATAGATGGCCTGCAGGGAGATGGGAAAAAAGCAATAAGGGCTACCTTCAGGTGTCCTTCTCTGTCCCTTGAAACAAGGACTTTCACAGTGAAAGAAACTGACACTCTCCCTACCTACAGTTTTCTGTCCCTAGAAAAAATATTTTTTTTAAGCACAATATAGCACAAGGACAATTCACTCACTGTCCTTACAGGTCCCTGGAAACAAGGACTTGCAGAGTGAAAGAAAAAAAACACTCTCCCTACCTACAGTTTTCTGTCCCTAGAAAAAATGTTTTTTTTAATCACAATATAGCACAAGAACAATTCACTCACTGTCCTTACAGGTCCCTGGAAACAAGGACTTGCAGAGTGAAAGAAAAAAAACACTCTCCCTACCTACAGTTTTCTGTCCCTAGAAAAAATGTTTTTTTTAATCACAATATAGCACAAGAACAATTCACTCACTGTCCTTACAGGTCCCTGGAAACAAGGACTTGCAGAGTGAAAGAAAAAAAACACTCTCCCTACCTACAGTTTTCTGTCCCTAGAAAAAATGTTTTTTTTAATCACAATATAGCACAAGGACAATTCACTCACTGTCCTTACAGGTCCCTGGAAACAAGGACTTGCAGAGTGAAAGAAAAAAAAACACTCTCCCTACCTACAGTTTTCTGTCCCTAGAAAATTTTTTTTTTTAATCACAATATAGCACAAGGACAATTCACTCACTGTCCTTCCAGGTCCCTGGAAACAAGGACTTGCAGAGTGAAAGAAAAAAAACACTCTCCCTACCTACAGTTTTCTGTCCCTAGAAAAATTTTTTTTTTTAATCACAATATAGCACAAGGACAATTCACTCACTGTCCTTACAGGTCCCTGGAAACAAGGACTTGCAGAGTGAAATAAACTGACACTCTCCCTACCTACAGTTTTCTGTCCCTAGAATAAATGTTTTTTTTAATCACAATATAGCACAAGGACAATTCACTCACTGTCCTTACAGGTCCCTGGAAACAAGGACTTGCAGAGTGAAATAAACTGACACTCTCCCTACCTACAGTTTTCTGTCCCTAGAATAAATGTTTTTTTTAAGCACAATATAGCACAAGGACAATTCACTCACTGTCCTTACAGGTCCCTGGAAACAAGGACTTGCAGAGTGAAAGAAAAAAAACACTCTCCCTACCTACAGTTTTCTGTCCCTAGAAAAAATGTTTTTTTTAATCACAATATAGCACAAGGACAATTCACTCACTGTCCTTACAGGTCCCTGGAAACAAGGACTTGCAGAGTGAAAGAAAAAAAACACTCTCCCTACCTACAGTTTTCTGTCCCTAGAAAAAATGTTTTTTTTAATCACAATATAGCACAAGGACAATTCACTCACTGTCCTTACAGGTCCCTGGAAACAAGGACTTGCAGAGTGAAATAAACTGACACTCTCCCTACCTACAGTTTTCTGTCCCTAGAATAAATGTTTTTTTTAAGCACAATATAGCACAAGGACAATTCACTCACTGTCCTTACAGGTCCCTGGAAACAAGGACTTGCAGAGTGAAAGAAAAAAAACACTCTCCCTACCTACAGTTTTCTGTCCCTAGAAAAAATGTTTTTTTTAATCACAATATAGCACAAGGACAATTCACTCACTGTCCTTACAGGTCCCTGGAAACAAGGACTTGCAGAGTGAAATAAACTGACACTCTCCCTACCTACAGTTTTCTGTCCCTAGAATAAATGTTTTTTTTAAGCACAATATAGCACAAGGAGAATTCACTCACTGTCCTTCCAGGTCCCTGGAAACAAGGACTTGCAGAGTGAAAGAAAAAAAACACTCTCCCTACCTACAGTTTTCTGTCCCTAGAAAAAATGTTTTTTTTAATCACAATATAGCACAAGGACAATTCACTCACTGTCCTTCCAGGTCCCTGGAAACAAGGACTTGCAGAGTGAAATAAACTGACACTCTCCCTACCTACAGTTTTCTGTCCCTAGAATAAATGTTTTTTTTAAGCACAATATAGCACAAGGACAATTCACTCACTGTCCTTACAGGTCCCTGGAAACAAGGACTTGCAGAGTGAAAGAAAAAAAACACTCTCCCTACCTACAGTTTTCTGTCCCTAGAAAAAATGTTTTTTTTAATCACAATATAGCACAAGGACAATTCACTCACTGTCCTTCCAGGTCCCTGGAAACAAGGACTTGCAGAGTGAAATAAACTGACACTCTCCCTACCTACAGTTTTCTGTCCCTAGAATAAATGTTTTTTTTAAGCACAATATAGCACAAGGACAATTCACTCACTGTCCTTACAGGTCCCTGGAAACAAGGACTTGCAGAGTGAAAGAAAAAAAACACTCTCCCTACCTACAGTTTTCTGTCCCTAGAAAAAATGTTTTTTTTAATCACAATATAGCACAAGGACAATTCACTCACTGTCCTTACAGGTCCCTGGAAACAAGGACTTGCAGAGTGAAAGAAAAAAAACACTCTCCCTACCTACAGTTTTCTGTCCCTAGAAAAAATGTTTTTTTTAATCACAATATAGCACAAGGACAATTCACTCACTGTCCTTCCAGGTCCCTGGAAACAAGGACTTGCAGAGTGAAATAAACTGACACTCTCCCTACCTACAGTTTTCTGTCCCTAGAATAAATGTTTTTTTTAAGCACAATATAGCACAAGGACAATTCACTCACTGTCCTTAGAGGTCCCTGGAAACAAGGACTTGCAGAGTGAAAGAAAATAAACACTCTCCCTACCTACAGTTTTCTGTCCCTAGAAAAAATGTTTTTTTTAATCACAATATAGCACAAGGACAATTCACTCACTGTCCTTACAGGTCCCTGGAAACAAGGACTTGCAGAGTGAAATAAACTGACACTCTCCCTACCTACAGTTTTCTGTCCCTAGAATAAATGTTTTTTTTAATCACAATATAGCACAAGGACAATTCACTCACTGTCCTTACAGGTCCCTGGAAACAAGGACTTGCAGAGTGAAATAAACTGACACTCTCCCTACCTACAGTTTTCTGTCCCTAGAATAAATGTTTTTTTTAAGCACAATATAGCACAAGGACAATTCACTCACTGTCCTTACAGGTCCCTGGAAACAAGGACTTGCAGAGTGAAAGAAAAAAAACACTCTCCCTACCTACAGTTTTCTGTCCCTAGAAAAAATGTTTTTTTTAATCACAATATAGCACAAGGACAATTCACTCACTGTCCTTACAGGTCCCTGGAAACAAGGACTTGCAGAGTGAAAGAAAAAAAACACTCTCCCTACCTACAGTTTTCTGTCCCTAGAAAAAATGTTTTTTTTAATCACAATATAGCACAAGGACAATTCACTCACTGTCCTTACAGGTCCCTGGAAACAAGGACTTGCAGAGTGAAATAAACTGACACTCTCCCTACCTACAGTTTTCTGTCCCTAGAATAAATGTTTTTTTTAAGCACAATATAGCACAAGGACAATTCACTCACTGTCCTTACAGGTCCCTGGAAACAAGGACTTGCAGAGTGAAAGAAAAAAAACACTCTCCCTACCTACAGTTTTCTGTCCCTAGAAAAAATGTTTTTTTTAATCACAATATAGCACAAGGACAATTCACTCACTGTCCTTACAGGTCCCTGGAAACAAGGACTTGCAGAGTGAAATAAACTGACACTCTCCCTACCTACAGTTTTCTGTCCCTAGAATAAATGTTTTTTTTAAGCACAATATAGCACAAGGAGAATTCACTCACTGTCCTTCCAGGTCCCTGGAAACAAGGACTTGCAGAGTGAAAGAAAAAAAACACTCTCCCTACCTACAGTTTTCTGTCCCTAGAAAAAATGTTTTTTTTAATCACAATATAGCACAAGGACAATTCACTCACTGTCCTTCCAGGTCCCTGGAAACAAGGACTTGCAGAGTGAAATAAACTGACACTCTCCCTACCTACAGTTTTCTGTCCCTAGAATAAATGTTTTTTTTAAGCACAATATAGCACAAGGACAATTCACTCACTGTCCTTACAGGTCCCTGGAAACAAGGACTTGCAGAGTGAAAGAAAAAAAACACTCTCCCTACCTACAGTTTTCTGTCCCTAGAAAAAATGTTTTTTTTAATCACAATATAGCACAAGGACAATTCACTCACTGTCCTTCCAGGTCCCTGGAAACAAGGACTTGCAGAGTGAAATAAACTGACACTCTCCCTACCTACAGTTTTCTGTCCCTAGAATAAATGTTTTTTTTAAGCACAATATAGCACAAGGACAATTCACTCACTGTCCTTACAGGTCCCTGGAAACAAGGACTTGCAGAGTGAAAGAAAAAAAACACTCTCCCTACCTACAGTTTTCTGTCCCTAGAAAAAATGTTTTTTTTAATCACAATATAGCACAAGGACAATTCACTCACTGTCCTTACAGGTCCCTGGAAACAAGGACTTGCAGAGTGAAAGAAAAAAAACACTCTCCCTACCTACAGTTTTCTGTCCCTAGAAAAAATGTTTTTTTTAATCACAATATAGCACAAGGACAATTCACTCACTGTCCTTCCAGGTCCCTGGAAACAAGGACTTGCAGAGTGAAATAAACTGACACTCTCCCTACCTACAGTTTTCTGTCCCTAGAATAAATGTTTTTTTTAAGCACAATATAGCACAAGGACAATTCACTCACTGTCCTTAGAGGTCCCTGGAAACAAGGACTTGCAGAGTGAAAGAAAATAAACACTCTCCCTACCTACAGTTTTCTGTCCCTAGAAAAAATGTTTTTTTTAATCACAATATAGCACAAGGACAATTCACTCACTGTCCTTACAGGTCCCTGGAAACAAGGACTTGCAGAGTGAAAGAAACTGACACTCTCCCTACCTACAGTTTTCTGTCCCTAGAATAAATGTTTTTTTAAGCACAATATAGCACAAGGACAATTCACTCACTGTCCTTCCAGGTCCCTGGAAACAAGGACTTGCAGAGTGAAAGAAACTGACACTGTCCCTACCTACAGTTTTCTGTCCCTAGAATAAATGTTTTTTTTAAGCACACTATAGCACAAGCACAAAACACACTGACACTCTCCCTACCTATCCTTCTCTTTCCCTAAACTAAAGGAATCCAGGTTAAGCAAGAAAGAAATAACAGTCACTGTCCCTGCCTATGCTGCTCTATCCCTGCTCCGGAACACACTACACTAGGCCGCCGTGCTGGCGGCCTTTTATAGTGTGGGGCGTGTACTAAACACCCTCAGCAATAATTGGCCACAGGCATCCTGCCTGTGGCCAATCATTGCTCTCCTCGCTGCCGGCGCTGTGATTGGCCAAGCATGCGGGGTCACAGTGCATGCTTGGCCAATCACAGCGCCTGGATGACACTGCGATGGCGTAGTGCATTGTGGGCCGTTCGCGTCACTCGAATTTGGCGCGAACGGCCCAAATCGTTCGATCTTCGTCGAACGATCGAACAGCCGATGTTCGAGTCGAACGTATGTTCGACTCGAACACGAAGCTCATCCCTAGTAACAAGAGACATTGCTGAGACCACATACACAACTGTGGTTGGAAGCCTGGCGTAGCTCACCCCTCTCCCTCCCCTATCATACCCCTAGACCAGAGACAGTGCGAGTTGGAAAACTTTAATAGAGGGGAGTGGGGAGAGGGTGTCCGCTACACTTTTTCCACATTTTGCCTTTTTCCAAAATGGATTCAAATCATTATTTTCCTTAAAATTCTACAAACAATTCCCCATAATGACAATGTGAAAGAAGTTTGTTTGAAATCTTTGCAAATTTATTAAAAATTAAAAATGAAAAGATCCCATGTACATAAGTATTCACAGCCTTTGCCATGACACTTAAAATTGAGCTCTGGTGCATCCTGTTTCTACTGATCATCCTTGGGATGTTTCTACAACTTGATTGGAGTCCACTTGTGGTAAATTCAGTTAATTGGACATGATTCGGGAAGGCACACACACCTGTCTATAGAAGGTCCCACAGTTAACAGTGCATGTCAGAGCACAAACCAAGCCATGAAGTCCAAGGAATTGTCTGAAGACCTCCAAGACAGGATTGTATGGAAGCACAGATCTGGGGGAAGGGTACAGAAAAACTTCTGCGGCATTGAAGGTTCCAATGAGCACAGTGGCCTCCATCATCTGCAAATGGAAGAAGTTTGGAACCAACAGGACCCTTCTTAGAGCAGACCACCCAGTCAAACTGAGCGATCGGGGGAGAGGGGCCTTAGTCAGGGAGGCGCACAAGAACCCGATGGTCACTCTGACAGAGCTCCATTTGTGGGCATGTTCTATAAATAAAATGATGCAAATCCTCAAACAATCCATGTTAATTCCAGGTTGTGAGGCAACAAAACATGAAAAATTCCAAGGGGGGTAAATACTTTTGCAAGGCACTGTATGTGTCCAATAAACGCATTTTGAGGTTAAGATATGGCGTATGTCATACCCTGGGCCAGTTAGGAAGAGATCAAAGCCAGCGCCAGTGATCTCAATGTAATATACCACATCACATATATGGACAAGATAGACAAAGGATAGCCATTAGCCAACTGTCAAATGGCTGCACATGGAGAAGATGAAGGAGAAAGAAAGGGGAAGAAAGGCAGGAAAGGGAGAGTAGAGTCTTTACTAGAGAGAGGAAAAGAAGAGGGGTAGAGGGTAGGGAAGGAGGCCTGGGCGGAGGTCCTCCCACATCACAGGGGCAGTAGTAAAGCGAGGGGGGTCGAAAGATCATGAGAAAAGGTGAGGGTGACGATAGATGACACAAGTATTTATCGGGGAAGTCACGTGACAGTGACGAAACGCATAGGACATACGGACACCGGAAGTGACGTCCTAACCGCGAGCTCGCTGCTCGTTTTTACACTGTGCGTGTTGTATATACTAAATGTGAGTACTTTGATTGACACGGTAGGACTTTTTGACAACAAACTTCAAAATGAGCAGGTTTTCAAAAAATCCTACCGTGTGTACGCTCCATCAGACAAACTTTTTTGGTTTTCATCGGACAAAAGTTCGCTCTGCAAACGGACAAACTTTTCGGCAACAAAAGTCCTACGGTGCAAAGTCCTATCTTGTGTACAGAAATCACAGAAGTACAAACACGCATGCCCAGAACCAATGTTAAAATCAACCAACAATAACAGAAGTTGACCAAAGGGTGGCAGTAAAGAGCAGAAAAGATCAGAAAAAACACGTGATGATGGGAAAGTTTTGGGAAAGTTTGCAGAAAAGTCCTGCCGTGTGTATGCTATGGGTGTGCCCGGCCAACTCCCTTCGGACAAAAATCCACGGAAAACTTTGTTTGAAGTCCGTCTGTGTGTACGAGGCTTTTGATTCATGTAAAATAAACAACCGTTCTTAAAGGGGTGTTCCAGGCAACGCCGGGCAAAAAAAAAATAAAAGCCAGCAGCTACACATACTGCAGCTGCTGGCTTTTAATAAATGGAGACTTACCTGTCCTGGTGTCCCTCGATGTCGGCACCGCAGCTGATGTTTCACATCAGCTGTCGGGTGCTGCCGTCGCCATTGCGGGTAAGGGAACCCTGGCAGTGAAGCCTTTCGGCTTCATGCCAGGAACCCTACTGCGCATGCGCAAGGCCCCACTCCTCTCTCCTATTAGCCCGGCGGCCAGGGGAGGAGGAGGAGGGAGCCCCGCGGTGACGTCACGGCCATGTCACGGCCGCGCCCGGACTCCAGGAAGTGGGAAAGTGTCCCCCCTCCCCCCGAATTGTGGCACCGGAGGGGGGGGGAGGAATCCGATGAGCGGAAGTTCCTTTTTAGGGTGGAACTCCGCTTTAAGCATACTACACTAGAGGCTCCTTGTTCTCTCCAAATCTTTCCATTTATGTCCGGTTTGATGCATTTGAGCGGTCCTTTGTTACTGATCTAGTCCTGGGAGAGAGAACGCACAAGAGACCCCTTTCTTTGAGTGATCATCTACCCCCTATTTACTCTGAATGCTGCTTACCTTACAGCAGTAAGGTAAGATGTTAGCACACCTGTGGGTGTCATTTACACCAAAGATTCACAGCACTGAAGTCACTGCGCCACCTATTGATGCTAGACAGCACCTTTCACTTTGCACTTTTTGTGGTTGGAAGATTTCAGTTCAGATTGTGATTCATCTGCATTTTCATTATTTATATGGACTATCATTGAATTGTTTCCATTTATCTATGCATTGTGTACTATTACACATCAGCACCTGAAAGCTTTATATTTTTTTCATATTTATTCACTACTAGAGTTGAGCGGACACCTGGATGTTCGGGTTCGACGGGTTCGGCCGAACTTTGGAAAAAAGTTCGGGTTCGGGACCGAACTTTAACCCAAACCCGGACCCGGACCCGAACCCCATTGAAGTCAATGGGGACCCGGACTTCTAAGGACTAAAAAGGCTCTAAAAAGGTAATGGAAAGGGCTAGAGGGCTGCAAATGGCAGCAAAATGTTGTTAAGAGCATGGCAAGTGCTCTGCAAACAAATGTGGATAGGGAAATAACTTAAAATAACATAAAAAAAAATAATAATAATAATCTTGACCTAGGAGGACGAGGTCCATATGGAGTAGGAGGTTGAAGTGGCGGTGGATGTGGCTGTGTAGGTGGAAGCGGCGGTGGAGGAGGACGAGGTAGCCAACACTGATTCAAAAATACAACAATGGCTGTGTAATGCCGGTGATGTGTCGAATTCTGTCAAATAGTGTCCACCCTGTACTGCACTTGCTCAGTATGTAGGACAAGGGGATTTCTAAAATCTCCCAAGACGAACGGCGCCTGCGTGGTGAGTTCAGGTGAAGGCCACACCATCCGTGGTTCAAGACGAGCCAAGTGAGGCCGTACCCGAAGCGTGGCGATCGGACCGAGCCCGTGAGGGGCCCTGTTACTATGTGCTACCGTATGTGCACTTCGATGGTGGGGCTTGAACCTGCACTCACAGCGCAGGCGCCGTTCATCTTCGGAGATTTTGTGAATCTCCTTGTCCTCTGTACTGCGTAAGCGCTGCGCCTTCGCAGTATGGGCCGGACACAATCCGATGGCCGGACAGTTTTTGTCACAACACCGGTATACATGTCTATTCTGCACAAGGTACGGACAAGTCCTGTGGGATCCATGCCTGGTTCATTTTAATGAACGTGAGCTTGTCCACATTGGCTCTGGACAGGCGGCTGCGCTTGTCTGTGATAACGCCCCCTGCCGTGCTAAATACACGTTCAGATAATACACTGGCTGCAGGGCAGGCCAGCACCTCCAAGGCATAAAGGGCAAGCTCAGACCATGTGCCCAATTTGGAGACCCAGAAGTTAAAGGGGGCAGACCCGTCATCCAGTACGTGTAGGCCTGTGGACACATACTGCTCAACCATGTTGGTGAAATGCTGCCTCCTGCTAAGACGTTCCATCTCAGCTGGTGGTGCTGGTTGTTGTGGCGTGCTGACAAAGCTTTTCCACATTTCAGCCATGCTAACCCTGCCTTCTGAGGTGCTGCCGGTGCCCCGGCTGCGTTGGCGACCTCTTCCTCCTCCTCTGCCTTCGCCTTGTGCTTCCACCGTACGCCCGCTGTCAGGTGGGAATGCCACCAGCAGCGCGTCTACCAGCGTGCGCTTGTACTCGCGCATCTTACGATCCCGCTCCAGTGAGGGAATTAAGGACGGTACGTTGTCCTTGTAATGGGGATCCAGCAGGGTGGCCACCCAGTAATCAGCACCAGTTAAAATGTGGGCAGCTCGGCGGTCATTGCGGAAACACTGCAGCATGTACTCGCTCATGTGTGCCAGGCTGCCCAGAGGCAAAGAAAAGCTGTCCTCTGTGGGAGGTGTATCATCTGTGTCCTCTGTATCCCCCCAGCCACGCACCAGTGATGGCCACAAGCTGGTCTGTGTGCCACCCTGCTGTGAAAATGCCTCCTCCTCCTCCTCCATCTCCTCCTCCACCTCGTCATCCTCCAGAACTGTTCCCTTTCCGCCGGACAATTGTGTACCTGGCGTTTGTTGGTGCAGGAACCCACCCTCGTAGCCACTTGTGAAAGACTGCCCTGAAAGCCTTTGAAATGATCCCGCTTCCTCCTCCTCCTCCTCATCCTCCTGTGCCACATCCTCTTCCATCATCGCCCGAAGCGTTTTTTCAAGGAGGCATAGAACTGGGATAGTAACGCTAAGAACGGCGTCATTGGCACTGGACATGTTGGTGGAGTACTCGAAACAGCGCAACAAGGCACACAGGTCTCGCATGGAGGCCCAGTTATTGGTGGTGAAGTGGTGCTGTTCCGCAGAGCGACTCACGTGTGATTGCTGTAGCTGAAACTCCACTATCGCCTGCTGCTGCTCGCACAGTCTGGCCAGCATGTGCAAGGTGGAGTTCCACCTTGTGGGCACGTCACATATGAGGCGGTGAGCGGGAAGGCCGAAGTTACGCTGCAGCGCTGACAGGCGAGCAGCAGCAGGGTGAGAATGCCGAAAGTGCGCACACACAGCCCGCACTTTCTGCAGCAGCTCTGGCATATTGGGGTAATTTTTAAGGAACCTCTGGACCACCAAGTTCAGCACATGCGCCAGGCAAGGGATGTGCGTCAAACCGGCTAGGCCCAGAGCTGCTACGAGATTTCGCCCATTATCGCACACCACCAGGCCGGGCTTGAGGCTCACTGACAGCAACCACTCATTGGTCTGTTGTTCCATGTCCCTCCACAACTCCTGCGCGGTGTGGGGTTTTTCCCCCAAACAGGAAAGTTTTAAAACTGCCTGCTGTCATTTACCCCTGGCTGTGCTGAAGTTGGTGGTGAAGGTGTTACGCTGACCGGATGAGGAGGCGGTAGAGGATGAGGAAGCGGAGTAGGAGGAGTTAGCAACAGGAGGCAAACTGAAGCGCCCTGCAATCCTCGGTGGTGGAAGGACATGCGCCAAACTGCTATCTGCCTCAGGCCCAGCCGCGACTGCATTTACCCAGTGTGCTGTTAGGGAGATATAACGTCCCTGACCGTGCTTACTGGTCCACGCATCCGTAGTTAGGTGGACCTTGCCACAGATGGCGTTGCGCAGTGCACACCTGATTTTGTCCCCCACTTGGTTGTGCAGGGAAGGGATGGCTCGTCTGGAAAAATAGTGGCGGCTGGGCACGACGTACTGTGGGACAGCCAATGCCATCAGGCTTTTAAAACTCTGCGTCTCCACCAGACGGAATGACAGCATTTCAAAGGCCAGGAGTTTTGAAATGCTGGCATTCAGGGCCAGGGATCGCGGGTGGCTAGGGGGGTACTTCCTCTTCCGCTCCAATGTTTGGGAGATAGAGAGCTGAACGCTTCCATGGGACATTGTGGAGATGGTTGGTGACCCAGGTGGTAGTGTTGCTGGCAGATGCTCTGTTTGCGGGGTGGCAGGTGCCACTGTCACTACAGAGGTGGATGAAGAGGCCGAGACTGCAGCAGAAGAGGAAGCAGGAGGAGCCAGAGACCGTTCTTGGTTTTTGAGGTGTCTACTCCACTGCAGCTCGTGCTTTGCACTTAGATACCTGGTCATGCAGGTTGTGCTCAGGTTAAGAACGTTTATGCCTCGCTTCAGGCTCTGATTGCACAGCGTGCAAACCACTCGTGTCTTGTCATCAGCACATTGTGTGAAGAACTGCCACGCTGGGGAACTCCTTGGACCTGGCTTTGGTGTGCTCGGTCCCTTGCTGCGTTGGGCAGTAGCAGACATACTGTCTAGCTGACAGACGCTCCGCTTTTGCACCCTGCTCCCTCTTCTGCTGTGCTGGTGGCTCTGTGCGACCACCGCCTCTTCCTCCAAACTACACTGGTCACCTGCATAACGTTGATTCCATGTGGGGTCGAGGACCTCATCGTCCTCCACATCATCTTCCACCCAGTCTTCACCCCTGCCCTCCTTGTCTGTCTGCACAATTGCGAAAGCAGCAGCAGTTGGCACCTGTGTTTCGTCATCATCCGAGACGTACTGCGATGGTCCTCCCATGTACTCATCATGAAACATAAGTGGTTGGGCATCGGTGCACTCAATCTCTTCCACTTCTGGGGCAGGGCTAGGTGGATGGCCCTGGGAAACCCTGCTAACAGAGTCATCGAAAAGCAGAAGAGACTGCTGCATGATTTGGGGCTCAGACTGCTTGGCTGATTTGCAAGGGGGTGAGGTGAATGACTGATGGACATGGGCTTCAGGTGCCAACTCTGATCTTTCATCAGAAGAGTGGGTGGGAGACAATGTGAAGGAACCCGAGGCACTGTCAGCAACCCAATCTACTATCGCCTGTACTTGTCCTGGCCTAAACATTCGTACAGCCTCATTAGGCGCGACAAAATACCGCCGCAGGCTCGGTCGCCTACTCGCACCTGAGGAAGGTGTTTCACTTGTGCGTGTATCTGGCACAGATCCACCACGTCCTCTCCCTGCAACAGGAGCTCCACCAGCAGCACCACGACCGGGGCCACCACGTCCCTTTGACCTTCTCCTCATATTTTCAAAATTTAGGATCTTGCCCTAAATGGGTGTTTTTGGAAGAGCAGAACACACCCACAGTACGTAACCGCTGAATCGCACAGCTACAGAACTGCAGAAAATGCTATTCAAAAAAAATGTTCTTTTTTTAGTATAGCACAGTAGGAGAAAACTATAAAGAAATTGTTTATTTCAAACACCTCAAAATATGTATAACACACTGCAAACTTTTTTTGGTGCCACTAAACGGCGTTTTTTGGAAGAGCAGAACACACCCACAGTACGTAACCGCTGAATCGCACAGCTACAGAACTGCAGAAAATGCTATTCAAAAAAAATGTTCTTTTTTTAGTATAGCACAGTAGGAGAAAACTATATAGAAATTGTTTATTTCACACACCTCAAAATATGTATAACACACTGCAACCTTTTTTTGGTGCCAGTAAACAGCGTTTTTTGGAAGAGCAGAACACACCCACAGTATGTAACCGCTGAATCGCACAGCTACAGAACTGCAGAAAATGCTATTCAAAAAAAATGTTCTTTTTTTAGTATAGCACAGTAGGAGAAAACTATATAGAAATTGTTTATTTCACACACCTCAAAATATGTATAACACACTGCAAACTTTTTTTGGTGCCACTAAACGGCGTTTTTTGGAAGAGCAGAACACACCCACAGTACGTAACCGCTGAATCGCACAGCTACAGAACTGCAGAAAATGCTATTCAAAAAAAATTTTCTTTTTTTAGTATAGCACAGTAGGAGAAAACTATATAGAAATTGTTTATTTAACACACCTCAAAATATGTATAACACACTGAAAACTTTTTTTTGTGCCCCTGAATGGCTCTTTTTGCAAGCGTACATTAAAGTGCATTTTTTTATTTTTTTTTGCCCTAACGGGTCTTTTTTTGCACTAGCAAAATAAAATGCTTTTTTTTTTGCCCTATGGGTCTTTTGGAAAGGAGCACAATAAAGTGACTTTTTTTTCCCCCTAAAAGGTAGATTTTCTCTGACACTGGGCTCATGGCAGTGTAAAAAGACTGCACTGCAACACAAATAGGTAGACCTATGCAGATCGCTGATTTTAATCTCTGAATCTGGACTCCTATATAATATTCTCTCTCCCTGAAAGCACCAACACAGGAACCTGGCCCTACACTACACTATCTCTCTATCTTTTCCCTCAGATTGTAGAATCAGGACTACCTCATCTATCTTTCTATCTCTCCCTAAAAGCAGCAGCAGCAGACTAGATCCTCTCCCTATCTATTCTGAAGCAGAGTGTCATGTGTGCTGTGTGCCTCTAGCTCAGCCTTTCTCAACCAGTGTGCCGCGGCACACTGGTGTGCCGTCAGAGGTTCTCAGGTGTGCCGCGGGATCAGGGGAGAGAAGGGCTGTAAGATGAACCAGATCCCCTGCCGAACTGTACATCGGCACTGTGAGAAGCTCCGTCGGCTTCAAAAGTTAAAGTAAGGTGCAGGGGAGTGTGCTGTGCTCTCTGCTTCCCCCTACAGTGCAGTACCCGGCTGAATGAGGAAACTGGAAAGGTACTGTTCAAGAGGCTAGATTAATTTTAAAAGGGCTTTATACATGTGTCTGTGTGTGCATGTGAGTGTCTGTGCATGTGAGTGTCTGTGCATGTGAGTGTCTGTGCATGTGAGTGTCTGTGCATGTGAGTGTCTGGGCGTATGTGTCATGTGCGTGTGTCTGTATGCATGTGTCTGTATGTCTGTATGTGTGTGTATGTCTGTATGCGTGTGTATGTCTGTATGCGTGTGTGTGTCTGTATGCGTGTGCGTTTGGTTTGTGTGTGTGTGTGTGTGTGTTATTTTCAATCCTGACCCCCCCCCCCCCCCCCATTCCTGTAGCATCAGCACTGCTTTTGTAGGGCATGTTTGATAGCAGCAAGAACTGCTGCTCCTCTTAAAAGCAATCCATGCACAGATTGCTTTTCAGAGGCATTTTACGGTAAAGAGGCAATATGTTGCTTCCTCACCACCTGTTTTAAGCCCTTAAATGCAGCATCACTACACCGCAATCGTGCAATGCACACAGTTGCGGGGTAGTTGCAGTGCAGCCTCATTCACCCTCGGTGTACACCCCCAGCTGCTGCCTCTGCAGCTAAAGGTGGAGAAGTTGGGGGTGGTAAAAACAGCTCAACCATATGGTTTTACCGCCCCTCCAACCTGACATGTGAACAAGCCCTTGGTTCACATCTGTGTGGCTGCGAGCTGCGTGTAGGGCAGCCCATTAATTTAAATGGGCTTCTGTACCCATAAAAATGCAGGGAAAGAAGTCCCCAACCTTTTTTTTTTTTATATTGCACTGCAACAAAAGCACCCCACGTTTTCCAATGTGTAGGGTACCATTAAGAATTAATGGTACCCCTAAAGAGCAGAGCAATTAGTCTGTGTCAGGAATGAGCACGAATTTGCGTGTGTTCCGCAACACACAGTAATGTAAACCAAGTCTTGGACTGGGGTGCCTCAAGACTGAAAATACTTTTTAAGGGCGCCCCGACTGGAAAAAGGTTGAAAAACACTGCTCTAGCTTATATAGAAGCTGGGTCACATGTTGCACTGACCAATCACAGCCATGCCATTAGTAGGCATGGCTATGATGGCTTCTAAGGGCACACCAGCTAATCAAAAGGTGATTGGCTGGCCCCTGAAGCATTTCTAAATGCGTTATTAGATTGCCGAACCCGGACTTTTGGGCAAAGTCCGGGTTCGGGAAAAAGCTAAAGTTCGGTACGGACCCGAACTTTACAGTTCGGGTCCGCTCAACACTATTCACTACAGTTACTTTATCTGCATTTGTTTGCACTTATCTTGACCACCTTTGAATTGTTCTTTTTTTTTTTTTTACTTTCCTTGGCAATTTTGTTTATTGAATATTAAATAATAAAGGCAGTTACAATTAGTAATAAATAATTACAACAAATGGTAATATTAGTTAAGTATATGATAATAAATTGGATGGAATTATAAATATCTGAAGATTAGATATTTTACATAAACAGGTAATCAACTCGAAAATTAAATGTTAAGTTAATATAAACAATTGAAAAATGTAATATGTAAATATGTGCTAATACACTTAGTTCCAGGCATATTCAATTAATATATAGTCTCAATGGAAAGAAAGCTAATTGGAAATCAAATAATTCAATAAAAACTTCAAAAATCTATAATTATTGTAAGTAATAACTAAATATAGTATTTATATATAATACATTACCATTTTTTTTAAATTGTTTTTTTATGTTCATTTATGCATTATGTACTTTTACACATGAATATCTGAAGGTCTATTATTTGTATTTGATATTAAGTCACAGATTATCATTTTATTCATTTTATTTATGTTGTAGAGCAACACCATCTATTGATTTTCGTATTTACTTTGCTGTGGGTAGTGTTTGACCCTCATGGTGGCTGCTGCACCATAGATCATCTCACATTAGATATTCCCGTGCTACTATGGGATCTACTTTTCCAATAATGGTATCATAATGGTAATATATTTTTTTGGGGGGAGGGGGGGAGGGGAGAGGCAAGTAGCTGGTCTTGCCTAGGGCACTAAATAATCTAGCACTGGCCCTGCTTATACACTGACTTGAGAGTTTTAACATTGTTAGTAAGTGGCAGCGGTGGACCGGGTACGCAGCCATTCACCCACCCTCCCTCCTATATATATATTATTTAATAAATTACCTAAGAGTGCTGGCCAGATCAGTTATCAAT
Organism: Rana muscosa; assembly: GCA_029206835.1. Lineage (NCBI taxonomy): Eukaryota > Metazoa > Chordata > Amphibia > Anura > Ranidae > Rana > Rana muscosa. Next base: position 315,867,328 of record CM055120.1, on the reverse strand, counting down.
GAGAGAAACAGACAAATGAGTTTGCTACCCAGGTAATCTCTGCACAGCAAACAGCAAAATAAATCCCTTTTCATTGATACCAAACCGGAATATTCACTTCACCAGCATTCTGTGCGATTATTCAGCATACATCAGATGGCCTGAGAGCACTGAAGAATGATGGGGCGTGTACAGTAAACCCCCGTTATATCGCGGTTCAGTTTTCGCGGTCCCGGTATATTGCGTTTTTTTCTGTAAGACCTATTAACATTAGTTTATTGATTAAATCATTGTTAATTAAATATTTTTGTGTTTTCCATTGCTCCTGCTATGTCTCTCAGTATCTTTTATGTGTTTAAATGTGTTTCTATTGTTTTAAAAGTGTGTTTAACCACCTCGCGCCCGCCGTACGAGTATATACGGCCGCGAGGTGGTTGTTACATGCCGGGAGGCCGTGTTTATACGGCCTCCGTTAATTTGGCCACTGGGGGGCGCGCGCACGTACCCGGCGCGTCACTGCAATGCCGATGCGCGTGCCTGGCGGCCGCGATGTCCGCCAGGCACCCGCGATCGGCGGTTACACAGACAAGGACATGGATCTGTGTGTGTAAACACACAGATCCATGTCCTGTCAGGGAGAGAGGAGACCGATGCTGTGTCCCTTGTACATAGGGACACAGATCGGTCACCTCCCCCAGTCAGTCCCCTCCCCCCACAGTAGTAATCACTAATAGGGCACACATTTAACCCCTTCCTCGCCCCCTAGTGTTAACCCCTTCCCTGCCAGTCACATTTATACAGTAATCAGTGCATTTTTATAGCACTAATCGCTGTATAAATGTGAATGGTCCCAAAATAGTGTCAAAAGTGTCCGATGTGTCCGCCATAATGTCGCAGTCACGTAAAAAATCCCTGATCGCCGCCATTACTAGTAAAAAAAAAAAATGATAAAAATGCCATAAAACTACCCCCTATTTTGGAAACGCTATAACTTTTGCGCAAAGCAATCAATAAACGCCGCTTGCGATTTTTTTTACCAAAAATATGTAGAAGAATACGTATCGGCCTAAACTGAGGAAAAAAAATGTTTTTTCCAAAAAAAATGGGATATTTATTATAGCAAAAATCAAAAAATATTGCTTTTTTTTCAAAATTGTCGCTCTATCTTTGTTTATAGCGCAAAAAATAAAAAACGCCGAGGTGATCAAATACCACCAAAAGAAAGCTCTATTTGTGCAAAAAAAAGGACGTCAATTTTGTTTGGGAGCCACGTCGCACGACCGCGCAATTGTCATTCAAAGCGTGACAGTGCTGAAAGCTGAAATTTCGCCTGGGCAGGAAGGGGGTATATGTGCCCAGTAAGGAAGTAGTTAAAGACCTTAAAATGCTTTTAAAGTACAGTGAAAGTTATAAAAACATGCCTAGTGTGTATTTAAATAGGGTATTTCTATTTCGCGGATTTTCACTTATTGCGGGTGGGTCTGGAACGTAACCCCCGCGATGGAGGGGGGTTTACTGTAGTTCTATTCTCAAAAACAGAATTTTTGATTGCTGACTTCATACTGCCCCTTTGGTTTTCTTTTTGCAAAATTCCAGCAGTCCAGAGGAATAAGAAAAAAAAAATTGGATTACCCTTAGAAAAAAAGCAGGTATGATTTTGAAACTGCTAAAGTCCCAACAATACATGTAGTGGGATGCCCCTTTGTCCAGATTCTGGTGCAGGTCCCTTTAACTCAACTCCCCACAATCCTATGAGCTTCTGGACACGCCCGGGGATATAAATGTCAGCTCCACCCAGCTTCCGGGGCTCAGAGAGATCCTGCCTGATGGGACAGCAGTGACTGGGCAAGCGAGCTGTTCCCAGGTGCTGGGTCCCCCCCTGTTAAGTCTGGTGTGCGGGCGTGAAGTGTGTGCCAGCAGGAGGTCCACTCAGCTCACAGTCTGTTGAACGAACGATTACTATCTTGGACACGTGAGATTTTCTTAGCTCTCTATTCTATCTGTAGATTGAACTCAGAACATGCTGCTGCCACCTAGTGGACATTAGTTGAACGGCAGTATAATTGTTATATCCTCTTTCTTTACGGTTCACATTAATGTTCTGTACTGTATAACCGTGTTCGCACGATCTCCGGTACAATTTATGTTGAAGTTCATTGTTAAGTAAAGCAGAAATTGCACATCACCACTGGTCTGATCATTTGGCTGAAACCGTTACACACAATATATTGGTCCTAAGACCCGGTTCACACTGGGGCAGCACGACTTTGGGGGCGGCTCGGCAAGGCGATCTCAAGACGACTTCAGAGGTGACTTGCAAAATGACTTCTGTATTGAAGTCAATGCAAGTCGCCCCGAGTCGCCCCCAAAGTAGTACAGGAACCTTTTTCTAAGTCGGAGCGACTTGAGTCGCTCCTATTAGAACGGTTCCATTGAACAGAGCGGGACGCGACTTGTCAGGCGGCTGAGTCGCCTGACGAGTCGCCCCTGTGTGAACCAGCTCTTATAGTGGTTTATTTACTTTAAATATATGTATCTTCTTTGTCTCTTCACAGGTATGTGTCAGCTGTGGGCCATCCACCCAAAAACTGAAACATTGCTATCTGCTTCGCTTATGTCTATTTAATAATACTGGCATGTTATTTTTGCTTAACCCTCTGTAGACCTGTCCACATTACAATGCTTTATTATCTCCCTTGTCTTACCCAAAATTATGGCTCATTAATTTTATTGCCCTCTTGCTGATCTGTTTCTGAAGTAAGAATTTTGTCCTGTTGACCAACAAACCTTTATTACCTCCTAATTAGATCATTGAAATGCACCCACCCCCTATCCCTATCAGTATAAATATAAGCATCTATTGGGGGAAGCATTAGCAGGGGGCTCAATAGCAACTGGGGCTATTTCTATAAGTGGAAGCACTTCTGACTCTGCACCAAAGCGAAGGAACACAAAACACCTTACAATTTGGAACACAGGTATACTTTTTTACACTTTCAGCTAGGGCTGCAACTAACGATTATTTTCATAATCGATTAGTTGGCCGATTATTGTTTCGATTAATCGACTAATTGGTTAATAACCGTAAAAAAAAAAGTAATTTTTTGCATTTTTTACATTTTTGTTGGGCCAATTTGTTGTTGGGCAGATTACAAAACACAAATTGCCGCAAAACACATTACATGTCTTTCTGCAGCTTCTCCATTGAAGTATATTGAACCCAAAAACTAAAATAAAGGGATTTTTATAACAGCTTACCTGTAAAATCCTTTTCTTGGAGTACATCACGGGACACAGAGCGACTTAGTCATTACTAATGGGTTATATAGATTACCTTCAGGTGTTGGCACTGGCCAATTCCAAACCGGAAGTACCCTCCCCTATATAAGCCCCTCCCATCCGGGAGCACCTCAGTTTTGTAGCCAAGCAATAAGTGTCCCAAAAAGAGGGGTGGGAGCTCTGTGTCCCGTGATGTACTCCAAGAAAAGGATTTTACAGGTAAGCTGTTATAAAAATCCCTTTTTCTTTTTCGTACATCACGGGACACAGAGCGACTTAGTCATTACTAATGGGACGTCCCAAAGCAATGCCAAATGAGGGGAGGGATACATAAGCTGGGCGCCATCAGGCATGAGGATCTTTTGCGGCCTGCAACACACTGCGCCCAAAGGCGACATCCTCCTGACTTCTAACGTCTACCTGGTAGAATCTAGTAAACGTGTGTACTAAGGACCATGTTGCGGCCTTACATACTTGAGCCAGGGAGGCCTGGTGATGCACTGCCCATGAAGTTCCAACTGCTCTTGTGGAGTGCGCCCTAACTTTGAACGGAGGCGGTCTCTTTCTCAAGCCATAGGCTTGTATTATGACCTGTCGAATCCACTTGGCTAAAGTGGATTTTGATGCTGCCTGACCCTTTTTAGGGCCTTCCGGCAGAATAAACAAAGTATCCATTCTGCGAATCTGAGCAGTGGCTTTTAGATAAGCTTTAACTGCTCTTACTACATCCAAGGAATGTAATAACTTTTCCTCTACCGAGCTAGGTTTGGGGAAAAAAGAAGGAAGAACCACATCTTGGTTCAAATGAAACCTCGATACCACCTTAGGAAGAAAGGCTGGATGAGGACGTAATACTACTCTGTCCTTATGGACAACCAGATATGGCTCCTTACAGGACAAGGCGGCTAATTCCGATACTCTTTTAGCCGAACAAACGGCTACTAAGAAAATCAATTTCCTGGTGAGAAGAACCAAGGAAATGTGTTGCAATGGTTCAAACGGTTGTTTCTGTAGAACTGACAGAACCAGGTTTAAGTCCCAAGGACATATGGGAATACTAACCGGAGGGCTAATACGCATCACTCCTTGTATGAAAGCTTTGACTAGTGAATGCGAAGCCAAGGGCCTTTGAAAAAATATTGACAAGGCCGAAATCTGACCCTTGATAGTACTCAAGGCCAGCTTCCTATCTACAGCCCACTGTAGGAAGTCCAAAATCCTCCCTATCACGTACTTACGTGGATGCCATTTCTTGGCCTCACACCACGTAATGTACGCTTTCCAGATCCTATAATAGATCTGCCTGGATACCGGCTTCCTGGCATTGATCATGGTAGATACCACAGAATTAGAGAGCCCTCTCTTTTTCAGAATGTGGGCTTCAATAGCCAGGCCGTCAAACCTAGGGCTGGTAAGGAAGGGTGGTATATCGGTCCCTGCGACAGCAGGTCCGGACGATGTGGGAGGGTCCAAGGACTCCTCACTGACATTTTTACAATCTCCGCGTATCATGCCCTTCGGGGCCACGCTGGAGCCACCAGAATCACTGGTTTCTTTTCTACCCTGATTCTGCGGAGTAATCGCGGTAACAATTGTGGCGGTGGGAATGCATATATCAGCTTGAACTGATCCCAAGGGAACACTAGGGCATCCGAGCCGCAAGCTAGAGGATCCCTTGTGCGAGACACAAATCTGTCCACCTTTGCGTTGAATCTGGATGCTAGCAGATCTACATCCGGTGTTCCCCACCGCTGGCATATTGCCTGGAAAACCTCGGGGTGAAGAGACCATTCCCCCGGGCATAATTGTTGGCGACTTAAAAAGTCCGCTCTCCAATTTTCCACTCCTGGGATGAAAACCGCGGATATGGCTGGGACATATTTTTCTGCCCACTCCAGGATGCAATTTGCTTCCCTCTGGGCTGCACGACTCCTGGTGCCACCCTGATGATTGATATATGCCACTGCTGTGGCATTGTCTGATTGAATTCTGACAGGGGACCCTTGGAGTTTGGATGTCCATGCTACTAGGGCATACCGGGCTGCTCGTATCTCTAAGAGATTGATGGGCAGGGCCTTTTCTGCTTCTGACCACTTGCCCTGGAGAGACCATTGCTCCAGTACTGCCCCCCAGCCTATGAGGCTGGCATCTGTAGTGACTACCTTCCAAGAAACCGGACTGAAGGGTTTCCCTTTTTCCAGATTCTGAGGCACCAACCACCAATGGAGGCTCTTGCGAACGGAAGGGGACAGGGACATTGGTAAGTCTAAAGCCTGAACTTTTTTGTTCCAGGCTGACAGTATGGCCCTTTGCAAATTCCTTGAATGGAATTGACCGTAGGGTACCGCTTCGAATGAAGCCACCATTTTTCCCAGCAGCCTCATGCAGAGGCGTATGGATGGTTTTCTTTTTGTACCCACTAAGTGGGTCAAATCTTTTAAAGACGACACCTTCTCTGGAGGTAAGAAAATCTTTCTCTGATTTGAATCCAGCCTTAGCCCTAAGTATTCCAGACTTTTGACTGGTCTTAGAGCTGACTTGTCCCGGTTGATAATCCAACCGTGATATTCCAGATACTTGATTGTCTTGTGAATAGCTACTTCCAGCTTTTCCACTGAGTGGTCTATTAGTAGCAGGTCGTCTAGATATGCCATTATCGTTACACCCTGTGTTCTTAGATTGGCCAATAATGGGGCCAGAATTTTTGTGAACACTCGTGGTGCTGTGGCCAGACCGAAAGGTAAGGCTCTGAACTGAAAATGGCGCCCTTCTACTGCAAAGCGTAGAAATTTCTGGTGGGCCGGAAAGATGGGAATATGCAGATAAGCATCCTTTATGTCGATCGAGGCTAACCATTCCTGCCCTTGTAGGGCGGTGGCCACCGATCGGATCGACTCCATCCGAAAAGTCCTGATATTTAGGAACTTGTTTAGCCCTTTTAGATTTAATATGGGCCTCACGTCCCCATTTGGTTTGGGGACTGTGAAAAGGTTCGAGTAAAACCCGAATCCGCTTTCTTCCAGGGGAACCTTCATGATTACACCTTGGAGCAATAGTTGTTCTAGTGCCAGAAGGAGGGATCCTCTCTTCTGGGGATCTCCTGGCACATTTGACCTCATAAATTGGGCAGGAGGAGTGCCTTTTAACTCCAGCTTGTATCCCAGACTTACTGCGGAGAGCACCCATCTGTCTCTGATGGTGTCCCGCCAGGTCTCTGTGAACAACTGAAGTCTTCCCCCCACCCGATTGAGTGGGGGCAACGCTTCATGCCTTGGGGGGAGGTTTTGTACCTCTCTTGATCCAGGGCTTCTTGTTACCCTGTGATTGTCCCTGATTTCTGCCCCCTGAATTTGACCGCGGAGGCCGTCGGAACTGCTTCACAGCCGATGTGCCCGGGACTGGAGAAGTAGGCCTCTTAAAAGAAGGACTTCTACCCTTGTTCTTAACCGGTAAGAGTGAACTTTTACCGGCAGAAATTTTTTGGATATATTTGTCCAGATCTTCTCCAAATAAGCGTTCTCCATGAAATGGGAAGCTAACCAGCAGTTTTTTACAGGGAGCTTCAGCAGACCAGTTTTTGAGCCACAGAAGCCTACGCATATGTACTATAGACAGCGTAAAGCGGGAGGCCTGTTGGATTGTATCCTTTATGGCGTCCACCGCAAAACACAAGGCTCTAGGCAGGTCAGCTAGGGCAAGAGCCTGCTGATCTGGTAAGTCCCTTAAGACTTGTTTCAACTGATCTTTCACTGCTTGGCAGACTCCAATCGCTGCTACCGCAGGTTGTGTCACCATGCTTGCTGTAGAGAAAGCAGATTTTAGTAAAGACTCCAATTTTTTATCTATTGGGTCTTTGAACATTGGAACATTATCTACTGGACATGTCAGTGATTTGTTAACAGAAGAGATGGCTGCGTCCACTGTAGGGACCCTCCATTTTTTTATGAACTTATCCTCCATGGGATAGATCACCGGAAATCTCTTGGGGGGAGCAAATATTTTATCAGGATGCTCCCAATCCTGGTAAATAAGCCCTTCTAATAAAGGGTGGATTGGGAAGGAACAGACAGCCTGGGGAGCTTTTAGCGACCCCAGCGAGGAAACCGTAGTGGATGGTGGTTCCGCCAGAGGCATTTTAAATGCTGATCGGACCATATTAGTCAGAGACTGAACCCATAATCTTTCAGCCTGAGATGCTGAGAAAGGTTCTTCCACTGTTGATTCCTCCATAACTGAATCAACCTCATCCTGATCCCCTTCAGGTAGGTCGATCTCTGTGTGGGGCTGTTCCTCCACTAACAGGCACTCTGAAGGAGGAGACGGAGATCGGACGCGCTTTTCCTGTGACAGGGAAGCAGCGATCAATGCTGTTAATCTCTCTTCCAATCCTCCCAGAGTTGAGGATAAAACCTCCTCTGTTATATATACAGGAGCAGGTGGACTGGGGACAGCCGCAGCACCAGGTACTCCTGCGGGGTTCCTACGGCTACTGACCTCTGAATTCTCAGGGGAGATTGGTGCAGTACAAGCATGCCCAATATCCTCAGAGCCCGATGGAGACCCCTTTGGCTTCCTGGAAGACCTATTTCCGGAGCGTCTGGACGACATATCCTTTAAGCACAAAGCTGAGGTATTCCCGTCGTCATACACCAATTTTTGCTGGTAATAGTCTAACACAGTTGCTGCTATATACCAGCTGGTGTCCACTAAAGTGCCTTTCTATGGGGATGCCTGCATCAACCGCCTCTGTGTGCCACTGTTTGTTGCTAGCTCTGTTTGCATCCAGCTGACACTTGTACTGTGTCTTTTAACCATGCTGGGACGCCTGCACATGCGCAGAAGCGCCGCAGCGCGCATCGAGCGTCATCCACCCGCCCCGCCCCTTTTTTTTCATAGGAGGCGCGTGCACGCGCCCGCGCGCGCGCCATTGGCGCCCTTTTCGAAATCAAACAGGGACTAGGAGCCAGGGCCCTTTTTGCCGGAGGGCCTGTGCGGTGGATGAGCGCAGCAACAGGGCAGAGGAAGTGGATTCCCACAGAGAAACTTACCAACTGCCTGGATCTTTTGACTTAAGAAAACCAAAGATCCACATGACAAGAAAAATGGACTACAGCGGCCTCTAGTGGTTTAACACAGGTACCGCGGTCCCTTTTTTTTTTTTTTTCTTGACTACTATTAAAATTTTACATTTTCAGTAGTTACAGGCAAACACAGATATTTAGCGGGAATACCGTTAGGTAACAGACAGAAAGACAAATTAGGCTTGGGGTCCCCCAATAGAACCAAGTTCCTGGGGGCCCCCACTTACCTGATCCCCGCCGCAGGACTTTGTTTGGTCCACAGAAGTCCAAACTTCACCTATCACGGCAGGCATTGTAATTAAACCTTCAGGGACTGGGTTCCGAAGGATTCCACTCCCCTGGACCTGTATAGCACCCTGCACAGACAACATCTTGGTCGTGGGTATGACCAGAGCTCTGGATCCCAGGGTCCAGCCCTCCTAAGAGAGGCATTACAGGCAAAACCTTGCTCTTCTGCTGCAAGGCCCGGGTACCGACCGTTTAGCTATGAAGCTTTTTTGGTCGGATCCGGAACAGCTTACTAAGGCCCAAAAGAACCTGTACGCAAGCCCAGTGAAAACACATGTTACTCTTTGGCCAACACCTTAGACACTGGCAAAAAACTGAGGTGCTCCCGGATGGGAGGGGCTTATATAGGGGAGGGTACTTCCGGTTTGGAATTGGCCAGTGCCAACACCTGAAGGTAATCTATATAACCCATTAGTAATGACTAAGTCGCTCTGTGTCCCGTGATGTACGAAAAAGAAAGCACAGTTTTGCGTTTAAAAAAAGTCCTTGCCCTTTCCAAATACGCAGCAGCTGAAAAAATCATGCATGTGAACGTGTCCCATAGAAACCATGTAAATGACCTGTAGCAGAGTTTCTCAACTCCAGTCCTCAAGGCGCCCCAACAGGTCATGTTTTCAGTCCTTCCATTATTTTGCACAGGTGATTTGATCAGTTTCACTGCCTTAGTAATTACCACAGCTGTTTCATCTGAGGGAAATCCTGAAAACATGACCTGTTGGGGCGCCTTGAGGACTGGAGTTGAGAAACACTGACCTGTAGTGTGTTTCTGCAAAAAGCACCAAAAAACACGGAGGTGTGACCCAGGCCTGAGATGTTTAGTAACATAATGGGGTTAAAAAAACTAAAATTAGTACAAAAAGAGCAAATAATCGCTACTGTAAGGGGTTAATTTTTTACAGTGGGACAGTGAAAGTAATATTTACAGTAGCAATTGCTTCTTCTCTTTGTACTATAAAGGGCTAATTTTAGTTTATTTTTAACCTCATTATGTTACTGGCCGATTAATCGATTATGAAAACTGTAATCGATTAATTTCATAATCGATTAATCGATTAGTTGTTTCGGCCCTACTTTCAGCTCTTCCTCCCCCTTCTAAAATGCACTGTCTACCACTCTTTCTGACCGCTGTGTCTTGTATCCTTAAACTGTCGCTCCTTCACCCCTCTTCTCCACCCCACACATTATATATATCACCCTCACTTCTGTCCTCTCCCTATTACTGCACTCACCAACTCTGGCTAATTCTAAATTCACATGCCCAATACTCCAAACCACTGGGGCATGTCCCTCCATATAAATCACATTCCCACATTACCTCCCTCACCCTTCTGCTTCTCCTATCCTCTGGTGATGTATCCCCAAACCCTGGGCCTCCTTCATCTAACTGTGCTTAACGCACCCATTACCCTACACCCTCTGGCTGCAGCCGCAATACACACAATCTAGTTCCCATTTCTCTTCTTCCCAAGACCAGACTCCCTTTCTCTTGCGCCCTTTGGAATGCTCGCTCTGTCTGTAACAAACTCACCTCCCTCCACGATCTCTTTATCGCTAACTCATTTAATCTACTCGCCGTCACCGAAACCTGGCTTCACGAATCCGACACTGCATCTTCTGCTGCTCTATCCCACGGTGGTCTTCTCTGGACTCGCTCCCCCAGATCCAGTGGACGCAAAGGAGGGGGTGTTGGAATCCTTTTAGCCCCACATAGCACCTTTCAGGTACTTCACCCACCTCCCTCTCTGTCACTCTCCTCATTTGAGGCACATTGCATTCGTCTCTTCTCCCCAGTTTCCCTAAGAATAGCTGTGATCTACCGGCCCCCCGGTCCACTATCTTCCGTTCTTGATGACTTCTCCGCCTGTTTACCCTACTTTCTCTCTTCTGAAATCCCCACAATCATTCTTGGCGACTTCAACATCCCTACTAATAATAACTCTCCTGCAACTTCCAAACTTCTCAGTCTAACCTCCTCCTTTGACCTGAAGCAATGGATACATGCTCCTACTCACTCTGAAGGCAATACCCTTGACCTTGACCTATGCACTCCATGCAACCTCTCCAACTATCCTTACCCCCTCTCTGATCACTACCTTATTAATTTCACTCTCTCCCTCTCCTCCGCCTCCTCTCCCTCCAAACGCCTAACTGTTACCCGTAGAAACCTTTGCCATATCAACCCTTCTCTTCTATGCTCTGTGACTGACAACCACTATGACAAAATCGCCCCCCTGTCCTGCACCCACCTAGCCACTTCTGTCTACAACACTTCACTTCTAGCATCACTGGACAGACTAGCCCCCCTCACTACACGCAGAATAAGGCCCGCCCCCTTCAACCCTGGCAAACAGATGATACTAGAAGTCTGAAAAAACACAGCCGTGCTCTCGAGCGCCAGTGGCGTAAGACGATGTCCCAGAAAGATTTCGGCCAGTATAAATCTGCCCTCCAAATATACAATTCCAGCCTCCTCACTGCCAAGCAGACCTATTTCATCACCCTCATTAAAAACGTATCATCCCGTCCCCGTCAACTCTTCTCTACCTTCAACTCGCTCCTTCGTCCTCCACCCACTAACTCACTCACCGCCCAGGAGATCGCCAATCACTACAAGCAGAAGATTGATACAATTTGCGAGGAGATCTCTACTGTTCAGATACCCTTCACGCTTTACACCTCATGCCCACAGGTACAATCATTACTTCCCTCTTTCAACCCCACCACTATAGACGAGGTTGCTAAATTACTTGCTAATGTCCATCCTACCACCTGCGTTCTGGATCCTGTTCCCTCGCAATTTCTACGTTCACCCTCTGGCTCTTTTCTACACTCTCTAACCCACATCTTCAATCTCTCCCTCTCTTCTGGCATCTTCCCTAACTCTTTGAAACATGGACTTGTCAGCCCCATACTTAAAAAGCCCTCTCTGGACCCATCCATTCTTGACAACCTGTGCCCCATCTCCTTGCTCCCCTTTTTATCCAAACTCCTTGAATGTCTAGTCTACAACCAACTGAGCGTCCACCTTGCTGATAATAACCTTCTTGATCCCTTTCAGTCTGGATTTCGTCCTCAACATTCCACAGAAACTGCTTTCCTAAAACTAACAAATGATATACTAACGGCCAAAACTAAGGGACACTATTCTGTACTCCTACTCCTGGACTACTCTGCTGCCTTCGATACGGTTGACCACCCCCTCCTCCTCAAAAAACTCCATGCCTTTGGTCTCCGCAACTGTACTCTTCGCTGGTTCTCTACCTACTTATCCAACCACACTTTTAGCGTTCCTTACAACTCTACTTCCTCCTCCTCTTCCTTTCTCAGTTGGGGTCCCGCAAGGTTCTGTTCTTGGACCCCTCCTATTTTCAATATACACCTCCTCCCTGGTTCAGCTGATAGCCTCCCACGGCTTTCAATACCATCTCTATGCTGACGACACTCAAATCTATTTCTCTGCCCCTCAACTCACTCCTTCATTCTCCTCACGTATCACTAATTTACTATCAGATATATCAGTTTGGATGTCACACCACTTCCTCAAATTTAATCTATCCAAAACTGAACTGATCATTTTTCCACCCCCATGTGCCTCTTCCCCCGATCTCTCTGTCAAAATTGATGGCACAACTATCAGCCCATCCCTGCATTCCAAGGTCCTAGGAGTAGTCCTGGACTCTGAACTCTCCTTTAAGCCTCATGTCCAATCACTGTCTAAATCTTGCCGCCTCAACCTCCGCAACAACTCCAAAATACGCCCCTTTCTAACCAATGACACCACAAAGCTCCTAATTCACTCCCTGGTCATCTCTCGCCTCGATTACTGCAACTCCCTCCTCATTGGCTTACCTCTGTATACTCTATCCCCCCTTCAGTCCATCATGAATGCTGCTGCCAGACCTATCCACCTTACCAATCGCTCTGTCTCTGCTACTCCTCTCTGTCAATTCCTCCACTGGCTTCCGCTCACCCAACAAATTAAATTAAAAATACTAACAACTACCTACAAAGCCATCCAGAACACTGCCCCCAGCTACATCACTGACCTAGTCTCTAAATACCAACCTAATCGTTCTCTTCGTTCTTCTCAAGACCTCCTGCTCTCTAGCTCTCTCATCACCTGCTCCCATGCTCGTCTCCAGGACTTTTCCAGAGCCTCTCCAAGCCTATGGAACTCCTTACCCCAATCTGTCCATCTATCTCCTTCTCTATTAGCTTTTAGAGGATCCCTAAAAACCCTTCTCTTCAGAGAAGCCTATCCTACCCACACCTAACAACTGTATTTTCATTTTGAACACCTGATTATCCCCCACAGCTACTACCCTCTGTTCCACGTGACCCTCCCTTCTAGACTGTAAGATCTAACGAGCAGGGCCCTCTGATCCCTCCTGTATTGAATTGTATTGTGATTGTACTGTCTTCCCTGATGTTGTATAGCGCTGCGCTAACTGTTGGCGCTATATAAATCCTGTATAATAATAATAATAATAATAATAATTGAATTATTCTTTTAACAATAGTGGAGTTTTTCCTTAAGTTTTCTACCACATTGCTCTTAGAATAAGAGAATTTCCAAAAAAAGAAAACTTGAACATCACATTCCAACTGACCTTCTGCTAAAAAAAAAAGACTTTGAGAATGAATAGCGTTTGCCAAATCTACGAATTTCTGCCTTCCATCACGGTGGAACCTAGGAGGTTAATAGCAGCAGTTTAGAAGAAAGATAAAGAGGCTTGGAGGAAGCAGACTTAGCTCTTTGAAAAAGGGCCTCCTCCACTCACAGGAAGGTAAAGTGCCTTTCTATTCTTCCTTTTCGGGTTCATGTGGAGAAAACCCATTTAAATCGCTCATTTCCCAAATATCTCATTGTTGGTCTCAAAAGGTATTTTCTGCTTCCTGCATATTTCACCGTCTATCTGAATAAAGAAACTCAAAAGTCACTAATGAGGCTCAAAAGGGGACCTGCCACTGCTCTTTTTCAGAATAAAAACCACCTGCCGCGCGGCATTGTCGCCAACGCCATTTTATGCAGAGAGCGCAGGCAAATCAGCCAGTTTCCAAAAAGACTCGGAGGGGAGAAATGAAGCCTTGAGAGCAGGTTGGCCATGTTGCTAGGAGATGGAAAGCTGTCTTAGTGCTTATTGTACATGAAAAACTCAGATTCAGGCTTCATCCTGGCAAAGAGAGAGCTTATAGTCAATAGGACGGCAGTTGAAGATGACCTACCCTCAAAGAACTGTATTTCTTGAAGGTCTATTTTGAAGAAATTGGAACTTACTCTGCAATTCTTTTAAGTGGTCGATTGTGTTGTTCATAGGGAAACAAGGCATTGGTTTTGGAGAATTTGGCCATGTGTACAATCTATGATCTCTGTTGTGACAACCAACATTTACTATAAAGAGGGGGAAAACTTGAGACAGCAATGTAGAAGATCCAATCCAATTCATGAGTACAGGTTGACTTACAAGGGTTGTAGGAGACAGAATTACCATGGGCCTTTTGACTGTTTTTTTTTTAAAGTCATCAGCTACAAATACTGCAGCTGCTGACTTTTAAAATAAGGACACTTACCTGTCCACGATGTCGGCACCCGAAGCCGATCGATCCCTCGGCTGTCGGATGCTGCCGCCGCCATCTTCGGTAAGGGAATCAGGAAGTGAAGCCTTGCGGCTTCACTTCCTAGTTCCCTACTGCGCATGCGGGACTCATGCTGCGCGATACCACTGGTACCTGCTGTCTTCTGGGACCTGTGTGTTTCCCAGAAGACAGTGGGGGGAGGGCATAGATACCCGCGGGTGGCTCGGGTATCTATGCCCGGAAGTGGGAGCATTCCACAGGTATCTTCTCCCCCCTCCCCCCTGAAAGGTGTCAAACGTGACACCAGAGGGGGGGAGGGTTCTGAAAAGTGGAAGTTCCATTTTTGGGTGGAACTCTGCTTTAATGCTCTCCTTGCCTGGCCTGTCAGTTTAGGTGGACGGTTATGTCTTGTGTGAGGGGGTTAACTCAGCAGCGGGTGTGTGTGACCCCCTGGATGGGTTCACAACACAAAACAGGCACAGCAGACAGTGGTAGGAGAAAACAAAAGGGTGTGGTTTTATTTGCACTATATACAGACAAAAAATACAGCAAAAACAAAAGAAACAGGAAAAGAAATCCTGGTCAACTTGACCGCTCACTACACACGTTGGTGTCCCTAACTAACAACTGGGTACAGCCTTGTGCTGTCCCAGTCCCTAGCTCCCTGCTTTTAGAAGTTCTTAGCAATAACAACACAGGCTTTGGCTCACCGCACAGAGATCACACTCCCCAGACTATCCACACAGATCTGGTTCCAGGTTGGAGCATCTCCCTTAGCATGCTGGGAGTTCTTGTAGAGGCCCTAATGAGCCCACTTACTTCAGCTGGGCTCATTAACTCTTCCCCTGCAAGACTCCCAGCACTCCCCCATGTGGTATAAATCGGCATAAAGCCTGAATCTAGGACATATATACCTTCCATCCTGGATGCAACCTGGTGATTTTACCTGCCTGCTGTCACACTTGGTAGGTTTACAGTTGTGCAATACTCTTTCCATTTTTGTATGATGGATTAAACAGTGCTCCGTGAGATGTTCAAGGCTTGAGACATATTTTTTTTTTTTAACCTAACTCTGCTTTAAACTTTTCCACAACTTTATCCCTGACCTGTCTGGTGTGTTCCTTGTCCTTAAAGCGGCGTTCCACCCAAAAATGGAACTTCGGCTTTTCGGAACCCTCCCCCCCTCCGGTGTCACATTTGCCACCTTTCAGGGGGGAGGGGGGGTGCAGATACCTGTCTAAGACAGATATTTGCACCCACTTCTGGGGCATAGACTCCCGTGGAAGTCTACGCCACTTCCTGTCCCCCCCGCTGTCTCCTGGGAAACGCACTGGTCCCAGGAGAGAGCGGGGACCAGTGACGGCGCGCCGCGCTACCTGCCCATGCGCAGTAGGGAACCGGGCAGTGAAGCCGCAAGGCTTCACTTCCTGATTCCCTCACCGAGCATGGTGGCGACAGCATCCGAGGACCGAGCGATTGCTCAACCTTGTCTGCCGACATTGCGGGCGAGCTGGACAGTTAAGTGTCCATTTTTAAAAGTCAGCAGCTGCAGTATTTGTAGCTGCTGGCTTTTAAAAATTTTTTTTAGGGTGGACCTCCTCTTTAATGATGCTGTTTGTTCACTAAGGTTCTCTAAAAAAACTCTGAGGGCTTCACAGAACAGCTGTATTTATACTGAGATTAAATTACACACAGGTGGACTCTATTTACTAATTAGGTGACTTCTGAAGGCAATTGGATTTTAGTTAAAAAAAAATGAAAACCATTTATAATTGTCCTTCCACTTCACAATTATGTGCCACTTTGTGTTGGTCTACTCTATCACATAAAATCCCAATAAAATACATGTATGTTTTTGGTTGTAACATGACAAAATGTGGAAAATTTCAAGGGGTATGAATACTTTTTCAAGGTACTGTAACTCAGGTGTCCAGTCTGAACTGTTCCCTGGCCAACATGGTCGGAAGAATTGGTGCCCTATAACCCAGAAGCCATACAGAGATGACAGTAGATATGGCCTTTTCCTATGGTGTACAGAAAAAACGCAGGGACAATGTAGGACAACCCCTTATGATCTGTACACACGATCGGAGTATCCGATGGACTAAAATCCGATGGAATTTTTCATCAGAATTCCGTTCAAGCTGTCTTGCATACACACTGTCAGACTAAATTCCGACCGTCCAAAACGCGGTGACGTAAAACACTCAGACGAGCCGAGAAAAATGAAGTTCAATGCTTCCGAGCATGCGTCGACTTGATTCTGAGCATGCATGGGTTTTTTCTCCATCAGAGTTCCACACAGACGATAGGAATTTCCTATCGTTTTTTTTTTTCCCATCAGAAAAATTTAAAACATGTTCTATTTCTAAACACCGATGGAAAAAATTCCGATGGGGCCCACACACGATCGGAATTTCCGATGAAACAAGTCCGATGGACTTGTTTCATCGGAAATTCCGATCGTGTGTACAAGGCATAAGTGGATCTCCAACAAACTGATGATAAATAGTTAACTTGTTGACATTAGTTGCTGAAGTACCAATACTAACTACAGTATGACAAATGTATACTGGGTTTCAGACACAACTGTTAGGCCTCGTACACACGGCCGAGATTCTCGTTGAAAAAAACATGTCGTTTTTTTCGACGAGATTCTTGGACAAGAAACTTGTCCCGGCCGAGTGTACACACGCTCGTTTCAAAGAACCCGCGGTTCTTTGAAAGGAGTGTACGCGGTGACGTCATCGACTACGTCGAGCATGCGCTCGTCACATTCGATGCCGTCGCCGCCATCTTGGTATACCCTACGTATGCCTAGGAAGCTACCGCGCATGCGTCAAATTCATTTCGAACATGCGCGGGCTTCCCGGCGGACAGGTAAGTGTACACACACTCACTTTTCTCGTCGAGAAACATGCCGAGGAGAATCTCGACGAGAAAATAGAGAGCAGGTTCTCTATTTTCTCGTCGAGGTTTCTTCTCGTTTTTCTCGACGAGAAACCCGATAGCAGCGTACACACGACCGATTTACTCGGCAAGACCTCTCTGCCAGCAAGTTTCTTGCTGGTTCTTGCCGAGAAAATCGGTCGTGTGTACGAGGCCTTATACATAACATACTGTACATGCAAGATTTTCATTTATCTTTATGTAGGGGGAGGAATCTAAGTGCCTAGACACACCTGTATCAGGACAGGCCACCATATTGGGAATTATGCAAGGCCAGAACTTACTCATTGCCAACCAGCTCTGTTGGTCACCACCATCCAAGCAACCTAACATGTCCTTACATTACACATGATATTGGATAGTCAGAGGACAGAACTTCCTACCCTTCCCTCCTCACCACAATGTAGGGGAAAGCCCAACTAAAGCCCCGTACACACGGTCGGACTTTTGGCCAATAAACTTCATTTTGAGCAAGTTGGACCAACAATCCGACTGTGTGTACGCTCCATCGGACAATTTTTTTTTAATTTTTTTTTGTTTTCATCGGACAAATGTTGGGTCTGCAAACGGATAAACTTTTGCCCAACAAAAGTCCGGTGGAGCAAAGTCCGACCGTGTGTAGAGAAAACCATCTGACTTTTGTCCGATGGACAAAACAAATAATGTTACAATCAACCAACAAAAGCAGAAGTTGACCAAAGGGTGCAGAAAAGAGCAGAAAAACCACGTGATGTTGGAAAAAGTTTTGGGAAAGTTTGCAGAAAAGTCAGAGCGTGTGTATGCTATGGGTGTTCCCGACCAACTCCGTTTGGACAAAAAAACACGGAAAAGTCAGATGGAAGTCCGACCGTGTGTACGAGGCTTTACACTCTTTTGAACCGAGATTTCAAGGTTATCAAGGCTGTATCCTATAGAAAATAGAAAAAGTCAGCAGACGTTAACACCTTTTGGACCTAGATCCACCAGCAGCTCTTATTCCACAATGATCATCTCTTTCTTCTTCATTACATTAACCAGTTGCCGACCACCGCACAAACTTATACATCGACAGAATGGCACGGCTGGGCAAATGGACGTATATATACGTCCCCTTTAATTTGCTGCCGTGTGGTCGTGCACGCGCACGATCCTGTCACAAGCTCGGTGACCGTGCCTGCGGGACCCGCGGACTCTGTGTCCGCCGGTGTCCCGCGATCGGGTCACAGAGCTGAAGAACGGGGAAATGTCAGTGTAAACACAACATCTCCCTGTTCTTCCTAGTGACATGTCACTGATCGTATGCTCCCTCTCATCGGGAGCAGCGATCAGTGACGTGTCACTCGTAGCCATGCCCCCTAACAGTTAGAATCACTCCCTAGGACACACTTAACCCCTTCAGCACCCCCTACAGGTTAACCCCTTCACTGCCAGTGTAATTTTCAAAGTAATCAGGGCATTTATATAGCACTGATCGCTGTATCAATGATAATGGTCCCAAAAATGTGTCAAAATTGTCCGATGTGTCCGCCATAATGTCGCAGACACAATAAAAATCGCTGATCGCCGCCATTACTAGTAAAAAAATAATAATAAATAATAAAAATGCCAAAAAACTATCCCCTATTTTTGTAGACGCTATAACTTTTGCGCAAACCAATCAATAAACGCTTATTGCAATTTTTTTTTTAACAAAAATATGTAGAAGAATACATATCGGCCTAAACTGAGGAAAAATTTGCTTTTTTATATATTTTTTTGGGGAATATTTAATATAGCAAAAAGTAAAAAATATTGCATTTTTTTTCTAAATTGTCGCTCTATTTTTGTTTATAGCGCAAAAAAATAAAAACCGCAGAGGTGATCAGAAGAAAGCTTTATTTGTTGGAAAAAAAGGACGTCAATTTTGTTTGGGAGCCACGTCGCACGACCGCGCAATTGTCAGGTAAAGCGACGCAGTGCCGAATCGCAAAAAGTGGCCTGGTCTTTGGCCAGCCAAATGGTCCGGGGCTTAAGTGGTTAATGGAAGCATCATTAGACTAAGCCACATTTCTTAAAACATATAAGAACTTTCTGTGTTCCCCTGGGGTAAAAAAATAAGCTTCCAATGTTCTCCATCTCTTCATCGCTATTGCAGAACATGAAAAGGTTTTATTTCAGACACTTTAGTAAATGAGGCCTGAGAGTATAACTACCTAGAAGAGGCTTCATACTCACAAGAAGGCATGGTAGGTACCTGGAAGAGATGTTTCTACTGATCACATTTGGTATCCTTGAGGATCCCTTGGCAGCGCCTCAGCATTGTGGTTCTTCAGAGTTGCTTTATCAGGTATAATAGCCAGGTATGGCCAAGCCGATGAACTGCAATACCACATTTCACCTTAAGGCGGTGATACAAATAAAATTCATACCCTGGCTCTACCTCCTACCACTTGAACATTTGCCATTGGTTATTACCAATTACATCAAATTTAGGGTTCAATAAAGAACTACATGGGATTGACCAGAGTCTGACCTTCCGAGTGATGGGTTAGAATTAAAATAACAGAAGACCTTGGATTTTTGGGGATGCATTATATGCAAAGTGTAACTGCACATGGAGGTATATACATTAATATTTCTCATACTGTCACGACCAGATGTCGTTGAAACCAAGTTGCTCAGTCCAAATTTTTATGACTTTTTTGTGTTCCGAAATATGTTTTTAAAATGTTTATCTTGCTAAACTTTTTTTTGATTATAGGCTGAAAAATCAACAAAAATGTTTAAAAATGCATTTTTGGTTGCCTTACAGAGCAAATTTTCATATTTTTTAAAACTATTTTTTAACCACCTGACCTCTGGAAGATCTAGATCATTTTTTGCTATTCAGCACTGCGCTACTTTAACTGACAATTGCGCGGTCAGGCAACACTGTACCCAACAAAATCTATATAATTTTTTTCACACAAATAAAGCTTTCATTTGGTGGTATTTGATCCCCACTGTTCTTTTATATACATTAAACTTTGGTCTGAGACTAACTTGGTTTGAGAGCGTTTTGCAAGACAAGTAAATACATTTTTACTTGATAAACAAGCAGTGGCGGTTGTTGTCTTTTTCTTTTGGGTGGAGGGAACAAACACCCCCCCCCCTACGTCCCCCCGGTCAGTCGGTCGGTCGGCGGCAACACCCCTGAGAGGATAGTCGGGACATCAAAAGGACATCAAAACCCTGCACTTACCCCATCTAGGTGGCGGGTGGGCAGCGTGTCCGGCGAGCGGCAGCTTTCTTCATTCCTCCTGTGACAAACCCTCTGTCCTCAAACAGATCTAGGTCCGCCTTCAATACTTCCTCTGTTCAGATCCAGCACTTATCCAGGATTCTCCAGCCATCCCAGTCACCAGACAGCATCTCAGTGTAGGGTAAAAACCAACAGACAACACCTCAGTGTAGAGTGGCTAAACAAAACTAACTTAATTATCACACATGGACACACAGATATCTCTCTTCAAAACACATCCCTCCCACCCTTGGGAAACAGGGCGGGTTAAACTGTCCAAAGACAATGGTGATACAGGTCAGGTGTATTTAACTTCTCATCAGTAAACAGTCTTAGCAGGGGGGCTGTTGAAGTAATCCCCCCCCCCTTTCCTCACAGCAAACACACTTACACATCCCATAATAGTTAAGGCAGCCACAATAGACAATAGAATACAGTCACACCCCACCCCATCACAGCAAATAGTCCAACAGCATGGGACAGCACACATTATATATACTTATATACAGCACACATTATATATACATATATACAGCACACATTATATACATTTTACAAGGTTCTAGTGTGGCTGTAAAGAGAGTCCAACTAGCACAAATCCAACTGGGGTTCTCATTCGCCCTGTACCCCTATTAGAGACACAGGGTGATTTACACATAAGAGGGGATGGGGAAGCTGGACAAGGAGCCTCCAGAACTCTCCAGGGCAAGCTGAGCCGCACAAACCCCCGACCCAAAGTCACTTCTGTCACACCTCCTTCTGTGGATCACGATGGCTTCCGCCGTGCATCTCCCCCCTCCTCCTCCTAGGCATCCAATAGGAACGCCTGTCCTTTCAGCCAATTGGGAAACAGGTATCAGACCCGCGCTTCCTGATTGGCATAGAGGCAATTCAGTGTTAGAATAGCAAATGTTCATTCGCTATTCTAACACACCTGGGAGGGCTTAGAGCGCAATGCTCTGCGTCTGGAGCTCACCCTATTTTTGGAGCCTTTTAGAGCCTCTGGCTCTAATCAGGTGCTTAAAAAAAAAACAGCCGCTGTAATTCATGGGCCCGGCATCCTGAAAGGGGCCGGACACATGGAAAGGGGAGGCGGCAGCCGTGCGCCCTTAATGGAAGGGCTACCCCTGTAAACAAGTGATGTCTTACTATATATATAAGTAGCGTCATGTCACAACTGAGGTACATATGAGGTACATATGAGGAATATGGTTACATTTAATGAAGGTACAACATTTAGCAACTCACATGGTTGATGATTAAAACAGGCACATCCAAGTATGCAGGCATCCGGGGTAAAGCTGTCCACATTAAATGTAACCATAAATGTACCTTCATTAAATGTAACAACATTGCTACACTTAGAGGCGCCTCTCTTCTCTTTTATACTCTGTAGCTCCTGCTGAATTTTGCTTTTAATCCCCTTGTGGAGGCTTCTATTTGTGAATGAACATTTTCACATTGCTATAATCCTTTTATATGTAGCGGGTACTTACTTTCCCGGGGAAATTTTTGAATTTTTCGGTGACACCAGTGGTGTGTCTCTGGCGGTCCACTGGGTGGCGCTGTCACCATGGGCCGACGGACGGATACCGCTGTGTGCTGAGCCTACTTTTTTTCCTCTCTTGGCAGCGGTATGGTGGGGCGGGGAACCCGCCGTGCTTGCTGGGAGAGGGGATAAAGGGGCCGGCCATCTTGGTCACGGGGGGGGGGTTGGTCCCTGGCACCTTTAGCCTGCGGACGGAGTTCGTGCTTGTCCTCTAGGCGGACTAGGCCTAGAGGACCACCGGAGATCGTGTTCCACCTCTGGCACCTTTAGCCTGGGGTGAGGTACTGGGACGGCAGTCCGGAGCTCAGTGCCCAACACTGAGTTCTGCGAGGGAAGGATCCTAAGGTACTCCGGAGATGGATGCCTGAATCCGAGGTGGGCGTAATGGACCGGGAAGAGCTCCTCATCTGAAGACCCGGTGCAGCATACTGCCGGTGACGGGTGAGTCTCTTGTCGGAGACCGTCCGGAAGGTGAATTTCCCTCGTGCGGAGACTATAACACACTCTTTGGAGGAGAGGGGAGGATCGAACTTGTGTCTGGGCCTATTCGTACACACACCTCCTTTTTCTGTTCTATAGCCAAGGGAGCCCATGTTATGTTCTACAATAAAGGAGTGTTGGACATTAACGGTGTGTGGCTCAAGTTCCTGGAAGACGGGGTTCTCGGAGACTCTTGGAGGGAGGATCCGATGCACAACACAGGCCCGAAGGTAAAGAAAGGCATTGCTGATACCACTTTTATACCTGTGGTGGAAGCCTGGCGTAGCGCACCCTCTCCCTCCCCTATCATACCCCTAGACCAGAGACATTGCGAGCAGAACTTTAATAGAGGGGACGGGGAGAGGGCAGGAACTGCCAGCTACATATATATATATATATATATATATATATATATATATATATATATATATATATGTATAAAAAAGACAGAATGTAAAAAAAATAAAATATTTTCTACTTTCTGTTTTAAAACATATCCGATCAAATCAAATTTCTTCATAAATTTAGGCCAAAATGTATTCTGCTACATGTCTTCAGTAATAAAAATCCCAATAAGTGTATATTGATTGGTTTCTATAAAAGTTGTAGCGTCTACAAACTATGGTATTTACACTGGAATTTACACAGCTTTTAAGCAGCTCTGACTTTCTGACTGCCTATCACATTTCTAGTGTGAAGCCTCGTACACACGACCGAGTTTCTCGTCATTAAAAACACGTCGTTTTTCTCGACGAGATTCTTGTTAACCTTGACGAGTTTCTCGTCAAGCTTTCCATGCGTACACACTGACAATTCCAAATTTCGTCGTTGTTCTGCGCGGTCACGTACAGCAGGTACGACGGCAGTATAAAGGGGAAGATCGATTTCCCTGGCGCCACCCCCTGGGCTGCTTTTGCTGATCTCGTGTTACCGCGTGTGAAGTAAAAGTTTGGGAAGAGACGATTTGCGCTTTTCAGTCTTCGTGCTTTTAGTTCTTTACAGTGTGACGAATGTGCTATCTCCATTATGAAGGCTTGTTTTACCAGAAGATGCGCTCTCGTCTCATACTTGATTCTGAGCATGCGCGCTTTTTGAAGAGTCGTAAAAGCATACACACGAACCATTTTCTCGTTGCAAATCAGGCCAACGAGAAACACGACGAGAAAATCTAGAATCCGGACGAGAAAATAGAGAGCAGGTTCTCTATTTTTCTCGTCGAGATTCACGGCAGTTTTCTCGTCGTAAAACCATACACACGAACGGTTTTCTCGACAATAAAGCTCTCGCTGCACTTTTCTTGTCGGTTTTGGACGAGAAACTCGGTCGTGTGTACGAGGCTTGACTGTGATAGTGTGGCGGGCAATCAGGGACTGGCGCTAACTAACACTGGCTGGGAGGAACACTATCTGACATCGCTAGTGACACTGGTACGGATTTTGGGGGGGGGACCCCACACCATTTTTTAAATCTTGGCATGGGGTTCCCCTTCAAATCTGGAAAGGATTTGGGAGGTGGGCCCCACGCCGTTTTTTTCACAAATGTTTTTTCCGGCAAATCTTTTTTTTACATTCAGCTGTCAGCAGGAAACCCAGCTGACAGCTGATGAATCATCGTATGTTAAAGCGGAGGTTCGCCAATTATTTTTTTGTTTTAAGTCAGCAGCTACAAATACTGCAGCTGCTGACTTTTAAAATAAGGACACTTACCTGTCCAGGGTGCCCGCGATGTCGGCACCCGAAGCCGATCTATTGCTCGGTTCTCATGTGCTGGCGCCCCCATCTTCGGTAAGGGAATCAGGGAGTGAAGCCTTGCGGCTGCACTTCCTGGTTCCCTACTGCACATGCGCAATTTCACTGGTCCCTGCTGTCTTCTGGGACCTGTGTGTCTCCCAGAAGACAGCAGGGGGCGAAGGAAGGGACTAAGATACCCACGGGTGGCTCGGTTATCTATGCCCGGAAGTGGGAGCAAATACCTGTATTACGCAGGTATCTGCTCCCCCCCCCCCTGAAATGTGCCAAATGTGACACCGGAGGGGGGGAGGGTTCCGAAAAAAGCGGAAGTTCCATTTTTGGGTGGAACTCCGCTTTAAGGATGTGCTGTCCGGCTCCGGGCCTGCTCCTTAGCAACAAGCTATATACAGTGTTTTTAAATGGAACCCCCCCCCCCCCAAAAAAAAACACAAAACGCAAAACGCATTAAAAAAACGCAACACTTGTAATAGACTCTATTAAAGTCTATTACACACAAAATGCAATCTGCTGCGGGCAAAAAAAGTCCCCGACCCTTTTCAAAAACAAACCTGCAAACGGACAAACCGAAAAACGCATAGATGTGAAGGTGTACCGTAGGAATAATGTTAAATGGACTGTAGTGCGTTTCTGAAAAAAGGAAAACGCACAAAAAAGCGCATAGGTGGGAACATAAGGTAAAGTCTGAACTAACTAAAAGTGAATTTAAAAAAATGTAATAATTTAGTACTAAACATAAAGCAAAAAAAAAAATGGCGCAGGTACACTTTAAGTCCAGTAATAATTATTTTATTGTCACAGATATTGCATAGCACGCGGTTATATAATGGCGGCGCGGTAATGGATTTCTAAGCCCTCTTTGTTTGAGCATATTACCCGATACTCTTGTTGGCCTTCGTGGTTTCCTGTTGCAAATTAAAATTTCCCAGCAACAGTGGGAATTGGGATCCTTGACCTCCACTATATACACAGACGGGAGCAGGGGAAGAAAAACATTTACTGTAAAACAATGAGAGGATGAAACGACTGAGCAAATATTTAACAAGAAACTTTTTACATTCAATTTCCCCTCCGCCAACAAGCATGCCGTATATATAGAATAGCTCGTTAAAGGCAAATGACGGTCTTTTCAATGATGTTTCGGGGGAAAGTGATTGGCGACATTATGGAAGAGACGATAAAACACGCTAAAATTTTTACCCGTTTATGGCATAAATCCTTTTTTTCTTTCGTGATGTGCCATTCCAGCACTGGCCGTATTACCCTCTCCTCCCCCCAGCCTGTCTCCACTTCCTCAGGGTCAAAGTGGACCTTCCACAAGTCAGCATGGATAAATTCCTGACATGTCTCAATATACAGCAACAGTATCCTTTTTCAGAAATGCTCTACCTTTTATCATTTAAAAGCTGTTATTAAAGGGGTTGTAAAGGTTTGTTTTTTTATTTTCTAAATAGGTTCCTTTAAGCTAGTGCATTGTTGGTTCACTTACCCTTTCCTTCGATTTCCCTTCTAAATGTTTTTTTTCTTTGTCTGAATTTCTCACTTCCTGTTTCTCCTCAGTAAGCTGTTCTGGCTGACTAAACACGGCTCGGATGATGGTGTGAAGTTTACTGAGGAGAAACAGGAAGTGAGGAATTCAGACAAAGAAAAAAAACATTTAGAAGGGAAATCGAAGGAAAAGGTAAGTGAACCAACAATGCACTAGCTTAAAGGAACCTATATAGAAAATAAAAAACAAACCTTTACAACCCCTTTAAGCTCCAGCCCAATGACTTTATCTAGGCTGGTATGATGTCATGGGGCAGCATTTCCTCAGTCTCCTCACAACTTAATTCCACCACTTGTCCCCAATCAGACATAGTGTCTTTGAACTCCTTTGAACAGAAATTGTGAGACAACCCACAATGGTAATAAACAATGCCCCATCAGTTCAAGGAAGTGCAGTGAAAGGAATTCTGCCCCATCAATGGTATCAGTGGAAGGACTAGTGCCCCATTACTTGTGTCAGCGGGAGGATTGGTGCCCCATCATTGGTATCAGTGGAAGGAATAGTGCCCAATCACTGGTATTTGTGAGAGGGATAGTGCCCCTTCATTGGTATTAGCGGAAAGAATAGTGCCCCATCATTGGTATCAGTGAAAGGAACAGTGTCGGCCCATGCATTAGGTGTGTAGGGGTGCCCCCCCCATCCATGCGTCCAGCCCCCTAATCTACATGTGGGGTGCTGGACTCGTGGACTTCTATGTTTTTTTGTTTTTTTTTAAGCATGTGTGAATCAGTGGAAACAATTTTTTGTTATTATCATTGGTATCTGTGGAAAGAATAGTGCCCCATCATTGGTATTAGTGGGAGGAATAGTTCTCCATCTTTGGTGTTAGTGGGAGGATGGTGCCTCATTACTGGTGTCAATGGGAGGAATAGAGCCCCATCACTGTATCAGTGGGAGGAATAGTGCCCCATTGTTGTGCCCCAAGAGATTGATAAAGGGAAACAAATGGCTGCTTTTGGCCCCCAGGCCGCAGTTTAAAAACTCCTGTGATATATTATTGTTATGTATGCTAAGGTGCCTTCATTGTATGTGATGACCAATTAATGTATTTTTTGCCTATTATTCCCCAGTAAAAGCCTATTTTGTGTAGAAACCCAAAAGCCCCGAGACTGGTGTTGGCGTCATCTTGGATGTGATGTCAGCAGCCCCAGCGGACTCAGAGCTGTCACTCAAGTGAAACTCTATAGCAGAGGTAGGCAACCTATTGAGCACAGTGTGCCGAAAAATGTTTTCAAAGAAATTAAGCGTACCGATTTTATAACAAAAAAATGTCAACTTCACACTCTCAATCAAGAAAATTATTTTTTATAAAGTAAATGCTGTAAACTACTTTAGTAGTGAGAAATTAACATCCTGCATTCTCACACCGCAGATCACTGCCCTGCTCATCTGCCCCACCACTGTAACCCCCCTGCTCATCTGCCCCACCACTGTAACCACCCTGCTCATCTGCCCCATCACTGTACCACCCTGCTCATCTGCCCCATCACTGTACCACCCTGCTTATCTTCCCCTCCAATGTACCCCCTTTCTCATCTGCCCCATCACTGTACCCCCTGCACATCTGCCTCACCACTGTAACCCCCCTGCTCAACTGCCCCATCACTGTACCACCCTGCTTATCTTCCCCACCAATGTACCCCCTTTCTCGTCTGCCCCATCACTGTACCCCCTGCACATCTGCCTCACCACTGTAACCCCCTGCACATCTGCCCCACCACTGTACCCCCCTGCACATCTGCCCCACCTCTGTACACCCCTGCTCATCTGCCCCACCTCTGTACCCCCCTGCTTATCGGCCCCACCACTGTAACCCCCTGCTTATCGCCCCACCACTGTAACCCCTGTACATCTGCCCCACCAATGTTCTCCCTTTCTCATCTGCCCCACCTCTGTACGTCCATGCACATCTGCTCCACCACTGTTCCCCCTGATCTTCTGCCCCACCACTGTAACCCCCTAGCTCATGTGTTCCACTGATGTACCTCCTTTCTCCTCTGTCCCAACACTGAACCCCCCCTGCTCATCTTTCCCACCACTGTAACCTCCTTCTCATCTGGCCCAACACTAAACCCCCCCCCCCTGCTCATCTGTCCCACCACTGTAACCCTCTGCTCATCTGCCCCATCACTGTACCCCCTGCTTTTCTGTCCCACCGCTGAACCCCCTTCTCATCCCTCCCACCGCTGTACCTCCTGCACATCTGCCCCACCACTGTACCCCCTTGCTCTTCTGCCCGACCATTGTAACCCCCCTGCTCATCTGCCCCATCAATGTACCCCTTTTCTCATCTGCCCCTCCACTGTACCTCCCTGCACATCTGCCCCACCGCTGTACCCTCCTGCTCTTCTGTTCCACCTCTGAACCCCTCCTGCTCATTTGACCTACCGCTGTACCCTCTTCTTATCTATGATATGTGTGATATGCAGAGTGGTGAAAGGAAGAAGACCTGAGACACATCTAACTGTCCTGGCACACTCATCCTGCTGAGCTGATACAACTCCTGCATCCAGCCCACGTGCTTGTATATAATGATGAGTTTAGGTCAGGGGCATTTTCTGAAAGCAGTCGGCCTGTGTGCAAGATCATAAGTTGGGCCCCCACAGCTGAGAAAAAGTAGTAGGGTGTGATTTTCATTGCGCTGAATACTTGCTCTGGCTTAAAGGGACACAGAGTGCAGGGGTTCAGTAGTAAGTGACCCTAAGATTAAGGAATGATTTCAGTTCCCAGAAGCACCCAATCTCTTTCCCATCACAAAGCTGACGATCGCAGCTACAGCAAAGTTAGAGAACCAAACAATGTTTCCCATCTTTTACAATGTGTGGGGGCACAGTGCCTCCCCCTCAGTGCAGGTGCGGCGTGGGGAATTCTGAAATTGGAATGCATTAGTGTCTCACTGACACTTCCCTGCGCTGCTCTGCTGATGGGGAGGGAGTTGAGTGCCGGCAAAAGAGGCTTTTTGCGCCGCTTGCGGCACCAGTGTTGGGGGTTGCCTACCCCTGCTCTATAGTGTTCCTCTTTGGACTCCCCTGGCAGCTCCATAATAGTTATGTAGAGAGGGGAGGGGAGCAATTAGACACTCCTAGAAGAGAAGGCTATAAACGTACAAGGAGGGAGGGGGTTGTCCTAGGGGACTGACACTTTCTGGAGTGTCAATTACCCAGAAAGCTAAGCGGTACATTGCAAGTCAAGCATGCTGCAAGTAATTATTTTAATTATTAGATTTTTCTGTTTACCCACAATTTTTTTTTTAATCGATGGCGGGTCTTTTTAACAAAATTCCCCCCAAAAATATATAATAATTAAGGTACTGTCTAAATTCATAACACACATTTACAGTAAACCCAAAGTCACCATGCACAGCTCAATTTTCTCTTGTTCAATCCATGAGAACATCAGTTGATTTCTCCATACACGGTAGCATGGATGGAGGAATCATCATTGCCGGCTATTTTGTGTAGGCAGCTGCTCCCCTCGACTGCCTGAAATATCAAGCAGTGGCTGCATCTCATTGGACGAAGTCACTGTTTAAGTGACAATTTTCTGCCTCGCACAGTTGGCCTTGGAGCTTGCAAGGCCATCCACGGCTTGAAGTATGGCCAGTTCAGCAGGAATCAGCCAAAGTTGGATTCACCTATAGGGACCTTGAAAGGCCCCTTCATACCAGAACGTGGTGTGGAAAGGCGCTTTTCCGCACTGCAGGATGTGCGCAGGTGCCATTAATTTAATGGCACCCCAAATGCATCTACCAAATGCAGCGCATTTATGTTCACCAGACCAAATGGTTCTGCAGTACAATGCGGTTGGGTGTGGCGTGATTTGTAAAAGTACCGCCTGCACTACTTTTTTGTGTTTCCATGCATTTCGCAGCCCATTGAAAGGAAAGAACTGTCAAATCCAGAACGGGCGAGAAAGCGCACAACTGCACACATTCTAACACACGTATTCTAGTGTGAACCGGTCTTTAAATTAAACTTGCAATTTAAGTGGTTTATGTGAGGCACACTGTCAGCAATGGGTTAATCGCCGTGTCTGGGGTATTTGCCTTGCCTTGAATCACAGTTTGCCCGATGCGAGGAGACAAGGCCAACAACACAAAAGAGACGCTTTGTAGTGTAGCCCCTCTCGTGTTTCCACGGTAACGTCTCTATTCTTCCCACCGCCGCATAGATGATTTATGCACGTTCAAGGTTTTTCTGCACGGAAAACTTGCAGGACCACTTGGTTTCTTTATATATTGAAAATTCAGGGGCTCAGCTGTTTTTCTTTACTCTTGTTCTCCAGAACCTTGACTCTGCAATGTCAAACATTTTTTCTTCGAAAATGAGAAGCTTTATCTCTTAATAATGCCGTCCCTGTAATAGAGAGGAGCCGGGAATGGAGTGGAGGATGGAAAGGCAACCCAACAACAAATCTCCAACCTAGGAGGTTGATCTACCCTCTAAGGTAGGGGTAGGCAACCTCGGCCCTCCAGCTGTTTTGAAACTACAAGTCCCATGAGACATTGCAAGACCCTGACAATCACAGGCATGACTCCTAGAGGCAGAGGCATGATGGGATTTGTAGTTTCACCACAGCTGGAGGGCCTGCTCTAAGGGTTCATGCACACGTATGTAGAAGGGTGTACACCAGTGGTCGTCAACTTATGAGCCAAAGGGGGCCTCAAATGTGGCCCCTGGCATCACCATAGGGCCGTACATAATGATCAATATATGTAATGCCTGAGAGGACTGTCAGAAACTGCAGACCTAATAAAGGAATGAAGGTCAGAGAGTGTGGACATGCTATATTTTTGGCTGGGGAGGGATGGATGCAGAGGAAATTACGAAACTAGGAACACGTTACATGAAGCTGGTAGAGATCAATGCTATTACCCCAATCAATGTTTCCACTGCAGACTGCTGAGGTCTGGGGGCCGCACATCATATACTAAAGGGCCACATGCAGCCCTCGGGCTACAGGTTGGGCACCAGGGGCGTGCACTGTCAGAATTTGACACATTTCTGCACCTGGGAGTCACAGCTGTTTTTGCACAGCACATCAGATCAGTTACATGCATAAAGGGGCAGATGAGTTTCCCCTGGATGAGAACAGTTTGCACTTTGCAGTCAGAGACGCTCTTCTGTTTTGGCGTGCGTGTAACCCATCAAATGTGCAGTTACTATTAGAGCCATGGTGTCTGTCAGCCTGTCATTGGTTTGTACAGGCTACTGGATGTGGCTGTACACCGACACCAATGACTCCCAGGTGCAGAAATATGCTGAATTCTGGGGGCGCACTCCCCCCTCTGCATATGTGCATGAGCCCTTGTGTAGCGGTACCCCCGTAGGGGCTGTTGGATATTGTGTTCCCACCTGTCACCTCTGTCCAGCCCGGCATTCATTTCCCATTCACCTTAGAGACAATGAACAGTCCGTATGTTTGTTTTGTATTTTAGGGAGGGAATTTGAACTTGGATAGGGTAAGGGAACTTGTGGGATGCCCAGAATCAATTATAGAATCAATGATGATCATTTGGAACCTATATTTACTCTTCTAGAGCTCCAGCCTCCTCCAGCACAGCACTTATATAGCGATACCCCCCTAGCGGGCCGCTGGTTTTATTTTGGGCCTTGCACGTTACCTCACTGTTCCGCATGCTCGTCTCAGGGGTTCTCCTTGAGTTGTCTAGAAGAAGTTTGCACCAACACAAAGTCTCTTTCAAGGGTTTATTTGAAATAAAGTTTCCAACAGAGGGGATGAAGGGAGGGGGAGGACTCAGGTACCTTAGTTGCGAATCATAAGAATTCTCCTAGGTCCAGAGGAATAACTGCCTCCACACTGGACTCAGCAAACACCGGGTAGGCCCAATCTCACCTGCCTAGCAGCCGATGTACAACTTGATCACATATAGACTCTGCCACAGACTCGGTGCAAATAGAACAGTCTCTGCCACAGACTTGGAGCAACCTTTACTTGGGTTACCTTCCGAATGAAGAACACAGCTCTCAGTGCCAGGATCTTTCAGCCGTTCCGGCAGCACTGTGAAGTAAATCACGATCCAGATGCATACTCCAATTGAGTCCTCAATTGCTTGGTCCCTTCCAGCAGGTAAGGTGACACAGGATCATCCCTGGATCAGTAGGCCGCAGCAACTCCCGGGCCTACTTTTCAGTAACGGAGCCTCAGGCCAACGTGGCCCCGAGGCAGAAACTACCAACACTTCCCTGAGGCCATGAGGGCCCTCAGGTGGGGACCGAAGACACGACCCCAGAATCTCTTTTTGCCCTAATGGCGTCTTTCACTTAAATACCCCCTCCCAGCATGCACAGCGGGTTCACCACGCCCCCTGCGCTGTTTGCTAGGAAAGAGATACCCAATACATTCAGCCTGTAGCCTTTCCAATCCTGACCAGCGGTGGCAGCGACACCCACTGTCAGGAGGGAAATCACACAACCAGCTGAACTGAAACAGAGTACAATTTATAACACAATCCTTCTGAGCCAAACTATTGCTCAGATAACTATAATTTAACATATAGCGCCCACTCATTGGGAGCAGGGCGCTACACTTATTTGCAGACTGTTTCTCTCTCTCCTGTATAATACTTGGTTCCTGATACAGCTAGCACATGGTAGACCCAACTCTGACTCTGTCAGGCCTTTGCAACTGCCATTTGCAGGCAGGGACCGCAGGCCCCTTTGATATGGCAACAAAAATAGGAAAGTCTTTAGTACTAGCTGACCTTTAGTGGACTACTGCTCTCAGTCAGTCCTCTTCAGGCCCTACCAGCCCTCCTGGCTGCAGCTGCCCGATTCCACTGCCCAATGACATCACAGTCTCTCTGTCACGTACCTTACAGCGGAGCCGAGAGAGTGGGGGTGGCCTCTTGCACGGTCCCGGTCCCGACACCCCCTGGAGGTGGAGACAGGGAGTGCGGGGGCACGAGAGGGTGCAGGTGCCTGTAGTCCAGGTAGGGTCTCTAGAAGCACAGGGGACTTCTTGAACACAGAAGCTGCAGCAACAACGTCATATCCGTTTAGGGGAGATCAGGCAGGAAAAACAGGTGCAGGCAGGAGTCGGCAGCAGGCTGGCGGAGAAGGTACCAAATCAGGAGACAAGATCAAGCTCAAAGTCCAAGCCGGGGTCAGTATAACAGGCAGAAGCAGATAAGCAGGTAGGGAAGATCCGAGAAGGGTAGTCAAACAAGCTAGGTGTTTTCAGCAACAGGTCAATCCGGTAGTCAGCAAACAGGAACTCAGGTACTAGCTGAAAGACAATCCAGCACTGACACTCAGTTTCACATTTAAATAGGACGCCGCGCGCCGGGATTGGCGGGGGCGCACGCATGCGCACGAGCACGCGCTCGCGTGGGTGCGCTACCGCGCATGCCTGCTCTGAGTCCTATGCGCCCCAGTCTAGGTGTCCACGCATGCACATTAGCGCTATCAGGCCGGGAATTCCTTGCAGACACCCGGAACTGGGGATTTGTTGCACTGGTTCTCTGACACTCTCCTGTTGGCTCTACATCCATCTTAGACTGCACACTCCCAGTCTGCTCCAGCATGCCTCCCCAGCTTTCCCAACAGTGCCTGTCACTCACCAGCCCTCCTGGCTGCACTCCGGTGGATCCCTCCTGGAGACTTTTCCCAGCAACACTAGCTCCCGTTGTCATTCTTTGTCCCTCTCTGTGCTTCCTGTCCAGATCCTTCTTTGTTTCTCAGAAAGGCTCTGACTTGCACACAAACCCCTCAGGCCCAAGGTCACTGCCCCCCCTCCCCCAGACTGGGAAGTGCCTCAAAGGCCCCGATAACCTAGTGTTCCATCTCCAGCTTCTTTCACCCGACAACTCCTCCCCAGCTGGGCTGACCCTGGGTGTATCAAGTAGGCCTACCCCCTTCCAATCCTAGTTGGGGATTGGTCAGGGCTCCCTGAGACACCCCAGACAGCTCCACCTCTCTCCCCCTCCTTCCTCTAGAAGCAAAAGGGAAGTAACCGAAAGATGATGCTATCTGTGAGTCACCAGCCTACACTGAGCCACTCCCAGCCCACATAGATAAAAAAAAACTGCCACTGCAGCTGAGTGACAGTAAAGTCACAGCAATTGTAGTCCAGCCAGCAAGAGCCTGTGCAATGCATTGCACCCATGATGCACTGATCACGACTGGAATGTCCTGTAGTCCTCAATGCAAACATTTAGTAAATACAATTTTTTCTATTATTTCATTGTTGGTACATTTACTCAATTTACCTAAAAAAAAATCAGTTGATCTTGCTAGAAAAATTGTGCATTAATAACTTCATGTTCTGTCTGTTACCCTCTTCTGCACTTTTATAGTTGTTATATTAGCTCTCTCTGTGGAGTCGTTGGAAGTCACAGTGTGCTTGGGGTCACGGGTGACACAAAAATCTCTGGGTTCACTGGGTGACACAGAATACTGTGGAGTAACTGGAGACACTGGGGTTGTGGTGGGAGACAAAGAAGTGCACAGGAGTCAGAGATTCACTGGCAGCACATTAGTGTTGTGGTCACTGGAATGCACATGGGATACAGAATCTCTGAGACAGAGGAATGCTGTGGTCACTGGAAGACACAGGAGTGTTGGCGTCACTGGAGAATACAGGAGCGCTTGGGTCATTGGAGTGTAGCAAGGTCCCAGGCCTCCTTTAATCTAATGAGAACCCCCAGAGCCAAGAGCTGCTGACATCCTTCCATATAGAGTGGGTTGTAAGGCATAGTGGGTGTAATGTAAAGTAGATTTATGGGCGCCAGACTCTTCTTGAATGCAAAGAAATTGTATTTCTCTTGAACAGAACTTTGAGAGAGAGGGTTAGGGCCAGGACACCCTTAGGCAGTTGCAATGTTAATTTGGCAGACTCTGAGCCCTCTACGGGTAGACAGCCATGCAGGGAAAGGCCTCCAGCAAGACACCACACCTGCATGTGTAAGAAAGCTGTCTCCTATGGCAACAGTCTTTAACAGTTTCTAACTCAAAGTTTAACAGTTCCTTCACTTCCACTACAATCAATTCTTGTAGTTCTTCAACTCTGAGTCTCTCTCACTAGACTAGATGATTCACTGCCACTGAATCCCTTGAGCTCCTCCAATCTTCACTGTAGTATCTTTCTCAAGCGTCACCCCCGCTTCCCTGCTGGGTCCCTAGCTTGGCATTCCAGATACCTCTAAAGCTTCACCCCTCTAGCCTGCTCGGTCCCTGGCTTGACACACAAGGCTGCTCTGCAAGCGTCACCTCCGCTGTCTGGGTCCCTGGCTTGACACCTGCTGAAGTTTCCAGATTCTTCACCATCCCCGGTTGGTGAGAATTCTGCTCCAGTACTTGCTTCAGCTACTTACTGTGGTCCCTGGTAATAAGGTGGATCGTCCCTTAGCGCGACAGCTTCCCCTCTGCCTCTGACCATGGCAGGTTCTCCTTGCTTTGCCCTTGTCTTATCTAATTCCACCAGGTACCCAGCCCCCTAGCGGCAGAAGAGAGAAGTGCAGCAATTCTAAACTTAGGGTGAAATCAATTGATCCCTAACAATAAGCCAAGGTAACTACACCTGGCAGGTAAATTTAGGAGCAATCCTGCCTAAACATCAGGGTTCTACTGGAGAATACATTAGTACTGGAGTCACTGGAGGCAAAGGAAGGCTGGGGTCACTGGAGAATATAGGAGTGCTGGGGTCACTGGATAATACAGGAGCGTTGGGTCACTGGAGAATACAGGAGTGCTGGCCTCACTGGAGAATACAGGAACGCTTGGGTCATGGGAGAATACATTAGTACTGGAGTCACTGGATGCAAAGTAGGGCTGGGGTCACTGGACAATATAGGAGTGGTGGAGTCCCTGGAGACACAGGAGGGCTGGAGTCATTGAGACACTGGAGTGCACAAGGGAACACAGTTTCCGTGGAGCACTGTGGACAGAGGAGAGCTGTGGTCACCGGAAGACATAGGAGCATCGGGGTCACTATAGAATACAGGAGGGCTGGGGTCACTGGAGAATACAGGAGTACTGGGCGCCACTGGAGGCAAAGGAGGGATGGGGTTCACTGGAGAACACAGAAGTGCTGGTGTCACTGCAAATACAGGAGTAATAGGGTCACTGGAGACAGGACAGCTGGGGTTACTGGAGTGCACAGGGGACATGGTCTCTGTGAAGCACTGTGGACAGAGAAGAGCTGTGGGCACTGGAAGGCACAGGAGCACCGAGGTCACTGGAATATACAGGAGGGCTGGGGTCACTGGAAGTCACATCAACACAGGAGTCACTGGAGTATACAGGAGTACTGGTGTCACTGAAGAAAAGGGAGGGCTGTGGTCACTGGATACACAAGAGTGCTGGGGTCACTGAAGATGCAGGAGCGCTGGAGTCACTGGAGGACACATGAGCAATGGGGGCACTGAAGACACAGGAGCACTAGAGTCAGAAATATTGGAATAGTCAGTACCATTTTGAAAAGGTGTATTTGCTTTGGAAGAATAAATCCCCTCTAGCGTTGGGTAGCCTACGTGTGTGGATATTGCTGCATTTTGTAATTGTAGTTGTTTTGTTTTTAACTTTTTAGAATGGGGTGCCTTGAGATTGTGTAGAACTTTAAAGGGTGTCTCGACTAATAAAAGTTTGACAATCACTGGGCTAAGGGGTCAGCACATTTTGCTCAAAACGCTGACCCATGTATTGCTTCGCCATGAAACCCAGAGAGGACTTCTGACATTGGATGGAAGTGGAACAGGTGAATATGTAGATAAAGGAAAGCCGGCAGCTCGATCTTCCGCAATGAATACATTTATTAATCCAGGTGTGGTACAAAATAATACAGGGCTTGCGCGTTTCGGCATGTAGCCTTAGTCATAGGCTTCTCAAAACGCTGACCCACATATTACTTCGCCATGAAATCCAGAGAGGACAAATGGCATTGGATGGAAGTGGAACAGGTGAATGTTACAGATGTTTAATCTTTTTTTCAGCTTTTAATAAGTGTTTTTTGATTTGGGGTTGAGGTCTACACAAACAACATTGTCACTCCCAGCGAGTTTCACCACTGTTGGAAGGGGCCAGGATGATGAACAATGGACTCTACCAGAGATGCAACCCTCCTTAGATGGGAAAATCCCATCGCAACTACAAAAAGAACAAACAGCTGGGCGCAGGTACCTAGTGCATTACCAGTGATTTATTGTTCATAAAACTAAATGAATGCCAAATCGATACTCACAAAAATATAATAATAAAAATACCGCTTTAACTCTACCAAAAAAGTAAATATTCATTTAGGGTAGACTAGCCCTTTAAATTTACCATTTTCATTATCCTTCCATCAGTACAGCTTACATTTCCTTAGATTCAGTTTGATGTGCCAGCGAAGGATGCAAAAATCAAATATATCTACATTTTCACAGCATGGGTCTTCAGAAAAAAAGAATAAAAGCTCCTGGAATCAAAAGGAACAAAAGACAAAAAAAAAATTGCTCGCGCAAGCGATCGTCACATTATTTGCATGTATATAATGATTAGCAGAACACCCTGTGATCCAATCATTCCAACAAAAGCAAAGTATATATCGACACAACCATTTGGAAAATTGATTCTGATGGAAACTTTAGGTTGGACAGAAGATTAGTCTCATTGTCATGCACTGGCCTGCTCGGTCCCTGGCTTGACACACAAGGCTGCTCTGCAAGTGTCCTCTCGGCTGGCTGGGTCCCTGGCTTGACACCTGCTGAAGTTTCCTGACTCTTCACTGTCCCCGGTTGGTGAGAATTCTGCTCCGGTATTTGCTTCAACTAGTTACTGTGGTCCCTGGTAATAAGGTGGATGGTCCCTTAGTGACGACAGCTTCCCCTCTACCTCCGACCACGACAGGTTCTCTGGCCGGCAGAACCGTCACTTCTGGTTGGACTGCAAGCCGCAATCCCAACCCTGCGCTGCTCTCTTGCTTTTGGATAGGCCCTCAGACAGCCTAGCAGCCAGATGTGCCCGGGATAGGCCCAAACTCTGGCCTAGCAGCCCGGGCAATACAACACACGTCCACCCAGACAGCCGTCCAGGTGGCACAGAACACTGATCACCTGACTCCACCCAAATATATAGGTTCTCCCAGCAAGCCAAGGGATTCAAGAAAACCCCTGCCCATTGGCTGAGATACCCCATATACTCCTAATCTGTCCTTGCTTTGCCCTTGTCTTATCTAATGCTACCAGGCACCCGGCCATCTAGCAGCAGAAGAGAGAAGTGCAGCAATTCTAGACTTAGGGTGAAATCAATTGATCCCTAAAAATGAGCCAAGGTAACTACACCTGGCAGGTAAATTTAAGAGCAACTCTGCCTAAACATCAGGGTGCT
The DNA here is from genome assembly GCA_029206835.1 of Rana muscosa. Lineage (NCBI taxonomy): Eukaryota > Metazoa > Chordata > Amphibia > Anura > Ranidae > Rana > Rana muscosa. The sequence goes on along the minus strand of CM055120.1, from coordinate 315,829,285 downwards.
ACGGGAGAATACATTAGTACTGGAGCCACTGGAGGCAAAGGAGTGTTGGGGGTCACTGGAGAATATAGGAGTGCTGGGGTCACTGGAGACAAAAGAGGAATGGGGTCAATGGACAATACAGGAGAATAAATGAATTCCAAATGGATACTCACAAAAATATAATAATAAAAATACCGCTTTAACTCTTCCAAAAAGGTAAATATTCGTTTAGGATAGACTAGCCCTTTAAATTTACCATTTAGATTATATTTACATCAGTACAGCTTACATTTTCTTAGATTCAGTTTGATGTGCCAGCTAAGGATGCAAAAATCAAATATATCAACATTTTCTCAGCATGGGTCTTCAGACAAAAAGAATAAAAGCTCCTGGAATCAAAAGGAACAAAAGACCAAAAAAAAATTGCCTGCACAAGCGATTATCACATAATTTGCATGTATATAATGATTAGCAGAACACCCTGTGATCCAATCATTCCAACAAAAGCAAAGTATATATCGACACAACCATTTGGAAAATTGACTCCGATGGAAACTTTAGGTTGGACAGCAGACCAGTCTCATTGTCATGCATCGGTGGTTAAATAAAACAATAATTTGAGATGGTAAAAATATGGCCGTCTAATTTTTTTCTTTCCCGTTTTCATACAATTTGTCTTTCTTGTGGACAGATTTGAGGGCTATTGTTCCGTGCGCTTGCCCCGTAAGCTTGCCTGGCACTTCCGAGACCGTTGCCCTCTATCTCTGTTTTGCTGCCTGTGCAGAATTCAAAACAGCAGCTGGATGTGCCCAGGGGACCAATTTAAATCTGCACGAAGCATCTCTTTGGTCCTGCTGTAAAACGCGTGCGAGAGGCGCGAAGGTGTGGGGTGGAGGCTGGCACAGCTGTGAATCTGCCAAGTTCTCCTGTCTCTGTGGGTTTGCCGTGCTGAGAAGGGAAGAGGCAGCCAAAGGTGACGGTAACAAAATTTTACCATTGCAGACGCCCTGCCTGGGGGCTGGTGCTAAACGGTTACCGAGCTTGTCGCACAAATGAGCCAGCTTTCCTGGCAGGCTGTTAGTTTATCTGGCTGGCACAGAGCAATGCGGGCAAGCTGAATTATTATGCTGTAAATGGTAGATGTCTGAGTTTTGTGCCTGCTGTGTCCAACTAACAAACTTGGCATCTAAGTGGCATCACAAGAGTTAAAAGTCCAAGTGTTTTCATAGTTGTTAAATTGTGTAAATTACCTATAGCGAACCTGCGCTGTGCCAATGCAGGGCACAACAACAGGTTCTGTTTATTACCCCATTATCCCTAAATCTGCTGTTCTTTTAAGGCATAAAGAAGCCCCTGACAGGTGACATAGGCTCACCTCAAGTACAGAGTCTAAATGGCACCTTGATCTTTACCAGAGAACCCACAAGGAGTGATAGGCTGGTGACCCTAGTGGCCAACAGGCTACTTTAATGCAAGATGACACCAGGTTGCGGCCCCCAGAATTGCCCCATCAGGGGGTGACAGAGGCAAGGTGGTTACACTGTGGCGACAGGATAGTGGCATGGTGAGAAGTCTGTGTCCAGGCAGAGGTCAAGACAAGCAAGAGAAGTCAGTGTCCAGGCATATGTTGAGGCAGATAGAATGCAAGAAAGTAATAGATGTTCAGGCAGAGGTCAAGGCAGGCAGCAGGCAAGAGAGAGATCAATTTCCAGTCAGAGTTTAAGACAGGTGGCAGACAAGCGAGAATATAGTGTTCCGACAGAGGTTGAGGCAGGCAGCAGGCAAGAGAGTGGTCAGCGTCCAGGCAGTTTGAGCCAGGGGACATGCAAGAGAGTAGGCAGTGTTCAGGCAGAGGTCAAGGCAGACAGCAAGAGTAGTCAGTGTCCAGGCAGAGTTTGAGGCAGGCGGCAGGCAAGAAAGTATTTGACGTGCAGTCAGAGGTAGGGCCGGTGCTACCACTAGGCAAACTAGGCAGCCACCTAGGGCGCACTGCTGCCTAGGGCACCCGGCCACTGGTGTTCCTACTCTCTTCTCTCTGCAGCAAGCAACTAAGTCTCAGCATCAGCAGGCAGCCGCCACTCTGTTCGCACATAGTGTGAGAGGCGGAGTGGCGGCGGAGGATTGTGTCTGTGTCCTGACTCTTGAATGAATGGAAGCAAGCAAACATTCATTGATGGGTGCTGGTAGGCTGCATTTGATGGGTGCTGGTAAGGCTGCATTTGATGGGCGCTGGTGAGGCTGCATTTGATGGGTGCTGATGAGGCTGCATTGATGGGCACTGGTAGGCTGCATTTGATGGGCGCTTCATTAAAAAGGTGGGTAAACATGGGCAGAGCAAAGGAGTGGAGTCAGGGGTGGAGCCAAGGGGGGTGTTAAAAATCCTTGTGCCAGCCCTGGTCAGAGGTCAATGCAGATATTCAGTTTTCAGTTAGAGGCAGGTGGCAGACAGAGTATTCATTGTTCAGGTAGAGATTGAGGTAGGCATCAGGCAAGAGTAGTCAGTGACCAGGCTGAGTTTGAGGCAGGCAGCCTACGAGATTGTATTTGGTGTTCAGGCAGAGGTAGAGGCAGGCAGCAGGCAAGAGAGCTGTCAGCGTCCAGGCAGAGTTTGAGACAGGTAGCAAACAAGAGAGAATATAGTGTTCTGACAGAGGTTGAGGCAGGCAGCAGGCAAGAGAGTATATGATGTTCAGACAGAGGTCGAGGCAGAGTCAGGCAACCTGGTTCGGTAATGAACAAATAAAAGCAAAGGTAATCTTGGTAATACAATGGTAGCTGGCAAGAAGGGCGATAGTTTAAATATCCTTCTAGGCCTGTGTGCATGGCCAGCATCAGGGACGAATGTCAATGCATGCTAACAGACATGTGCCAGTACGTGCCAAAACATATGCACCCAGCAATTGCAAAAAGGCCTTGGTCCGTCATGCGCATGGTGAGCACATGGACAGGACAGACTAGGCCCCTGGTTGTACAGACACTGTAACAGAAGAGAGAGAGAGCCTTATTTGAAGCCTACATGGGGAGTTAGACTATTATGAGACAGTGCTGGGTGCCTGGGTTGGCGATCACAGCACTGTCATGTGGTAGGAGGGCTGGTGAGTCACATGATTCCCAAACCCAGAAGTACTGGGTATCCTTTGATCTTACAGGAAGTGGACCAATGAAAATTAAATTTGTGCTATTGGTGGAAAAGTTTTCTTATGAAGGTGCAGAAAAGCAAAAAAGATGTGCGCCTGAATGTAGCATGGTGTCTAATGGACTGGGTCAACTTCTGTTGCGCTTGTTAAACAGATATAACAAAATGCTTCCATATTTACCAAGAGATCGCATAAGAGATGTTCATTGTTGGGGTTTACATCCGCTTTAACAAAAATTTCTCAGCCAGAGAGCCTCCTGATTAAAAATGTTTGTAGGAAGAACCGTCCTTGTTGCTCATATAAACCATTTAAACATTCCCTTTCATTTTCTAAGCTGTGCTGGGACATACCCACTAGACATAGATTGGTAAAAGCAATGCTTTAGTACAGTGTTTCTCAAACAGGGTGCCATTTGATGGGAGGACTCTGTGGTCTGGTGGAGCTCTGATGTGATGGAGGACTCTCATGTATAGGGGCGCTGATGTAATAGGGGTACTCTGAAGTGATAGAGACTCAGTCATGGGGGTACTCTGAGGTGCTGGAGTTTCTCATGTATAGGGGGGACTTTGGTGTAATGAGTGTACTTTGGTGTGATGGAGAGACTTGATCATGGAGGTACTCTGATATGAGGGGGGGCTCAGATTTGATCATGGGGTACCCTTCTGTGATGGAGAGACTTGATCATGGGGTACTCTGATGTGATGTCGGAACTCTATAATGGTGTCTCATGTATAGGGGTACTTTGATGTAATGGGAGTAAACTGAGACTCGATTATGGGGGTACGCTGCTGTGATGGGGGAACTCTTTTATGGGGTACTCTGTGATGGGGGATCTCATGTATAGGGGGACTCTGATGTAATGAAGTGCCACAGACTGTGATGGGGTGACTCTGTGGAGATGGGGGACTTTGATGTAATGGGGAAGCCTGGTGTATAGGGGGGCCTCTGATGTGATGGGGGACCTCTCATGTGATGGGAGAACCTCTCATGTGATGGGAGAACCTCTGATGTGATGAGAGACATCTGATGTGATGGGGGGACTTCTGATGTGATGGGAAATATCTGATGAGATGGGGGGACCTCTGATGAGATGGGAGGACCTCTAATGTGATGGGGGGACCTCTGATGTGATAGGAGGACCTCTGACGTGATGGAAAACCTCTGATGTGATTGGGGGGGGGGACTTCTGATGTGATGGGGAACATCTGATGAGATGTGGGGACCTCTGATGTGATGGGAGGACCTCTGATGTGAAGGAAGGGCTCTGATATGAAGGGGACCTCTCATGTGATAGGAGGACCTCTGATGTGATAAGAAGGCCTCTGATGTGATGGGGGGACCTCTGATGTGATGGGGGGACCTCTGATGTGATGGGAGAATCTCTGATGTAATTGGAGGACCTTTGATGTGATAGAAAGGCCTCTGATGTGATTGGAGGATCTCTGATTTGATGGGGGGGGGGACCTCTGATGTGATGGAAGGACCTCTAAAGTGTTGGGAGTCTCTGATGTGATAGGAGGACCTCTGATGTGGTGGGATGATATCTGATGTGATGGGGGGGGAGAACTTTGACATGATGGAAGGACCTCTGATGTGATGGGGGGGGGGGCTTTGATGTTAAGGGAAACTCTGATGTCATGGGGGGAGCTTCTGATATGAAGATAATTTCTTTAAGGCAGGTTTCCCAATAATAAGTAACATTTACATTGTTACATTTTGAGACTAGGGTGCCTCAAGGTTTTTTTATACTGTTAAAGTTTGCCACAACTGAAAAAAGGTTGGGAAATGCTGCTTCAGAAGACCTTTCCAACATAAGTGAAGCCCAGTGTTATCTTGCGCCAATCGGCTCCAGTGGGGTTAATTCCAAAAAAACAGCATTGTTTACTTTACAGCTCAATAGAAATCACAAAAGGCGTGCAATTACCGCACAATCCATTGTGGAGCGTCCGCAGGATAACAGATCTTCAGATCAGAAAAGAAGCCCAGGGAGAGAAAAATTACCAGTGTTTTAGCGGCAGGGGAGCCATGTTCCCCTAGCCAGTCCCAAAGGGCGCGCCGGCAGGGCAACACAATGCATCTGCGCTGGCTCTTTTGTTGAGCAGCCACTGGACACGTCACAGATGTGGAAGATAAATGTTCATCAACAATGTCCACAAATACTCATTGATTTACTTATTTAACTCCCCGCCTCGCTCCTGCAAGCACCAAGTTTATCAGATTCCTCATTTGTCTTCTGTGAATGATGCGGGTATTGTCTGTGCTGAGTGTGGGGTGGGTAAAGCGCTGCTTATGTGCACTGTATTCCGTATCTGTCACATGCCTGGACCAGCTGCTTCCATTGTCCTGCTTCCATATTGTTGTCTTTCTTGAAAGACTTTGTAGGGCCTTGCTGGAGATTGTACAGAATTTCTGTTATTGGTTAACCAGGACAAGAGAAGACACTGGAAATGTGCTTTGCTGACGTTTTGCTTTTAAGGTTACTTTGCATTATAAGCAAGGACGCTCAGACCTCTGCAGTGTAATAATGTGTTTTTACTAAACAAAAATGCTTTACATACAAGAGTATTACAATATTAGGAATACAATACAAGACTGACAGATATACCTATAACAAGCAAGATGCCTAGCAAATAAGCAGAAACTATAGTCTATACACAGTAAAAGTATGCTTAAAAGTTACTTAACTTATGTTACAATGAGTTCACGATCTCTGTAGGCAACGAGGAACCCAGGCTTCTATAAGCAGTTGCTGGAGATCAGGCGAAAGCATCTTTAGGTATAGCTTCTTCTAGCTGGTATGGACTTTCCTTGGTGTCAAGTCATTATGGAGTCCCCCCATCAGTGTCAGGGAACTATCCGCAGAAGGACTGGCAGGTCTCTCCATGTCCAGCAGAATCACAGATCAACAAACGCTATGCGCATGCGCGCGCGCACACGGGCAAGAACTGTCAGGAATCTACGTTCTCCAGTGCACATGCGCGTGCGCCAGAACGCACGCAATACGTGAGTGACACCAGGCGCCCAGTGGCCTATTTAAAGCTTGCTGCAGCAGTCAATAACTGCTGCATGATCTTCAGCCTTCCTGTGATTGTTCCTGAGTTCCTGTTTCTGCTATCTTGAATTACCGTTATCGACCCGGCTTGCCTGACCAGTCTTCTCTGTGTATGACCCCGGCTTGATCCTTGGCTTGTTCCTGTATCCTGCTCCTGTCTGCTGATCCTGTGTATGACCCCCGGCTTGTCCCTTGACCTGTTCCAGTGACTCTACCTCTGCTTGCTAACCTGTGTATGACTTCTGGCTTGGCTCCTGACTCCGCCTTTGGTTCTCCCTGCTGCACAGCCTCATCTGGTACTTCCGAGGTACCCCCGCCTGGCTGTCTACCCTGCTCACCAGCTGATCTCCAGCATCACCTCAGCTTGTTACAGCTGGCAACCCCTGCCTCTTTGGGTATAGCACTCCCTGTGCCACCTTCAGGGGGCGCTCTGCACTTAGTCACAAGGGAAGCCCTCCCAGCACTTCGGTCTCTGGTAAGGTACGTGACAGTCAGCTTATGCCTGACGACCTTTATTTTGGAAAATGTACCATCCCCACATGGGTGTGGCCCCTTTCGCATTATTGAGTTTCAATGAGAGAAACTTTCTCCTATTCGACCTCAAGATGACACTGGGGTATCATACATGCCATAGGTTATATATGTAAAAAAAAAAAAATTTTTACCGTAGTTACAGAACAATAGACTGATCCAACTGTCAACTTAAATGCACCAATGGTATCTAAGTTCCCATTGTGAGGACAGCCTGTGTGATTGTTACCAAGGTATTTGTTTGAGAAGTACCCCTCAAACAAACTTGATGTCTGTTTCTAAGTCTAAACTTTATTTTTAAAACAAGTCTGAGTGAAAAATCATATAAATATATTTATCTATTTATATCAAATGCAACGCAGCTGACAGGCATGACAGTTCAGTGAGGGAACCATGAATGCCAACATATACTGTGGCATACTGAAGCAGAGCATGATCCCCTCCCTTCGGAGACTGGGGTCGTTATCATGTTGGAATATTGCCCTGCGGCCCAAACACACCTCAAAGACGACCACTGCCTTGCTAAAAAAGCTGAGGGTAAAGGTGATGAACTGACCAAGCATGTCTCCAGACCTAAACCCTATTGAGCCTCTGTGGGGCGCAAAGTCTCGAAATCCACCAGCTCCGTTATGTCGTCATGGAGAAGTGGAAGAGGACTCCAGTGGAAACCTGTGAAGCTCTGGTGAACTCCATGCCCAAGAGGGTTAAGGCAGTGCTGGAAATCAATGGTGGCCACACAAAATATTGACACTTTGGGCCCAATTTGGACATTTTCACTTAGGGATGTACTCACTTTTTTTGCAGTGGTTTGGGAAATTAATTAATTGCTGTTATTTTGAGGGAACAGCAAATTTACACTACAAGCTGTACACTCACTACTTTACATTGTATCAAAGTGTAATTTCTTCAGTGTTGTCACAAAAAAAGATAAAATAAAATATTTACAAAAATGTGAAGAGTGTACTCACTTTTGTGAGATACTGTATATATATTTTTCACATTGCACTGTTTATTACATTATTTAAGTTCCAGGGTGCGCAGGCTGAAGGGGTTGTTGATCCCTTCCTTTTTTGCAATGTCACTGTTGTGCCATATTTTCTCCACTTGACGATGACTGACTTCACTATGTTCCATGGTATATCTAATGCCTTGGAAATTCTTTTGTACTCTTCTCCTAACTGATACCTTTTAACAATGAGATCACTCTGATGCTTTGGAAGCTCTCTGCGGACCATGGCTTCTGCTATAGGGTGCGACTAAGAAAATGTCAGGAAAGACCTACTAGAACAGCTGAACTTTAAATGATGGCAGGTGTGTACTGACTCCTATTTAACATAAGTTTGAATGTGATTGCTTAATTCTGAACACAGCTACATCCCCAGTTATAAGAGGGTGTGCACACTTATGCAACCACATTACCGTATATACTCGAGTATAAGCCGACTTTTTCAGCATATTCTTTTATGCTGCAAAAGCCCCCTCGGCTTATACTCGAGTGAGGGTCTCCTCTCCCGCCGTGTCAGTCTTGATGAGGAGAGAAGGGATTTGCACCTGATTACACTGTACATTGTCCCCTCTCAGATGATTCACAGCAGGGCTGTATGTATAGGAAGTCCGTGCCGTCCACGCCGTCCACTGTAACAAAGCCCCGCCTCCTCCTCGTCACGGATGGCAAATACCTTCTCTCCTCATCAAGACTGACACAGTGGATCAAAGGTACATGGGCACAGTGAGGCTGCAAATGGGCAGTGAGGCTGCAGATGGGCACAGTGAGGCTGCAAATGGCCACAGTGAGGCTGCAGATGGGCTCAGTGAGGCTCCAGATGGGCATTGTTGACCCTCTTTTACACTTACAGTAGCTGCTGCATTTCACACCCTACGCTTATACTCGAGTCAATACGTTTTCACAGTTTTTTGTGGTAAAATTAGGTGACTCGGCTTATATTCGGGTCGGCTTATATTCAAGTATATACAGTATTTTATTTTATTATTTTTACTTCTTCCCCCCCTAAAAGATTTCAGTTTGTTTTTCAATTGAGTTGGACAGTTTATAGGTCACATTAAAGGTGGAAAAAGTTCTGAAATGATTGATCTTTGTCTCATTTTTTGACATCACAGAAACCTGACATTTTAACTGGGGTGTGTAGACTTTTTATGTCCACTGTATATGCGCAGTGCAGGTTACACTGTGTATGGTGAGTCCGGTGCAGCACTATCTGCTATGAGCACCGAGGATGAAGGCACTCCCCTCCTTACCAGGATACAGAGGACTCCGGAGACTCTGCTTAGCTCTCCTGTAATGTAGATAAGCATGACGGGAATTTTTTCCCCGCTGTTATTAACAAAAGTTGTTTGTTGATTCAGGAGTTTGATTGAATAAACACTTCAGAAGATAATTTCCCAGGAGCGGCCGCTAAGCGGTATGTTTTTCATTGTTACCAGAACTGGCAGACAATATCAGTGCGGAACGAGACAAGGATATTAGTATGTTGTAGACAAGCCGTACAGCAGGATCGGCGGTCGGCGTGATAGCTGATCAGTCATTGGAAGAGTTAAAAGGTACACTTCACTCAAAATGGGTAATAAAATGGTAAAAATATGAGAGCCGTTATTGGCAACGTGACCATTAAAAGTCTAGGCTCCAGGGCTGCCATTCTTCACCCTACTTAACTGATGGACTTCTGGTTTAAAGATATACAACACTTGTCATGTACCTGTATGAAGAGCCCAAGATGGTAAGGATGACCTCTTGTGCAATTCCAATATGAGCACCCCTGGAAGCTAAAACAGGGCCTACTAGAGTGATAGAAGGGTACATGTGCCAAGGTGTAGAAACCAGTGACTGGAACCTGGCAGCACTGGTATCAGATGTGCAGATGAAGCACCAAGTTCAGCTGCAGACTAGGTCAGGTTGGGGTGGATAACAGACAAGCAACAAGGCACCAAATCATTAGCAGAATCGAGGTCGGGATAAAGCATAGGTTGGCAATGTGCAGGCAGCAACATCTACAAGCAGAATCTTGGCAGAATCTAGGCTGAAGTTGGTAGCGTAGGTGTTCTGTTTCAAATGTCGCTTTATGCATTGACATACCTCCTCAGACCCAGCCTGTCTGGACTTTATATTCACCTGCTGACTTGGCAACATCCAGGCAGCTTACGTCTTCAATAGGAAACAAAAGCTAAATCCAATGCAATTTTATTTCAGCTAATTGCAGTACAAAGAATGTTTTCCAGTCTTTTGAAGTGTAAGAAGACAATGACTTTCCTAAGCCCTGACTCTGTGAAGTACTAACACTAACTTCGGATACATGGAAGAAATGGGGAGGGTCTAGCTAGGTCTAAAATAGCTAGCACTAAATAGGAGGGGAGGACAGAGGGTGGAACCAAAATCTGTAATGGCCCCAAAACCACCACCACCCAAAACCAAAGTGACATGCTTGTTTACCCAGATTTAGAGCGGTATCAAATCCCACTAATGCCACGTACACACGGTTGGAATTTCGATGTGAGCTTTTCGTGGGAAATTCCGACCGTGTGTAGGCTCCATTGGACATTTGCTGTCAGAATTTCCGCCAACAAATGATTGAGAGCAGGTTCTCTATTTTTCCGACGGCAAAATTTCTTGTCGGAAATTCCGACCGTGTGTATCCATTTCCGACGCATGCTCAGAATCATTGTACTTCATTTTTCTCGTCTTGTCGTAGTGTTGTACGTCTCTGCGTTCTTGACCATCGGAATTTCCGAGCAACATTTGTGCGACCGTGAGTGTGCAAGACAAGTTTGAGCCAACATCCGTCGGAAAAACCAACCACGGTTTTTGTTCTCGAAAATTCCAATCGTGTGTACGCGGCATAACACTAAATAAGAACCCACAAAGGGGAAAGAAAAGGGCAGGTTGGAACTTTCCAATACCAGAAAAACTAAAAAACAAATTTGCAAAATATGGAATATATAGCTAAAAGCACAACATTTTATCAAGGCAACATTAAAAGAACCTCTAAAAAAACAGGGACAATATAACACACCGTAAAACTATTTAGTACAAAAATATGGTAGCTAGGGCTATGTATTGCGCAAACTTGGAACAAAGATGTGAATATCAATGGTTGTGACAGACACACGAAAAGAAGAGCACTGACGCATTTCAACTTTTTACGTTTTCCTCAGGGGGTTAGCGTCCGTTTGTTGTCTAAAAAGGATCTCTGCAATGCATATACATATATATCAGTATTCATATCTACAAAACTGAAACATTACAATATTGTATTCACCTAGAATGATGATATAGCATTTAACAATAGCCACAAGTTCTAAGTAGGCAGTGCGCGTTCTTCCAATTGTCCAGGAGAAGCACAAGGGATAAAAAAAATTGATCCCCAGGGGCCTAAAAGTGCCCTAGTAAATATTTACTTAAGAAAAATACCAAAACTAAGTGGAAATTTAAATGAAAAATAGGGAACTAAAATCCAGAAAACCAGTATATGTAGATAATACCTTGGGCATGTATACCGTCACCCAGACTTTAGGGTTGATTTACTAAAAGCAAGAGCAGTTGCCCCAGAGCTTAGTCATTTGCTGACTTCCATCATCCAATCATGTGCAAGCAAAAAAGCATATATTTTTTTTTCTTGCACGTGATTGGGTACTCTTTCCAAAATGAAACTTTAAAGTGGTTGTAAACTCTAAAAAAATAAATGAAAAAAAACAAAAACCCTGCAAGACAAAAGCATAATGAGCTAGTATTACTTACCTCAGATCGAAGCCCCCGTAGCCGTCCTCGTCTCCCCCTCCGGCTGCCAACATCTCTCCCGGGGCTTACTTCCAGGTATCGCGGCTCTGGCGCTGTGATTGGTCGGAGCCGCGATTACGTCACTTATGCACGCAGAAGCCGTCGGTAACGGCACACGGACTGAAGCAACAGCACATACAGGTCCTTCTCAAAAAATTAGCATATTGTGATAAAGTTCATTAGTTTCTGTAATGTACTGATAAACATTCGACTTTCATATATTTTAGATTCATTACACACAACTGAAGTAGTTCAAGCCTTTTCTTGTTTTAATATTGATGATTTTGGCATACAGCTCATGACAACCCAAAATTCCTATCTCAAAAAATTAGCATATCATGAAAAGGTTCTCTAAACGAGCTATTAACCTAATCATCTGAATCAACTAATTAACTCTAAACACCTGCAAAAGATTCCTGAGGCTTTTAAAAACTCCCAGCCTGGTTCATTACTCAAAACCGCAATCATGGGTAAGACTGCCGACCTGACTGCTGTCCAGAAGGCCATCATTGACACCCTCAAGCAAGAGGGTAAGACACAAAGAAATTTCTGAACGAATAGGCTGTTCCCAGAGTGCTGTATCAAGGCACCTCAGTGGGAAGTCTGTGGGAAGGAAAAAGTGTGGCAGAAAACGCTGCACAATGAGAAGAGGTGACCGGACCCTGAAGAAGATTGTGGAGAAGGACCGATTCCAGACCTTGGAGGACCTGCGGAAGCAGTGGACTGAGTCTGGAGTAGAAACATCCAGAGCCACCGTGAACAGGCGTGTGCAGGAAATGGGCTACAGGTGCCGCATTCCCCAGGTCAAGCCACTTTTGAACCAGAAACAGCGGCAGAAGCGCCTGACCTGGGCTACAGAGAAGCAGCACTGGACTGTTGCTCAGTGGTCCAAAGTACTTTTTTCGGATGAAAGCAAATTTTGCATGTCATTCGGAAATCAAGGTGCCAGAGTCTGGAGGAAGACTGGGGAGAGGGAAATGCCAAAATGCCTGAAGTCCAGTGTCAAGTACCCACAGTCAGTGATGGTCTGGGGTGCCATGTCAGCTGCTGGTGTTGGTCCACTGTGTTTTATCAAGGGCAGGGTCAATGCAGCTAGCTATCAGGAGATTTTGGAGCACTTCATGCTTCCATCTGCTGAAAAGCTTTATGGAGATGAAGATTTCATTTTTCAGCACGACCTGGCACCTGCTCACAGTGCCAAAACCACTGGTAAATGGTTTACTGACCATGGTATTACTGTGCTCAATTGGCCTGCCAACTCTCCTGACCTGAACCCCATAGAGAATCTGTGGGATATTGGGAAGAGAAAGTTGAGAGACGCAAGACCCAACACTCTGGATGAGCTTAAGGCCGCAATCGAAGCATCCTGGGCCTCCATAACACCTCAGCAGTGCCACAGGCTGGTTGCCTCCATGCCACGCCGCATTGAAGCAGTCATTTCTGCAAAAGGATTCCCGACCAAGTATTGAGTGCATAACTGAACATAATTATTTGAAGGTTGACTTTTTTTGTATTAAAAACACTTTTCTTTTATTGGTCGGATGAAATATGCTCATTTTTTGAGATAGGAATTTTGGGTTGTCATGAGCTGTATGCCAAAATCATCAATATTAAAACAAGAAAAGGCTTGAACTACTTCAGTTGTGTGTAATGAATCTAAAATATATGAAAGTCTAATGTTTATCAGTACATTACAGAAAATAATGAACTTTATCACAATATGCTAATTTTTGGAGAAGGACCTGTACATGCCTTTGCTTCAGTTTGCCCCAGTGCGCATGTACCCAGGGCCGATCCTAGATATGGTGCAGGGGGTGCAGTTCACCCAGGCGCCACAGAGGAGGGGGCGCTGAAGCGCCAGAGTGCTCCCCTCTATTCTCCACCTCCTCTCCTTGTCCGTGCCAGTCGCCGCCGCCGATGTGTTTTTCAAACCTAAGGCCGGCGTCCCCCCCTCCCTCCTCCCTCCTCCTTCCTCCTGTCAGAGGAGGAGAGTGAAGCAGAGATCAGAGCGGCTGTCTCTGTGTGGAGAGAGACAAGCCGCGGAATGCCGTCGCTGAGGGGGCGGTCCGTGCCTTCTCCTCCTCTCTGTGTCTTAGCTCCTGCCTGCTGCTGCTGCGATCTGTGCTCCACCCGGGCGACGCGGCTGCACATTGTCCTCTCCTCTTCAGCTGCCGCCGGGTGTTTTTATGTATGTAATGGGGGGGGGGGGCTAATAGAGGGGGCCGGAGGGGGGGTTTGTCCTGGGGGGAGTCTGTACTAATGGGGGGGTTTGTCCTGGGGGGGTTTGTCTTGGAGGGGTCTGGACTTATGGGGGGGTTCTTCCTGGGGGGTCTGTATTAATGGAGGGGGGTTTGTCCTGGGGGGAGTCTGTACTAATGGAGGCGGGGTTTGTCTTGGGGGGACTCTGTACTAATGGGGGGGTTGTCCTGGGGGGTCTGCACTAATGTAGAGGGGGGTTTGTCCTGGGGGGGGTCTGTACTAATGGAGGCTGGGTTTGTCCTGGGGGGAGTCTGTACTAATGGGGGGGTTGTCCTGGGGGGTCTGTACTAATGGAGAGGGGGGTTTGTCCTGGGGGGAGTCTGTACTAATGGGGGGGTTGTCCTGGAGGAGTCTGTACTAATGGAGGGGGGGTTTGTCCGGGGGGAGTCTTTACTAATGGGGGGTTGTCCTGGAGGGGTCTGGGCTAAGGGGGGGTTGTCCTGGGGAGTCTGTATTAATGGAGGGGGGTTGTCCTGGGGGAGTCTGTACTAATGGGGGGGTTGTCCTGGAGGGGTCTGTACTAATGGAGGCGGGGTTTGTCCTGGGGAGAGTCTGTACTAATGGGGGGGTTTTCCTGGAGGGATCTGTTGTACTAAAGTTGGGGGGTGGTTTGTCCTGGGGCAGTCTGTACTAATGGAGGGGTGGGTTTCTCCTGGGGGGAGTCTGTACTAATGGGGGGGTTTGTCCTGGGGGGAGTCTGTACTATGGGGGGGTTGTCCTGAAGGGAGTCTGTACTATGGGGGGTTGTCCTGGAGGGGTCTGTACTAATGGAGGGGGGGTTTGTCTTGGGGGGGAGTCTTTACTAATGGGAGGGTTTGTCCTGGGGGTCTGTGCTAATGGGGGGGGTTTGTCCTGGGGTGTCTGTACTAATGGAGAGGGATTGGTTTGTCCTGGGGGGTCTGTACTAATGGAGGGGGTGGTTTGTCCTGGGGGGTCTGTACTGAGGGAGGGGTTTATACTTAGTGGGGAGTCTGCACTGACGGAGGGGGTCTATACTTAGTGGAGGGGGTCTGTACTGAGGGGCGACTATAGGTGGTGGAAGGGGGGTGACACCATGTTTTACCACACCGGGTGACACCAACCCTAGTGACGCCACTGCAGCTGCGGGCTCTTCTTTCCCCCCTCCCTCTCCTCCTCGCACGCAATGCTGTACTAGTGAGCGGCGCTTGCCAGCACAGCCGCCCACTATGTTTCTTCCCCCCACCTTCATATCGGCCAGGGAAGAAATAGAATAGAAAAAGGAGCAGAGAAGAGGATTGCGGGACATGTAGTTCAAGGACTGGCAGCCCCACTATAACAAAGAAACTGCAGCCCACACAGCATGCCCAGCTGAATGGGAGAGAGAGAGAGAGCCAGGAGCCCAGGAAAGCTTTCAGGGAAGTGCATCCAGGACTCCAGAGGGAGTGGACAATGCTGAGAGAACACCATCAGAGAGAGAACCCCGCTGCCCTGCGCCACCAGAGTAAAAGCCACACAGCCTGGCGCCATCCCTGGTGGAAAAAAGGATGGAGTCATTGCCAGAATACAGACCTGGGCTCTACCCAGCGGAGTCGCCATGGGCAATTCAGAGTGAGCTGACTCCTGATCAGAGGAAACGTTGTTGCTGTATCGCTGGGTCAGGTGAGAGGGCCGATCGGCCATTATCTACTAGCGTCCATAGGAACTGCAGTCTCTGACCGTCTCCTGTATTATATCTCCAGTCTCTGACCATCTCCTGTAGTATGTCTGCAGTCTCTGACCATCTCCTGTAATATGTCTGCACTCTCTGACCGTATCCTGTAATATGTCTGCACTCTCTGACCGTATCCTGTACTATGATTGCAGTCTCTGACCGTCTCTTGTATCATGTCTTCAGTCTCTGACCATCTTCTGTATTATATCTGCAGTCTCTGACCGTCTCCTGTATTATATCTCCAGTCTCTGACCGTCTCCTGTAGTATGTCTGCAGTCTCTGACCATCTCCTGTAATATGTCTGCATTCTCTGACTGTCTCCTGTAATATGTCTGCACTCTCTGACCATCTCCAGTACTATGATTGCAGTGTCTGACCGTGTCTTGTATCATGTCTACAGTCTCTGAGCATCTCCTGTAGTATTTCTTGGGGCACAGACACTATGTCTCTAACAGAAGCCCTCTCTGTGTTCATCAGAGAGACTCCCCTCCAGGTCTCATTAGTGTACTCTCTTCCAGTATTTTCTTAATTGTTAAAAGATCATGGGAGGATCCTAGGGTAACGAAGACTTCTTAGGGGAGCATCTCTGTGTTTGAGTCGTTGCCCTAGAAACATTTGTAAAGGGGAGGGGTTGGTAAGATGGTGACCACGCCCATGTGGGGGCGCCAGAAATATTTCTGCACCCAGGCGTCTGTGACCCTAGGATCGGCCCTGCATGTACCGATGACATCGGCACATGCAGGGGACAGGGGATATCTCCTAAACCGTGCAGGGTTTACAACCACTAACTTTAACTAAGCTCTGGAGCAACTGCACTTTGCAAAGTGCACAGTCTATTTGTCTATAGTAAATCAACCCCTATGAGTCTGCTGGGGACCCCAAGGTAGCTGGCTCCCTCCTATTCAGAAGGGAGGGAGCAGCTAAGAAAATGTAATGGTAATAGAGAAGGAGCAAGCTAAGTAATAAAATTTAATAGAAAGCAAACATTAGCAAAAAGTGGACAAAATGGTCTTAACTGAGCGTTACCCAAAAGGACTTGATGTAAGTGAACCCTCCTACTGTATATTCAAATAGGGGATCAAACAAAAATTACCAGCCAATGTGCACCTTCCTCCACCAATGTCCACCAGGAGAAAAAGGAGGAGGAGCCAGAGGCAAAGTCAGTATTAAAGGGAAATGGAGAAAGTCACATGAGATGCATTGTCCAATAGTTAGGGTCGGTGTTGGCACCAAAAAAAAACACAGGTGTGGCAGAATACTTACCCTCGGGGGATCTACGGAGATGGAGTCTCCTACATATCCCCTGCCAGTAATCTCTGAGCAAGTGTGTCCATGGCCCGCATGATGGAAGAATGTGAGAGGTTCACAGTGTGCAGTGAAATCAGAGTAAGCAAATATAGTACAGGAGAGGAGCCTGTCCAACTCTGGAGGACTGGGGCCCAATTTAAAAAATGTTTGCATAGGGGTTGAGACCTGTTATATTGGAGTCCCTCTTTTTCTTTTGCTTGTTACCCCATTCTATGTCTCCTTTTCTCTTTTTTTTGCGCTGTCTCACTTTGTGCCCCCGGTTTCTCTCTCTCCTTCCCTTCTATCTCTTTCTTTGTCTTTCCTTCGTCTTGCTGCTGTTATTCTCCCCATCTCCTTTCCTGAGTTTTGGCTCCCTATGTAAAGGAACGGTCTTGTGCAGTGACGAAGAAAAATATGAACTGTCTGGTAATTATCTTCCATCGAGTTCCCTGGATGATTGCAGCCTTAAAAAGCTTGGTCAGGACCCCGCTTACCATGCGTAGAGAAGCACTTTGTGAGCTGGACGTGCCGTTAATTAAGTGCGGACAATCAGCTCAGACTTGTGCTGTAATATGAACTTTGCAGTTTTGCGGACTGGCACAATATTGCCAATTACGCACCCAATCAGTTCATTAGGATCCAGCAAGCGTCCCTGTGGCACGAGCTGCATGTTTCCACGGCGCTGAATTGATAGGCTTCAAGGAAACCTGTCATGGAGGCTGCTGTTGCTGGCCCTTCTCTTATGCTAATGTTAGTTCCCTGGTTGCTGTCGATCCTGCAGGAAATCCAGTGAACTCCTACGTTTTTTGTTGTGGGCTGAAAACTCTGCCTTTCCTGTACTGAAATTCCGAGTAGCGCTGCCAGCCCTGCCCATTTTCTCCTGCTACATTACTTAATAGATTCCCTGCATGCTTTTGCAGCTTCTGCTCAGTTTGTAAGGACTATATATCCCATGGTACCTTGCAGTAGTTCCTGTATGACACTGCCTCCTGAAACTCCTCCTCCCAATACCTCTGTATTTCAGAAGGGAGGCTTCCCTGCCAGCAGAACACAATGATCACTGCTGACTGCTATAGGCTAGTTGTACTGAAGTTGTTGGACTTCAGTACAACCAGCCTGCCCATAGATGGATCGAATCTCGGCCGGTCCCTGCTGAACAGGCAGAGATTCAATCTCTCTATGTCCGGCTAAGTGATATAAGGAATTCAGGCATAATCACCATATTAACTTTCACTCCTGTCAGAGTTCTGTATCCTTCTGCTTTGAGTCCAATAGGTACCTTTTGCTACGTTGTCGAAGCCCTGATTAAGGGGGATATTTGGCCTACGAAACACGTTCGTAGGCAGGTTAAAATGTGTGCCTCTAGCAAGTTAGCGGATGGCCCAAGATGGGGGAAAGGGTTAACTGTTGTAAGCTCAGTTCCTGGGCTTTTGGTCCTAGCCACCTGTGCTGTAAAATGGGGGGAGGCTGAGGTCCAGAGCTCTTCCTGGCCAGATTGGTTGGTTCTGTTTTGTTTGTGGTACTTTCATAGAAATTCTGTACTTTTATTACTGCATACAGTGAAGGCTTATCTCTAAGTCGGAAAACTACCTTAATGTTAGATTTTTCACATGACTGCAGTCTCCACCTGGTCCCAGGCATTGATAAGCATTCTTTGCGCAAAAGTTACCCCCACGTGCAGGGCAAGTAGACCCCACCCACAACTTGGCGTTGTCGGAAAGACCCGCTTACATATTTGGTGTAGTCGGCAGTACACCGACCATTGGTTGTAGTTAGTTTTCTAGAACTTGTCCAGGCTTGCTCAGAGACTTGGAACGTGACTGCCATGCTTCGGATTGGCTCCTGTATCAGGCACTGTCTCCAAACTGGCTGGAACTCTGATAAGGAGCATATAAAACATCCAAAACCCTGAAGCCTCCCAGATCTCCACGTGGTATGCTACGCATCTGCTATTGCTATGTCACAAGAGGTACTTCCATGGAAGTAGCCTATTCCCGTGCTGGACACAGGTCTTGTGTACTGTCCGATTTGCAGGATTTCCCAATAGCAGGGTATGAGACCAAGATGAACTGCAGGTACAGTGCCTTGAAAAAGTATTCATACCCCTTGAAATTTTCCACATTTTGGGCACGATACGCCTCTGGCGATACAGCGTAATAGTCCAGTACTGCCCGTTTTAGGTCCTCATAGCTACGTTGCTTGAGAGGGTCCATCATTCGATAAGCCTCAGCGGCCCCCCCTTCCAGCAGTCCTACCACATGGCAGGTCCAGTCTGCGGGTGGGACCCCCAGTAGTTCGCATTGGTGTTCAAAGTCCTGAAAGAACCCATCCACATCCCCTGTATTGTCTTGGTAGGGCTTAAAGTCCTTCCTGGAAATTCTTTGGGTCTCCCATACAGCAGGGAGAGACACAGGGGTGGTGGCTTGGTTTTTTGCAGTCTCCTATTCCGTTTGTCTTTTTTGTGCCTTTTCAATGGCTGCAAGCTTTCTTTCAGTAGTGGCATCCTTCCCCAGAATGGCCATTTCTTCCTCATACCAGACAACCCAAGGGCTCCTGCTGCCTGGGTTGGGAGGCTCTGCTCTGTCTTCACTGGGAAGGGCATGACCCCCATCTGTGATTGACTCCTCCCGCTGGATGTTTTACTCCAGCAACTGGACCATCTGGTCCTTACTCAGTCCCCTGTGGTTGAGACCCAACATTCTGGCTCTTTCTTGGAGACTGCTTGCTGTCCAATGGTGCTCTGGGGCTTCAGTGCTCCTGGTGTGCAGACTTTCATCAGCCATCTTGAGCGCTCTCGTCCCGCTGCTGGGGTGACTGAAGGCTGCTATCCGATCTTGGATCCAGGTGGAGGTCTTCACAGCCAGGAAGCACGATCCCGCTGCTGCCAAACAGTTGTGGCGAACCCTCTGTCCTCAAACAGATCCAGGTCCGCCGTCAATGCTTCCTCTGTTCAGATCCAGCACCGTCCAAGCTTCTTTAGCCCCCCCAGTCCCCAGACAACACACCTCAGTGTAGGGTAAAACCACAAACTGCTTTATTCAAGCACATGTTAACAGATATCTCTCTTCAAATCACTTCCCTCCCACCCTTGGAAAACAGCGCGGGTTAAACTGTCCAATAACAATGTTGATACAGGTCAGGTGTGTTTAACTTCTTAGTACACAGTCTTATCAGTAGGGGGGTTGGAGGAATCCCCCCTCCCTTTTTTCTCACAGCAAACACACTTGCACATCCCATAATAGTTGAAGCAGACGACCACAATAGACAATAGAATAGTCACACCCCAAACCATCACAGCAAATAGTCCAACAGCCTGGGAGAGCACACATTATATATACATATACAGTATACAGCACACATTAGTCCCACAAACCCCCAACCCAAAGTCACTCCTGTCACACTACCAAAAACGTAAATGTATTTTATTGGGATTTTATGTGATAGACCAACACAAAGTGGCACATAATTGTGAAGTGGAAGGAAAATGATAAATGGTTTTTAACATTTTTACAAATAAACATGTGAAAAGTGTGGCGTGTATTTGTTTTCAGCCACTCTGAGTCAATACTTTGCCTTTCACTGCAATTACAGCTGCAAGTCTTTTTGGGGATGTCTCTACCAGCTTTGCACATCTAAAGAGTGACATTTTTGCCCATTCTTCTTGGCAAAATATCTCAAGCTCTGCCAGATTGGATGGAGAGCGTCTGTGAACAATTTTCAAGTCTTGCCACAGATTCTCAATTGGATTTAGGTCTGGACTTTGGGCCATTCTAACACATGAATATGCTTTGATCTAAACTATTCCATTGTAGCTCTGCCCTGGCTGTATGTTTAGAGTTGTTGTCCTGCTGGAAGGTGAACCTCCGCCCCAATCGCAAGTCTTTTGCAGACTCTTATGCCGCGTACACACGACCATTTTTCATGACGAGAAAAATGCAATTTTTTAGATTGGCCGTGAAAAAAGTCGTATGTATGTTCCATAGCATTTTTCGCGACGAGAAAACTACCCGAATTTTTTTTAGAACCTGCTCTATTTTTCTCGTCGTTTTTTTTTCACGTCGTGAAAAACGGTTGTGTGTATGCTATTACGAGGGGAGAAAAAAAACGTGCATGCTCAGAATCAAGTATGAGAAGAGAGCGCTCATTCTGGTAAAACTAGCATTCGTAATGGAGATAACACATTCGTCATGCTGTAACGGACTGAAGAGCACGAGGCTGAAAAGCGCGAATCGTCTCTCAGCAAACTTTACTAACACGAGGATCAGCAAATGCAGCCCAAAGGGTGACGCCATTCGAATGGAACTTCCCCTTTATAGTGCCGCCGTACGCGTTGTACGTCACAGCGCTTTGTTAGAGCGTTTTTTTTTCATGAACGTGTGTATGCAAGGCAGGCTTGAGAGGAATCACGACAAGAAAAACGTTGTTTTTTTGCATGACATGAATAACGGTCGTGTGTACGCGGCATAACAGGTTTTCTTCTTAGACTGCCCTGCATTTGGCTCCATCCACCTTCCCATCAATTCTGACCAGCTTCCCTGTCCCTGCTGAAGAAAAGAATCCCCACATCATGATGCTGCCACCACCATGTTTCACGGTGGGGATGATGTGTTCAGGGTGATGTTCAGTGTTAGTTTTCCGCCACACATAGCGTTTTGCTTTTAGGCCAAAAGTTTCAATTTTGGTCTCATCTGACCACAGCACCTTCTTCCACATGTTTGCTGTGTCCCCCACATGGCTTCTCGCAAACTGCAAACGGGAATTCTCACGGCTTTCTTTCAACAATGGCTTTCTTCTTGCCACTCTTCCATAAAGGCCAGATCTGTGGAGAGCACGACTAATAGTTGTCCTGTGGACCGATTCTCCCACCTGAGCTGTGGATCTCTGCAGCTCCTCCAGAGTTACCATGGGCCTCCTGGCTGCTTTTCTGATTAATGTAAAGGGGGCTGAATACAAATGCACGCCACACTTTTCAGATATTTATTTGCAGAAAACCATTTATCATTTTCCTTTCACTTCACAATTATGTGCCACTTTGTGTTGGTCTATCACATAAAACCCCAATAAAATACATTTATGTTTTTGGTTGTAACATAACAAAATGTGGAAAATTTCAAGGGGTGTGAATACTTTTTCAGGGCACTGTAATCTGTCCGTTTTGTTGGAGAAAAAACATGAACTACACCGCTTGGGCAACATGCCCCAGTTGCAAGTCTCTCATGTATCATCATAAGGAAAGGATTGAGGAGCCGTACCCACCTCAGCAAGGATTGACTGCTGATTCCCCTAAAACCTTTGGCTCCTTCAAACCCATACGTTAACGCTAAAATCCCAAGCCCACCTACCTTTCTGAGCACAGTTGTTGGACAGGATGTGCATGGGTTGGTCTCCTCAGAGGAGAAAGGGGTCGAGCAGCCAACCAAACCACCTGCATCGGGGGATCTAGCCATCTGGGATGATGATGATGGGACCACCTGCTCGCTGGATTCTGCAGATCCTCCTGTTGCTGCTCTGTTGGCACCTACAGTGGCGGTGATGCTTTCCAAACCCCTTCCAGACATTACCAGTTCTAAGGATTTGTCAGTCCTTCATCAAGAGGTACCTCTGTCTCTGGATGCTTCCTTTGCAGCCACCTCTCCAGTTTAACCGTAGCCACTGTAGTAAGGTGACCAGATTTTAAAAATGAAATCTGGGGACATATATATAGATTTTTTTTACTAGTAATGGCGGTAATCATTGACTCTCTGCCCGCCGCCACCCGCCTCACAGCCTGTCAAGTCTTACTCTCCAGGCCCCGAATACTACTGGATGGGGTGCGGAGGAAGATCACTCCGCCAGGGAAGGCAAGGAGATGAGCAGGCAGGCGGCTGGCCAGGACTTGTGCCAAGGCAGAAGAACATGCAAGCGGAGCTGAATAGGCACCCGAAACTAAAGAAATATTCACTCCGCTCCAACCAGCACATGATCATCAGAAAGGGGCACAGATAATGGAAAAAAATACACCCCCCTAAGCTAGTAGGAGCAGCAGAGCGGGGGGGGGGTGTAATTCCGATTTTTTTTATTTATTCTGCACTGACTATCTTTGAAATTGCCCTAGCCCCTGTTCAAATCCAATCCGGGGACAAAACCGGGGACAGACTTGGCCCGGGGACAGTGTCCTTAATCCGGAGACTGTCCCTGGAAACTGGGATGTCTGGTCACCCTACACTGTAGCCATCCCCTTCTCACCCCGAGAAGTTCATCTGGGTATCCTGGAGTAGCCTAATGTTTGACAGCAGTAAAGAGAGAACATACATCCTCCCCAAAGGCTGTCATCTGCCTTCCATGGGTCCTTGAGGAAGCTGCTGTTTCAGTACCACCCGCTTCTAACCCACGCAGAGACAAGCCCCAAGAAAAGTCACACCACACCAACATTTATCTTCCACAAGGGTCGGTTCCTCCTGGCTGGAAGTTGACAAGACTATCCCGGCTCCAGCGGTACTTTGATGCCCATATTTAAAGAAGTATGGGTATGTGTTCCCTTATGTGCCCAAGGACTTGTTCAGGCAGCTTGAGAAAGAACGACCAAAGATCTACGGTTGGGCTGTCTGGGAGAGACTCTACCTACCGGAACACCTCAGAGAATTCCGATACCAAAATGAATTCATAGAGGCGTGGTTTCATAAAATCTACGAAGAGTGGAACACCGGCTGCCAAATTTAATGGAAGTAGTTAAAGCGGAGGTCCCACTAAAAAAAAAATATTAAAAGCCAGCAGCTACAAATACAGCAGCTGCTGACTTTTAATATATTGACACTTACCTGTCCAGGGCGCCCGCGATGTCGGCAGCCGAGCCGATCTGTCGCTCGAGGATCGGCTGCTGCCGCTGCCATCCTCGGTAAGGGAATCAGGAAGTAAAGCCTTACGGCTTCACGTCCCGGTTCCCTACTGCGCATGCGCAAATCGCGCTGCACGTCCTCACTGGTCCCTGCTGTCTCCTGGGACTTGTGGGTCTCCCAGAAGACAGCGGGGGAGGACAGAATAGGCGCCGGAAGTGGCGTAGATCACTGAGGTGATCTATGCAAGGAAGTGGGAGCAAATACCTGTATTAGACAGGTATCTGCTCCCTCCTCCCCCCTGAAAGGTGACAAATGTGACACCGGAGGGTGGAGGATTCCAAAAAGTGGAAGTTCCATTTCTGGGTGGAACTCCACTTTAAATCAGAATATGCCTACCCAGTTGTCCATCAGGAAACAACCTGGCATAGTTGTAATGTTCCTTTATGTTCCTGTCATACTGCTGATATTACTAGAGGAAGTTTGGACTTTTGAGATGATTATTTGGCCCTCTTGCATGCTCACTTACATCTGAATGTCTCAATTTGGTAGACCCCTGATCCTGGAAGGGGTGGGGCCATGGGGGGTCCCCAGTTTTTGTGAAAAGCAGCCGAATCCAAGAAATTATTTTCAATTGATGACTACAATCGATGGGTAAAGATCGCATACTCACTTGTATTGTATTGTATCAGGATTAGATATGAGCTGCTGGTTTAGACAAAATACTGTTTCTTTATGTAGCGCCCTCCCCAAAAGGTTGGGACGCTATTTAAAATATAGAGGGATGTCTGAGCCAGTAGTTGGGCTCAGGCGGTTGAATTACATTGAAATGTATCTCTGTTCTAGCTGTGGTTTGCCCGATAGCATTTTCCCTTACGTGCAAACCATGGTACAGTGGCCCTCCGGGCTCGAGGCGTGTGTGTGTGTGATCCTGGTCTCGGGGCCACGTTGGCCCGAGGCTGCATCGCTGTCTAGTAGGCCCAGCTAGTCTGGCTGGGGCCTACATTCGGAGAGGGGATCCCAGGCTGTCCGTCCAAATGGGGAGGAATCTATCTTAATGAAGGAGATCAGGGGAGGACCTGCCCTGGAGGAGACCGGCAAAGTGATGCTGTCTCGGGTGAGGCCTGGCAATTTTATTAGGGAGGGATCCACTATACTACAAGCCCTGCAGTTCGCCGGATTGGCTTAAAGGCTTTTTAACTGTACGGCTGGAAGTTTGGGACATTGAAATCCTGTAGCAGAGGATTCCTGGACTATCCATTTTCTCAACTAGAAAAAAAGATCTGTGGCAGAGACTGTATTCATTCCAAGAGGTCTGTGGCAGAGACTGTCCCGTTGCTGATTCGTGTGTCATCCTGGCTGCTAGGCCATGTGAGAGGGGACTATCCGGGTGACCAATACCCACTCTAACATTGGGAGTGGTAAGTGACTGTGAGCTGATATTTTTGGCTGGTATTGCTGAGTGCCTGAACCTTCCCCTACTACTCTTTTATACCTTCTACTTTCTCAACGTTTACTGCAGAAGAAAATAAAGCCTGGCTGTTTAAGGTTTTACATCTGTGTGGACATTGCATTACTACAGACTTTCCTACCCGGACAACGAAGCTGAAGAGGTAACGTGCAAAACCCAAAACTTAAACCAGCAGCTCCTACGGGGGTAGTGCTACATTTAAACCAGATCCCCATCAAAGGTAGGGTCTGGTGTGTATTTTTTAGGCAGGTCCCCATAAGTGTTTTTTTTTCTGTTGGGTACCCCAATAACATCTCTACAAGACCCTCATTTAGGTATAAAGGTCTGATAGAGGATCCCTGAAAACCCTCCTCTTCAGAGAAGCCTATCCTGCCCACACCTAACAACTGTATTTTCATTTTTGTCCATCTGACATCCCCCACAGCTACTACCCTTTGTTCCACGTGACCCTCCCTTCTAGACTGTAAGCTCTAACGAGCAGGGCCCCCTGATCCCTCCTGTATTGAATTGTATTGACTGTACTGTCTTCCCTGATGTAAAGCGCTGCGCAAACGGTTGGCGCTATATAAATCCTGTATAATAATAATAATAATAATAATAATAATAATAATATAGATGAATAGAATCCTGGCCACTTGGTTTACAAACAGAACAAGGCAGCTGGGAACTGTCATTTACTAGAACTTTTTTTCTTTGTAAATTTCAGTTTTGCATTGTTGTATGCACCACTTCACAGCTGGGTTAAGGGCAACCCCCCAGGCACGCTTCTTTGAGACAGGTTCCCTGGGGAAGTGCCCAGCCCCCCTCCCCATGCCATTTGTTTGACAATCCATTGTCCATTAGGGTACTACCACACTGTTCGGTTGAAAAAAATAGCTAAATTAAGGCATATGCGTTTTTGATGTGTTTCTGGTGCATATTCTGGGTGCCTGACATCTACCTGTAAAATATAAGCATGTGAAAAACGCTCCAAAAAAGCAACCATGATGGGTTTTTGATGCACTTTCTATTCATTTCAATGGGGAGTTGCATTTTTGGTGCGGTTTTGAAAAGCACACCAAAGATGCAGCATGCAGGCATACAGTACCCGCAGCGCAGTGGTGTCCTATAGGGTTTAAAGGGGAATATAAATGGCCATAGCAGCCTTTTTATTAACCAAATCTTAAATAATTTCAAAATAAAATTTGTAACGACGTTTAAACACACAGCTTGTTGGTTTTTGACGGCACCCTGTAAATTTAACATTTTCCACCAATACACTGCGGGACCTTTAATACCATACCAGGCCTCCAGCCGTATCACCAGCTCAGAGACAACCCCTTTTCCCGCAGTGCAACCATAACCGTATTCCAGCAGACACCTTTCCACTGGATTACCCCAGAGGGGCCCATACCACCGATGAGCCCCCCACCACTTCCATCACATATGTTATCTGCCACCATCAAAGACCAAGGACACTGCCGTTACACAGCTGCTATGACGACCCGAATCCATTGAACCTGAAATAAAAGAAAACAAACAAAACACACCTCTCTCTCTCTCTTGCTTTATCGGTTATATGGCTGTTGTCTAGGGGTACCTGGGAGAGAGAGAGAAAACACACCACGGCCCATGTCCTCCATAGCTAAGAGGTGAAGGCCAGAAGATTGGGCTTTTGTGTAGGTGTCCAAGAGTCAAGTCCAGTCCTTCGTCCCTGACTCCTTTGCTTTAGTAACCCAAGTTCCACATAGTGAATAGGTACAACTCAGTTTTATTCTTCTTGCCAAGCAATAAAACAATCTTTCTCCTTTGGAAAATGGGGACAGATCGAGGCACAATCCTTTCCCTTTTTGCTGCTGCCCACTGTGCTGTCACCAGTGGTGAATAGTCACTGCCACTGACTAGGTAATATAGAACGTGAATTTACCTTCGCTCACTTTGCCCCTGTCAGAGGAAGAAATCCGTCCAAGGGAGAAGTGGAGGCCTCTCCGTCACCAGCGATGCTGCGCCGGGCTCTTCAGAGAAGTTACTGCGCACCAGTCCTCACGAACTCAGACACGGGCACCCAAGGAGTTGGGGCCCCCTCGGATTCCTCCACACTCAGTCGAAGGTACTGAGCCCCAGGCATCCGCCATAGTACCTCACCCCAGGCTAAAGGTGCCTGAGATGGACTCCATCCCTGCTCCAGCTAGGCCAAGGGCGCCTAGGCCTGAAACACCGGAACGCCAGCACCCAAGCTGAAGGTGCCTGGGTGAAGCCACGTCCTCCGACTCTCTGCCCGAAATCCGGGCGTCCGCCCCTTTTATGACCTCTCCCTTTGCATCACAGCGGGTTCCCCGCCCCGCTGTACCAGCTCCAGGGGAGGACAAAAAGGCACAGTTTGCGGTGCGAGTTCAGCTCCGGCCCAAGGCAACAACGCCACCTGTAGGCCCCATGGAACCCCACACCACCAGAGCCCTCACATAAATTCAAACACCCGCTACACTCTCCCCCTGGTGATTTGACACTGGTCCCCAGTGTCTGGTACAAACTCACATCCCACAAGGGTGATGACATAAGATCAGCCCAGAAACCAAACTACACAATTTAGTCCTCACATAAATTTAAACACCCGCTACACACACAATACAAACAAAACAGGGAGAGTGGGTGGGAACACAGCCTCCTTCTGTCTCATACTAACTAGGGGTGCAACGGATCGGTGGTGATCCGTGATCCGAACGGATCACCCTGTTCAGATCGGATCACCACGCAATCCGCGGAGCGCTCCGGAGCCTCGGCCATAGGAAAGGCCGCGGCTTCGGCCTAGCTCCGGAGCGGCGGCCATCTTTGTACACCCGGCGGCGGCCGCTGTAGTGACGTTTTGCCGCCGCCATCTTGCTCCACCCCACACTCCTCACTCTCATTACTGTGAAGGGGCCAAGCGGACATCTTGTTACACCCAACAGAGTTTTAGATTTCAGGTATTTTATATGCTTATAAACTTAAAGCGGAGCTCCGCCGGGAAAAAAAATATTAAAAGCCAGCAGCTACAGCTACAGCAGCTGCTGGCTTTTAATATTTGGACACTTACCTGTCCTGGAGTCCAGCGACGTCCGCAGCAGAGGACGAGCGATCGCTCGTCGCTCTGCTGCTCCCTCCGCCATCCTCGCTGAGGGAACCAGGAAGTGAAGCCCTGCGGCTTCATGCCCGGTTCCCTACGGCGCATGCGCGAGTCGCGCTGCGCCGTTCTGATTGGTGCTCCTGTGTTCTGGGAGCCGAGTGTCTCCCAGAACACCAAGGGAAGTCTGCGGGAAGTGACGTAACTCCCGCAGATTCCCGGAGAGAGGACTCCCGGATGTGGGTGAAAATACCTGTCTTAGACAGGTATCTTCACCCCCCTCCCCCCTGAAAGGTGTCAATTGTGACACCGGAGGGGGGGAGGGTTCCAAATAGCAAAAGTTGCTATTTAGGGTGGTGCTCCACTTTAAATACATTATTTGGAAATCCAAGGGACTGTTTACATTTTAAATTTTAAAAGCAGCAGCAAACCTTACATGGTTGCTAATGTGACGGAACACCTCTGATTTTCACATTTAACATTTAGTTAAATGTGAAAATCAGAGGTGTTCTGTCACATTAGCAACCATGTAATGTCAGCAGGTTTGCTGCTGCTTTTAAAATTTAACATGTAAAGTCAGTCCGTTGGATTTACAAATACTGTATTCAAGCTTATAAGCTCAGTTTTGTGTTGAAAATAACTGTGAAATCGAAAAGCCCGGTGGGTGTAACATATTTTTTTTCCTTTTTTTTTTTTGCCGATCCGAAAATGATCCGATCCGAGGATCGATCCGATCCGTGAGTTTTTTGATCCGTTGCACCCCTAATACTAACTGAACTGCTCCCTAAAGTCCCCGCCTCCCCCTTTTATATAGCTCCTCCCCTTCACCAAACTTCTAATCCTGTAACCTCCCATTCAAAAACTCCTCCACCTTAACCCCTTGTTGGCTGACTTTCCACCTTGTCATGCCCGGCCCTCCACTTCTTTGTTCTTTTCCGTTCCGGGCCTCACTGGACTGTTCAAGCAAATCCAGGACAGTTGACTTGTATGCAAAAGGGATGAAATAGGTAGGGTTCCCACACCCTTTAAGTGGTTTGCATCCTTAAATGCAGGTACTGAGAAAGGAAAAAAATTAATCAAGCTTTTTATTATGTACTGTGTGTCTGCTAGTGACTTGTATCCCGGATGGAGCTCTCCTCTAAAAATAACTAAAGTTCCAAACACTCACTGTGCTAACAACAGGGACAGACAAATAATAGGAAAGGTCTCGAAGGCTGTCTGTCCTTTGACTCGTGTTTGTTTTGCCGCGGCGGTAATTACTGATGCAATAGACACCAGGAGCTGGTCTGGTAGAAGCTGTGTCAGCTGAGAATTTATGCTCCACTAGCTACAAATAAGACATTTACCTTCCCTGACCCAACCATGACGCAGCCTCCCTTTAAAGTCATGAGGAGGCTGCCTGGCATTACATCTCGGCTCCGGATGCGCCGAGCGCCACTGTTTCATTTAAAATGACAGTTGCAGGTTCTTTCTGGGCCCCCCTGGAGAATAACCGGCATAATTCCTCAACGACTGGCGCTGAATCTCGCAGGCGGCTGATGTGCCCTGGAAGTTTTTCGGATGCCGCTGGGGACCCTCCGAACTTCTTAAAACAAAGCTAAACTGTGTGCTAAGGCTTGGGGCCCATGGGGAGCTGAGAGACCGCGCCGCGGTGCCTCGTACACCGGGAAAGAGATGAAACGCTGGCGCTCCCCGACGAACGAAGATAGCGAATGTTTAGCTGAGCAAAATAAATATATACCTTCTTCCGAATCAATATTTTTTCTACTGTGTATCAAAAGAGAAGTGCACTCATATAGCAGGATCTCGGATTACCCTCCTTCCCATCGCCGATGCCAAACCTGTAAACAGACATACAATATATTGTCAAAAGTATTGGGACACCTGCCTTTACACGCACATGAAGTTTAATGGCATCCCAGTCTTAAGCCCCGTACACACGGTCGGACTTCCATCTGACTTTTCCGTGTTTTTTTGTCCGAACGGAGTTGGTCGGGAACACCCATAGCATACACACCACAGGACTTTTCTGCAAACTTTCCCAAAACTTTTTCCAACATCACGTGGCTTTTCTGCTCTTTTCTGCTCTTTACCGCCAACATTTGGTCAACTTCTGCTATTGTTGGTTGATTTTAACATTATTTGTTTTGTCCATCGGACAAGAGTCCAATAGTTTTCTGTACACACGGTAGGACTTTGCTCCATCTGACTTTTGTTGGGCAAAAGTTTGTCCGTTTGCAGACTGAACTTTTGTCCGATGAAAACAAAAAAAAAAAAAAAAGTTTGTCCGATGGAGCGTACACACGGTCGGATTGTTGGTCCAACTTGCTCAAAATGAAGTTTGTTGGCCAAAAGTCAGACCGTGTGTACAGGGCTTTAGTCCGTAGGGTTCAATATTGAGTTGGCCCACCCTTTGCATCTATAACAGCTTCAGCTCTTCTGGGAAGGCTGTCCACAAGGTTTAGGAGTGTCTATGGGAATGTTTGACCATTCTACCAGAAGCGCATTTGTGAGCTCAGGTACTGATGTTGGACGAGAAGACCTGGCTCACAGTCTCCGCTCTAATTCATCCAAAAGGTATTCAATCAGGTTGAGGTGCAGGCCAGTCAAGTTCCTCCGACCCAAACTCGCTCATCCATGTCTTTATGGACCTTGATTTGTGCACTGGTCCAAATCATTTGGTGGAGGGGGAATCATGATGTGGGGTTGTTTTTTCAGGGGTTGGGTTTGGCCACTTAGTTCCAGAGAAGGGAACACTCAAAACGTCAGCATACCAAGACATTTCGGACAATTTCATACTCCCAGCTTTGTGGGAACAGTTTGGGGATGGCCCCTTCCTGTTCCAACATGACTGCACACCAGAGCACAAAGCAAGGTCCATAAAGACATGGATGAGCGAGTTTGGGGTGGAGGAACTTGACTGGCCTGCACAGAGTCCTGACTGCAACCCGATAGAACACCTTTGGGATGAATAAGAGTGGAGACTGTGAGCCAGGCACTTACTGTAAAGAGGATCTCCAGGCTCCTGCAGATTTTTTTTTTTAAAAGTCAGCAGCTACAAATACTGTAGCTGCTGAATTTTAGTATTAGGACAATTACCTGCAGTATCTTCACCCGAGCCGATTTGTCAATGAGCTATCGGGTGCTGCCGCCATCTCCACTAAGGGGAGCCAGCAGTGATGCCTTGCGGCTTCACAGCCGGTTCCCTACTGCGCATGCGTGAAGTCCGCCGTGCTCTGTAAATGGGTCAGCTGCGGAGGAAGGAGGCAAACTCAATCGGAAGTGGGAGCAGGTATCTGTCAAGACCACGTACCCCCCCCCCCCCAAAAAAGGTGCCAAATGGCAGCAGATGGGGGGGTAGGCAGACAAGAATAGCTTCCTCTTTTGGGTGGAGCTACACTTTAAAGATATGTAAACTCAACATTTCATGTTCCTGATATGTGCCTGCTGTACCATGTACTTGTATGAAAAAGTATTCTGTTCTCTTTGTATTTCTTCCTTTGTGTGAAATCCCTGATGGTACTGCTGGTCCCTCTACTTTCCTTCCTAAAAACTGACCACACTAAGCATGAGAGCACAGAGTGGTCAGTTCTCTAGCTGTGCAGGGAATTCAGTGTGCTCTCCTCAAATGATCAAACATGGCCTGCCACTGAAAAGACCAGTGTGGTGCTGTTTCTCCTCCCCCGAGGAGGGATTGTGATCACATGTGCAACACCATGGCAGTTGCAATTCAAAGAGAAGCTAAGATGGCAGCTTCCTTGACTGAAACGGATAGGAGAGTTTAATTAGTTCCATTTTAATTTTAAAGTTAAATGCATTCCAGGTGTAAAAAACCCAACAGGAGTTCTAATCCTTTCTTGCACCAAAAAAATAATAATCTGTGGCTATAGATAGACTTTAAAGCCTAACTGAATTTCCAGTTTAAAGTGGAACTAAACTCTATCATTTTCAGCCAAGGAAGCTGCCATCTTGGCCTCAGTTTGATCTGCAACTGCCATGGTGCACTGCTTCACATGTGATGAGTTATGACACCAGTCATTTGACAGTCTGGTTGAGAGCACAAGCAAATGTGACAGCGTTCTTGGCATGCCAGGAATGTAACTGTTTTTTGAAACAGTTAAATCAATGGGTTTAGTTCCACTTTAAATCAGTTAAATACATTCTTGCTGTATCAAAACAATCATGTGCAAAGTCTTACAGTTCCTTTTCTTTCAAAAGCAGCCACAGCCTAAGTAGAAAAGCATTTCCCCCGCCAGCATGCTGCAGAGAAGTGCTCTTGCTCTCTGTGTGCAAGCAGCGGTCTCTCTGCAGAGGTCTGACATCCCCCTGCTGTGTCAGAGCTGCAGCTCTCCACTAAGCATGAGCTTTTCAGATTGCAGAGCTACAGGTCTGACTCAGCAGGGGGCTGGGTTTACAAAAGAAAACATACACGTAAGAAACATTTATCTGTAGCACCCTACTCCTGTTGGGTAGGCGCTATGTGTTAAATTTAATTAGCTGAGCTGTAGTTTGGCTCAGAGGGATTAAGCTAAATTGTTGGCCCTGTTTCAGTCTAGCTGGGTTGCGCGTTTTTTACCTGACAGTAGGTGTCACTGTCACCACAGGTCAGGGTTGGAAATGCAGCAGGCTAGGTGTATTGGGTATTCCTTTCCCAGAAGTGGCTCAGGGGGCGTGGTCAACCCGCTGTGCATTCTGGGAGGGGGTACTTAAGAGGTAGAGACCGCTCTATCGGGGTTCGTTTCCGGGGATTCGTTGCCAGATCCTGACCTGAGGGCCCTCCTGGCCTTAGGGATGTGCGAGCCATTTTCGGCCTCGGGGGCCTGCTGGCCCAAGGCTCTGCAACTGAGAAGTAGGGCCAGGAGTTGCTGGGGCCTACTAGTCCAGGGATGGTCCTACGCGGTCTTGCCTGCGGGAAGAAGCGGAACAATTGGGGACTCAATTGAAGGACGCATCCTGGCCAGTTTGTCTCACGGTGCTGCCGGCTGGCTGAAAGATTCTGGCACCGTGAGCTGTGTACTTTTGAAGGAACTTTTGCAAAGTGTCAGTGTGGTTACACGATCTTTTGGCGGAAGATTGTGGAACGACTTGACGGCACTCATCAAGTCTGTGGCAGAGACTTTGAACGAGCTTCGCACCGGTTGCTAGGCCAGTGAGAGTAGGCCTATCCGGTGGTTGCTGAATCCAGAGTGGAACTGATTTGTCCTCTGGATTGAAGATTTTTGCCCGTGATCCGCAAAGCAAGGTACCTGAACCTCCCCTATCCCTCTACCCCTCTGTTGGAACTGTTTTAATAAAACTCTTGAAGAAAAGCAAATCAAGTGTTGGTGTGAACATTCATGGAAGCTCTTCAAGAGGGAACCCGAGACGACTGTGGTGAACAGAAGGGTAACGGTAGGCCCAAAAACTAAACCAGTGGCCCCTTCGGGGGTATTGCTACATATCTGTGGCATAAAATACTACAGGGTGCTTTGTTGGAACAAGGATGGGTAGAAAAGCCTTTCCCTTGCCAGCATGCTACAGGGAAGGACCCTTGCTCCCTGTGTGGAAGCAGTGGTCTCTCTGTAGAGGTCTGACATCCCCCTGCTGAGTCAGAGCTGCAGCTCTCCACTAAGCATGAGCTTTTCAAATTGCAGAGCTAGAGGTCTGACTCAGCAGGGGGCTGGGTTTACAAAAGAAAACATACACGTACGAAACATTAATTGTGGCATAAAATACTACAGGGTACTTTGTTGGAACAAGGATGGGTAGAAAAGCCTTTCCCTTGCCAGCATGCTACAGGGAAGGACCCTTGCTCCCTGTGTGGAAGCAGTGGTCTCTCTGTAGAGGTTTGACACGCCCTCCTGCTGAATCAGATCTGGCAAAGCTCATTCTCCCTGGTGATTGGAGATTGCTAGCTCTAACTCAGCAGGAGACGTATCACACCTCTTCAGAAAGGCCACTACAGTGGAACCTTGGGTTACGAGCATAATCCGTTCCAGGAGAATGCTTGTAATCCAAAGTGCTCGCATATCAAAGCTAGTTTCCCCATAGAAGTCAATGGAAACTAAGATAATTCGTTCCACATTGACTTCTATTGCATGCAATACTGCATGTGGTCAGAGGTGTGGGGCACCAGAGAGACTCGGAAATACTCGGAGACCGCTCAGATGCACTCGGAAAGGCTCAGAAACACTCAGGAATGGAGTATTTCCTCTGGCCAAATGTGGTACTGCACACCACAGATTCTTGAATCCTGCTCGTTTTGCAAGACAACACTCGTAAACCAAGTCAGGATTTTAAAAAAAAAATAATTACTCGCAATCCAAGGTTCCACTGTACTTCCACACAGGGGCATTCTGGCAACATGCTGGCAGTAGACAGGCTTTTCCACCTGGGCTATGCCTGCTTTGCTAAAGAAAACCACCGGTAGGAATTTTGATGAGTTTTGAGGACATTTGTTGTGAAATGTATTTAGCCGATTTAAACCATTTGGGCTTTTAGGTTTTCGCAAAAAGATGAGTTTTCCTTTAAATCTGCTCACAATCTTTGATCAAAAGTGGGAAAAAAGTTCACAAAATAAAACTTGCTTAGTTGCTTTTTTGAACATTAAGAAAGATTTAGCAGTGGAATAAGATGATACTACAGGATGCGTGGTTGGAGCATCGGCAGAAAACAATGGGGACAATAATGTCTCCATCTGGTTTTCTGATGTCTTAATTATAGAACAACAACAAATAACATGATAAAACAATGGGGAAGACCATATCATCTGAAAAAAATGTCCTCATCAAGAGGAAAGAGAACAATATATGTGATTGCTGGTGGGAACCTAAATCCATGGACCAATCAAGGAGCCACGTGCCAAAAACCGCCATTAACACTTTCCTAGTGCCGGGGCAATGGATGCATCTTTTAGTTAGGTCAGATATCGTACCAGCTTGGTTGGGGAATCTGGAGTTTTGCAAAACCGGTATGTCAAAATCGTTACTCTCACAAATAAATAATTATTAAAAACAACAAGGTCTTCTGGCTCTCCGAAAACGCACCTTTATACTGAACTGATGTGTCATTTTCCTAGAGTGGTGAGTTCAGGTGTATTAGTCCAAATATAAGATTATTTTTATAGGTGTGACATCACCGCTCTCCAAATATAAAATCCATTTTACAGGAGTGACATCACTGCTCTCCAAATATAAAATGTATTTTACAGGAGTGACATCACTGCCCTCCAAATATAAGATCCATTTTACAGGAGTGACATCACTGCTCTCCAAATATAAAATCTATTTTACAGGAGTGACATCACTGCTCTCCAAATATAAAATCTATTTTACAGGAGTGACATCGCTGCTCTCCAAATATAAAATCCACTTTACAGGAGTGACATTACCGCTCTCCAAATAAATTTATAGGAGTGATATATTCACCCTCCAAATATAAGATCCATTTTATAGAAGTGATATCACTCTCTCCAAATGTAAGATCCATTTTAGAGGACTGACATAATCACCCTCCAAATGTAAGATGCATTTTACAGGAGTGACATCACTGCTCTCCAAATATAAAATTCATTTTAGAGGAATGACATCATCACCCTCCAAATGTAAGATCCATTTTATAGGAGTGACATCACCACTTTCAAGATAGAAATTATATTTAGAAAACAGTGGTGTCACTCCTATAAAATAGAAGTTCTATTTTATAGGAGTGACATCACCGCCCTCAAAAGATAAGGTTTATTCTAGAGGAATGACATCACCACTCTACAAACATAAGGTTTATTCTAGAAGACTGACATCACTGCTCTCCAAGCATAATGTTTATTTTAGAAGAGTGACATCACTGGTCTCCAA
Organism: Rana muscosa; assembly: GCA_029206835.1. Classification (NCBI taxonomy): domain Eukaryota; kingdom Metazoa; phylum Chordata; class Amphibia; order Anura; family Ranidae; genus Rana; species Rana muscosa. The sequence continues at coordinate 315,793,385 of CM055120.1, read as the reverse complement.
GTATAATGTTTATTCTAGAGGAGTGACATCACTATACTCCAAGTATAATGTTTATTCCAGAAGAGTGACATCACTGGTCTCCAGGTATAAGGTTTATTCTAGAGGAGTGACATCACTGGTCTCCAAGTATAATGTTTATTCTAGAGGAGTGACATCACTGGTCTCCAAGTATAATGTTTATTCCAGAAGAGTGACATCACTGGTCTCCAGGTATAAGGTTTATTCTAGAGGAGTGACATCACTACACTCCAAGTATAATGTTTATTCTAGAGGAGTGACATCACTGCTCTCCAAGTATAATGTTTATTCCAGAAGAGTGACATCACTGGTCTCCAGGTATAAGGTTTATTCTAGAGGAGTGACATCACTACACTCCAAGTATAATGTTTATTCTAGAGGAGGGACATCACTGCTCTCCAAGTATAATGTTTATTCCAGAAGAGTGACATCACTGGTCTCCAGGTATAAGGTTTATTCTAGAGGAGTGACATCACTGGTCTCCAGGTATAAGGTTTATTCTAGAGGAGTGACATCACTGGTCTCCAGGTATAAGGTTTATTCTAGAGGAGTGACATCACTGGTCTCCAGGTATAAGGTTTATTCTAGAAGAGTGACATCACTCCACTCCAAACATAAGTTTTATTCTAGAAGAATGACATCGCTTTTCTTCTTAAGATCCCCTTTATAGGAGTGACATCACCCCCTCCAAATATACAGTAAGTTCTATAATAGAGGAGTGACATCAATGAAATCCAAATATAAGGTTTATTTTAGAAGAGTGACATCACCACCCTCCAATTATAAGTTCTAATGAATGGAAGTGACATTGCAGCTTTCCAAATATAAGTTACGGTATATTTTATAGGTGTGAAATCACAGCCCTCCAAACTTAAGTTCTATTCTGTAAGAGTGACATCATCGCCCTCCACATGTAAGATCCATTTTATAGGAGTGACATCATTGCCATCCAAATATAAGATATTTTGACATCACTTCCTTTCAGCTATAAGTTCTCTCCTATAGGAGCAAACATCACAACCATCCAAATATAAATTCTGTTTTATAGGCGTGACATCACTACCACCCTTCCAGTATAAGGTTTATTCTAGAGCAGTGACATCGCCGCCTTCCAACTCTAAGTTCTAGGAGTGGCTTCGCAGCTTTCCAAACTTAAGTTTTATTTACAGAAGTGTCATTCCCACTCTCCAAATATTAGTTCTGTTTTATAGGAGTGACATCATCACCCTCTAGATATAAGTTCTATTGTGTAGGAGTGACATCACCGCCCTCCAAATAAAAGTTCTATTTCATAGGATTGACATCATCCCCCTCTCCCTGTCTCTGTGAATGTT